>JAUMHP010000046.1:11393363-11421885 GCA_032361065.1 Enteromius trimaculatus
AAATGATGACAGAAGTTTTATTAATTTTTTTTTTTTTTTGATTAAACTATACCTTGAATTTAATTTCATAAATAGTGGAAACATTGGTTAAGTGCAATGCCTCACCTCTTTACCCACCAACCTACCTTTTGCACGGTGAGAAACCAGTTGAACAATTTTTATATGCTCCATTGCAGTCATAATAATCCTCACCTTTATAACATCCTCTATAAATGTTGGTGACTGTCACAGAACAGTTATAAAGATTGCTGTTAGGTAACGCAGAAATTTACAGCTCAGCTTCATCAGCCCATTGTGCCACCATTGTTATGTAACCTGTGAAAGAAGCTTCCTCCAGAGCACCCTTACCACTGACAACATTTCTCTGAAACCGCCTTCACTGGTCCAAAACATTCCTCTCACAAGGAATTAACTGAGCACCGCTGCTCTAAATAAAGCATCACTTGACCAATAATGTGCACTTTTTGAGTTTGCTAATCAAAATTGGCACCTTGCTACTCAGAATGAATTGAATGAATGAGAATCATGTTTAGACCCCAGTATGACATTGGAGGCCAGAACTGTGACGTCTTTGTCAGTGGAACAATAAACAGTGGCTGCATTAATCTTTCATGGGCTCTTTTTATGGAACGTTAGCTGACTTGGACAGCGGAGCTCAGGGCGGCTTGTAATGTAGATAGCTGTATCACTTTAGCTGTATCAAAAAAAAATACACTGCTCTTAGTCGGCTAAGGGTTTTGCCTGTGTGTTTATTCAAGGAAATTCTGTATTGTTTCCAGGAAAGCTAATTGATTTGTGCGGTCGGTACACTTACGTTTGTATTTACATTTTAGTGCATTTACAAAGGGTAATTTAAGCCGCTTTTAAAGCCACAGAGGAGTTACGGTTCCCAAAATCATTTGTATTTTATTTCATATGGCCTCTTTTATTAAAGTGATGTGTAAATATTGATCCTTGGTTTCACAGTTATATGCACATGCTCAAATTTATGTGACTCTCTGAAGCAAGGCAGTTCAGCTTGTCGAGCAAATGTCTGCATTCATCACGAAACAAAAATCTGTCATTGTTTTAGGGAAAAAAGCTATCTCACATCTCTCTGCATGCTTTTGTTTGAACCTAAAAGAGAACTTGCTAGTTGTCATGGATATTAAGTTACAGTCATATGTGTTGGCACACAGGTCTCCTAATGGTTTGTTTCAGCTGCATCTCTCAGCAGAGTCTTTTCTTTTTCTTTTTTTGCTCTGCAGAGCTGCAGTCTTGATACTTAGAAGGTTTAAGTCAGTGTTTATTTGAGTGTTTGTGTTAACACTGTTTGTCTTAGTATCTTGGGCTAAACATGCGTATTAAAGCTGTCTGGTTTCTCTCACACAAATCAACATTGACCTCAGTTAGCTTCAGGTGGATTCTTCTGAGACGTTCAAAAAAAATAAAAGATGCGTTAGATGCACTTGTTCACATAGACTTTGAAACGCGAACACTTTGAAACGCTGTAGAGCCAAGTGCAGAACTGTGTTGGCTGTCTTTGTTGTTCCTTCCTCAGACAGAAATAGCACCTGACCCAGATTTTCTTTAAACTTTGAGCATTTGGTGAATAAGTAGTCAGAATTGATGACGCCATTCATTATTGTGGACATTGATTTGAGTCACCACAGTAAATGGACCGAATTCAACTCTTCTTTTTATTTTTTATTATTTCTAAGTTAAACATAAATGGAAATCTATTTACAAAGAGAGTTTTGCCATGTTTTTCATCAATACAAGGATGATTAGAATCACTCAAATGATTTCTTTCTTTCTGTGTCTTTCAGGGCCCTCTCCATGGATATAGACACAGATTATGAGCGACCTAATGTGGAGACCATAAAGTGTGTGGTGGTGGGTGATAACGCGGTGGGCAAGACCCGACTGATCTGTGCCCGTGCCTGCAATGCCACCCTTACTCAGTACCAGCTGCTTGCCACCCACGTGCCAACTGTTTGGGCCATCGACCAATACCGTGTGTGCCAGGAGGTGGGCAGACCTTTGGCATATTGTGTACATGTTGAAGAGCACTGAGTGCTGACATAAATACTGTACATCTCATTTGCCAGAAGTCTGACATTGTAGTGGAAATGTTACAGACAAATCGAAAAGCACATATAAATGTCACAGTACAACCTGTTTAACAAGTTTATTGATATACTTTAGCTTATTCAAATAGTTAAAAATACATTTTAAAATATAAATAAATATATATGCACAAAGACACACACACGTATGCACTATCATTAAAAAGATTGGGATCAGAAAGATTTTTTTATGTTTTTTTAAAGGAGTTTAATTTTTTCTTCATCAAAGAATCATGAAAATATCACAAGTTCAAAAAGAAATATTAAGTAACTTAACTGTTTCCAACATTAATAATAAATCAGCATATTGTTAATAACTGAGAAGGAATTCTAGAGGATAATGGGACGCTGAAGGATGGAGTAATGGATGATGATTACAATTCAGCTTTTAATTACAGAAATAATTTATATTTTACGGTATATTAAAATGAAAAACCATTATTTTAAATTGTAATTATATTTTACAAATGACTGTTTTTCTGTATTTTTAAATCAAATAAATGCAGCCTTTATATGCAAAATAATCATCTTAAAAAAAATGTGAGTACACGGTAACACATTTATTTATTTGTATATATGTGTTGTGCACAATTATACACATTAAACTCATGTAAAAGCATATCAAAAATATACTAACTAAATATTTAAAATAAGAATTTTTGTTAATTATAATTTACATTACATTGCAGAGTATTATGATTAAAATGTGTTTGTATTGGTGTACTGGACTAAAATTAACAAAAGTGTTTTGTGTAGGTGCTGGAGAGGTCACGAGACGTGGTGGATGAGGTCAGTGTCTCCCTCAGGCTGTGGGACACATTTGGAGATCATCACAAAGACAGACGCTTCGCTTATGGCAGGTCAGTTACATAATATGAAGCTGGATTTGAACTCATAGTGCTTAGTGTCATAGTTTGCATGTTAACCGCTAGGCCATGGCACTAAACCCCTTGATACACACACTCTTGATGTCCCACAATGCTGTTCCTCAGATCAATCTTCCATTTGTTTGTTCTGGTGTCTCTCCACTCTTGGCTGTGGCATGTGTTGCTCTACCAAGGTTTGGTTATTGCTCTAATCCTCCCAGCCGGGAAGGTAATGTGCTGTAAGCCTAGCCAAAGAGCACTGTGTGGAGGCTCTTATTCTCAGCACAGCGCAGGGCAGCAGAGGATCTGTGGATCAGCAGTGGTGCTTTGGCTCAGGGCAGTGCAGCAGATCACAGTACCAAATGAGCCAAAAAGAGAGATGGTTCAGAGGGAGAGGGAGATTGACTGTTCCTGAATTCTTACAGTGCTTTCCAGAAGTATTTGGACATCTAAGGCCCTGTTTACACTTGTGCGCTTTTGTTTAAAAACACATAACTTTTGCTCTTTATCATTTACACTACTCCGGTGAGACTTTTGTAAATGCTGCAGACTCCGTTTTAGTTTGAAAGCACCAGGGTTGTGTTTCAATGTAAACGGAAGTATTGGGAAATCTACATGACATGCATTTTAGGTCACAATCACAGTATTAGACTATATTAGACCCACAGCTGAACAACAGAACTACAGAAACGTAAGTTTGCCGGTTACCAAGACATGTGCAGGGTTGTTACACAACATAATTTACACAAATACGTGTTTTGAACAATCGCTAGAAAATACAATTATTAATCATACTTACAGGTAGAAGTTCAGAGGAACAAGCCGGTCCAAATACCGTAAACTAGGCACTGATCCATCTTTTAAGACCAAACATTTGGTGAATATCTTGTTGTACTCCAAGATTGGAAAAGCGGTCATCAGTAAAATGATGCGAACACGACAAGAGATTGTACTGCTGATGTGTTGTTGAAAAAATGAATGTTAACCACTCATTATTTGTAAATTCATCTTTCAGAAGGGCATATAAAACAAATTTACTCTCACAGGATACATGTCTTCTTGACATGATGTAATAGAAAATAGAAATCTTTTGTGACATTAAAAATGTCTTGACTGTTGCTTTTGATCAATTTAAAGTGCAACCTTGCTGAAGTATTAAAAAAATGTTACTTACCGCAGACCTTTGTGCAGCAGTATATTTGGTAGACTTTACAAATTTTACAAATTACACCCCTTTATTTATAAAGGTTTTGATTATGTAAATTATGTAAATTATGTAAATTATGTAAATTTAACATTGTAATAGCATTGTGAATGTGGTGTGTTTGTAGTAGACCGAGATAAAGAGATCGAAAAACAGAGAAATCTGTGTGAATGAATCCACAGGATGTGTGTCTGTGAGATCAGACACGTCCAATGTGTGCACACAGTACAGAGGCAGATGCAGTCAGCTGATAAAGCACTATTAATGGTGGTGCCCTGTTATGGAAACACAAAATAGGTGACCTTCACCCCTGGTGTCTATTACTCGAGCTAAATACACACCCACACAGATACATTTACATTTTTTTGAAAAGGTTTATCAAAGTCTAGCCGAGTCCATGAATTATTTGTGAACAGGAATTGACAAAACACATTGTGAAATGCAAGTGAAAGGATCCAAACTTATTTCGAAATCTCTGGAGGAACCATGACTCAGTGGGGAAGCCCTGCTCCCGAGGGCTAACACGTATTTACACATAAATAAATGCATCATACATGCATATGTACAAAAAGGTTATTTTTGAATCAGTGTAAAATTGCAGTGTTACACCATCAGTGTACTGCGTTTTTTATCTTCTTTGCTGTTCTCAGAGTGTTTAGGTTTATTTAAATGTGTGTCTGCGATCAAGAGTAGTCAAGCAGACACGCAGTCAGGAGTTTGAACTTAGACATGCTCTACATAGCTCTACAGAACACCACACACGCTGATTACATAACACAGTCCTTTATGACCCTCAACACTTGCTTTTACAGCACACGTGGTTATTATTCACTGAAAGATGGTGAATGGTTGTGGATAGATCTGCAGATGTGTTAGTCTGTGTTTTGCTTTTTATTTGCTTTAACTGTGACCCATTTCCACATATTCTCGCAAATGTTTCCATTCCCTCATAAACACACCAGCAGAAACACAGACACATGGGATGTCGACTTTGACCCCTGGAGACTGTAAGGTTGTTTGCACGTAGACTTTAGTGTGTCTTAGTTGAGTAAAGAGACTTAAGGCCAATTTCCATAAAGCATGATAACTGTAACAATAAAGATGTCTTTTAAAAAAAAAGGATTTAAGAATAAGAGATTTCACATTAAAACTAGAATTTTGAGACCATTTTTTAAAAAATATAATAATAATAACATTGCAATGGGCAAATGTGGGTAATCCCATTCCAATGTAAATATCACCATACATGGAAAAAAACAAGTATTAACAAAGGAAGTAAACATGCTATAATTGTCCACTTTGGGCATTTTATGTTTTCAGGAAATCCCTTTGTTTAATCATCACACATGAGGTATTTTCCAATTATAAAACAACTAGAGAGTTCCTCTAGATTTTCACTTTATGTTGTTAATAAGTATTTTATGTAATATAAAGTATTATAAGTGTATAAAGATTATATCTTGAGAAAATATCTTAGAAATGTTGTCTGAGAAACATTGGCTGTCATATTATATCTATAAACATGCACACGAGCACTTTCCAGTGTAAATGCACAACTGTGATAAAAAAGCCTGTTTACATTTCAACAACAGTGCGGTGCTTCATTAGTCATTCTAGTGTATGCTGGTCTCACATGATGAGCTTGTGAGTGCAGCTGTGAAATATGACATGCTTGGACGACTCGCTATTATTAGGCCAATGAGATGCTTTAATGACTTGCACAACACCTTCACTGGAAGAACACACATGCATTAATACACACAATCTGACAATCATTACTCTATTTGGCTGCTCGCTCACTCACTGTTTCTTTATGAAGTTTGTTCATGCCTCTGGGAAAACGAACTTACCAGGGTTTTCATTTCACAAAAGACTGATTATGATTATTTGTTGGATTTCACAGTTTTTAATTCCAAAAAGAGTGATTCACTGTCCACTCTGTGTAGGATGATTAATGTCCAGGGTTTGCCAATTTCCTGCCTATTACATGATTTCTTCGGATGTATTCTCTTAAAATAAACAGTTTTTTTTTTCTCTCTCTCTTTGTGTGTTTAGATCAGATGTGGTAGTGCTGTGCTTCTCTTTGGCCAATCCGAACTCCCTGCGCCATGTTCGCACCATGTGGTTCCCTGAGATTAAGCACTTCTGCCCCCGCACCCCAATCATCCTGGTGGGCTGCCAGCTGGACCTACGCTACGCTGATCTGGACGCTGTTAACAGGGCTCGCCGGCCTCTGGCCAAGTACGGACCACATCCTACACCCACACATAGAACATATTCTGTTATTAAACTTCAGCATGAAAAGTTTTCAGGGGCTTCCGTTTTAAGAGGGCTATTGTATTTGTTGTTGTGTCATGCATTTACTGCACAAGCCTTAGATGGCTTACTGGGTAAGATGGGTGAAATACTTCCTTTAATATAGAAATATTTATTTTTTATATTATAAAAAATTACACCCCCCTGTATATATAATGTTTTGTGTAAATGTAACATTTTTTAGCTATTGGCCAATTAGCCTATTGTTCCATATATATATATATATATATATGGAACATAGCAATTAATTTAGATTTATATTTGAACAAAAAAAAATTGTGAAGTGAAAAGTTAAAGATTTTCTTCTTGTTGTATAATTTGTATAGCTTCTGTTTGTATAGTTTATTAAATAATTGATGATAGTATTTAGATAATAATAGGTAATAATAGAGAACAGATAAGAAGAATAAATGTTTCTTGAGCATCAAATCAGCATTAGAATGATTTGTGAAGCATCATCTGAAACTGAAGGCTGGAGAATTAGCTGCTCAAAATTAATTTACACATGAAAATACATTAAAATATAAAACACTTCTCTTAAACTATAATAATATTTCACAATATCTGTTTTTGATCAAATCAATTCAGGTTTTGGTGAGCATCAGAGACTTTTTATTTAAACATTAAAAAAAAAAAAAAAAAAAAAAAAAAAATTATATTCTGTCTGATTTTAATAATGTTTTTCTTTTTCTTTTTTTTTTCTCAACTCTCCACTCTTAGACCCATCAAACCCACAGACATTCTTCCCCCAGAGCGAGGCCATGAGGTCGCTAAGGAACTTGGCATTCCATACTATGAAACAAGCATTGTCGCTCAGTTTGGCGTAAAGGATGTGTTTGACAATGCTATCCGTGCTGCGCTTATCTCTCGACGCCACCTTCAGTTCTGGAAGTCCCATCTCAAGAAAGTTCATCGTCCCCTCCTCCAGGCCCCCTTTCTTCCTCCCAGACCACCACGACCTGTGGTGGGCATCCCTGATCCTCCTCCCATTGATGGAGAAGGTCCAGATTCTCTTTTTTGCCAACCATTGTGTGCAGATGTCCTGTTTCTCCTTCAAGCCGGCACCACTCATGTCTTTGCCCATAAGGTGTACCTGGCTACTTCCTGCTCAAAGTTCTATGACCTATTCACTATGGATCTTGGAGTGGCAGGGATGGAGCAGGATGGTGAGGAGAGCTCAGAGGGGAGCGAGGAAGAGGAACAGAGCCGAAGAGGCGCCAAAGAACAGGCTGGGCGCACCAAGAGCTTGGACATTGATAAGGAGGGTGAAGGAGGCAGTAGGGGTTCAAATACGCTGCTCATGTTGCAG
Source organism: Enteromius trimaculatus (assembly GCA_032361065.1). Classification (NCBI taxonomy): domain Eukaryota; kingdom Metazoa; phylum Chordata; class Actinopteri; order Cypriniformes; family Cyprinidae; genus Enteromius; species Enteromius trimaculatus. The sequence goes on from JAUMHP010000046.1 coordinate 11,401,167, forward strand.
CAAGGCTCACTGAGGACTTCACAGAGCGACAATGCTCTGCCTGCCAGGGGCCAGCATTCTGTATGCCCCCTGGGAGCAGGCCGTGCTCTTTTAGGATGGGGGCGTGGTTTCTTGGGGGTGTACCTGGAGATGGTGGATGACCCTGTGACAGGTCGGCCGAGACTCATGACAGTAGTGTCAATGGATGATCTCATTCAGAAAGGACCTTTCCAGGTAAGAACCAACTTAAGTGACACAATCCATAGCATCTCATTTCATGTATCTATTCAATTTCTATGGCAGCGTTCATTTTTTGTTATCCCTGTTGTCTCTGGCTTCAGGCAGTGCTGCAGTACCTTTATACGGGTCACCTGGATGAGACACGGGGGGATCTTATGCAGGTGGCCACCATTGCTGAGCTTCTGGAGGTCTTCGACCTGCGTATGATGGTGGCCAACGTCCTGAACCGTGAGAGCTTCATGAACCAAGAGATCACCAAAGCCTTCCATGTGCGTCGTGCCAACCGGATCAAAGAGTGCCTGAGCAAGGGCACTTTTGCTGGTAGGCAGTTTGAAATCAAGGTCTAACATTTTGCATCGTATACTGTATATATCTATGTGAAGAAGCATTAATGTAGGATCTATCTAATAACCAGAACACACTTAAAAGCTGCTGTTGTTGAGGGAATGATAAATGAATGGACAGTTCTCACTGATTTTGTTTTTAAGTAAGTGCCCTTATTTGTATAGTGCAGATTCTTCAGGAAGTTCTGGCGTTATTGAGTAGTTTATTTCCATTACTTGTCAGTGTGTCACATTCTAAAGGTTTTTGTAGTGACACCATTGACTTGAGTCTCATGAGTTCTATTTTCAATTCCAGAATTCAGTGGAATTGAAATAGAATAGTTCATACTCTAGAACAGTCCATTTGTTTTTTCTTTCCTTCATTGACTCTCTTTGTTGTTTTTGAGGAAATACCCAGTGGAGTTCTTTAAAATATCCCTTCATTGCTGTCAGTGAATATTTGCATATTGTGGACGTGTTTGTTTTTCTGCTTTGTGTTTTCCTTGTCGCTTACTCTCTGTTGATGCCACGTCTTGTGTGTTGTGTGCATGTTTGTCATAATTAACCTTTTTCAACACTCCTTTATTCTCCACTTACACCTGTTTATTTCATTGCATCATATGCCATTGTCATGATCTCATTACCCAACCATGAAGTTGTTTCTCAGATGTTTGAAAACCAGAACGTTTTTCATTTCCATTGTGGCCCTAAGAGTACTTGTACATTCCCTATGGTTATGCAGAAGTTTATAAATCGAATCATTAGAGCTTTATTTGCTCCCTCCCTAGAGTACATATATGCATCGAGTTGAATTAGGTGTTTTTCCCCATCATGCTCTACTGATACCCACAGAATACTGCTAAACAACCTGTCCAACGGGCCATCCGTGGAGTCATCCATTGTCAGGCTCTAAAGAATTTGCTGCTAAAATAAACTTGCCAACTATGTGGTCCCAGTCTGGCCTTCCCTTCACATTTTCTGTCTTCTTATTCTTAGCCTTGTCAACCTGTCTATTTATTATTGGTCTATGTGTCTATCTGTCTCTTCGTTTGTCTCTGTGTTCGTCCGTCCACCTGTCTCCCCCTCTGTAGCCTCGACTCTGTGACACACGCCGAGATGTGTGCTCTTTTCCTCCCGGTTTTAGATGTGGTGTTTCGATTGGACGACGGATATCTGCCGGCCCACAAGCCACTGCTCATCTCAAGCTGTGATTGGATGGCAGCCATGTTTCGTGGATCCTTCATGGAGAGTTACATTGAGGAGGTGAGCAGAGATTTGAGTGATTCCTTTTTTTTATTAAAACAAGAGCATGGCACTATTTGTGCTATATATACACATACACAGAATATAGACAAATATACAAATTTCAGTATTTTGTGTTACTACACTGACTTTCAAAAAGTAAAAAACGAATTGTGCCATAAGACAAGCAGACTAAAACAGTCAACAGTGTAGCATATTGCATAAAGGCAACTTTCAAACCGAGCATCTTTTTATTGGTTCTTTTCTTTTATAATTGACTAGTTACCAGTATTTTTGACATCAGTGGTCGACGTCATATGGGTTTGATTTAGGCTCAACGTTTTTTTTTAAGTTTTACCTAAACCTATTTATGGAACCACAAAGTACTGATTAGTCTCAGTCACCTTGATCCTTCCTACCCTGGAGCTCTGACAGATCCTACTAAAAAAGTGGCACAGGTAGTTAAAAGTAGGACGCCTCTATGACAGGCTGACCCACATTGATGCAGCTGCGACGGGAGACCATCTCATCCATATGGATGAACTAACAGTCCTGCAGTACTAAACAGGCCTCTGAGGAGAGTGCTGCAGGCAGACTGATGCTAAGACTTTAGAGGAGGTCCTGTGCCAGCGGGAACGCATGCTGAGACATATCTGCTTTGTGTCTGTGCTCCCATATTCAAGAGATCGGCCAACTATGAGGTGTCTAGAAAGATTTATTTTCAGGAATTGAGGTTGTAGACCAAATTTAGGATTTGGTCTAGTTTTGACATCAGGTTATATTAATATATATATGAGTATTTTTCTGGTCAAGTTAACTCAAATTTTTTAAGTATGTATTATGCTTATTTCATTGTCATGTCATGTCATGTGTTGCAGTGCATAGCTGAGTTTATAGTGACAGCAAGTTTGTTACACTGGCCACTTCCTCTAATCCTTTTCTCAGCACTGTCATGTTAATGTGTACAGGAAGTATTTGTGTGTGAACGTTTCAGAAATGTTTGGTCTCCAGTTGGTATTTAACTAAAACCACATGATAGCATGATAGTTCCACCGGTTTTGATTAAGCTATGCTCGTTTTCTATGGAACTATTTTGACATATCACAGTTTCGTCTTGGCATAAATTTAGCTCATGTATTTTTCATCCAGAACTATTAAGTCAGGTGTCAAAGGTAAGGTTTCACTATATTCCTTTCGGAGGCCCGTCTCACCCCCACATAACTCTATCCAGGTCTATCCCGTGCACGCTCTCTGATTTCCTCGGGCTACCGGCTGTCAGCTCAAGTTATAGAAAGACAAGCTCCCTAAGGGCAGGAACTTGGGACCAAGCTGACCAACACCTGAGGCCGAGAGTTATAGGTGTCCAGGCCTGCCAGTGAAAAGGATCACCCTGTATAACATTACAAGCATTACAGGGAGCTAGATTTACAGAACAAGAACAAACTGAGGCGGGAAATAGGATGCTGGCTGCTTTTCTGTTCTGACAGCATCGGCTGAGAGTATGTCACATAGAGATCAACACAAGGTGGTAAACTTGGTTCTGCTTTGACAAGCTTGACATGCTTTTTGGTCAAGCATGGAATTCATTGTAAGGAGCGTAATAGTATAGTAAGGTTTGATTTTAAAGGGATCCTCCACCCTTAATTCTCTTACTCTCATACCATCCTATATGCATGTCTTTCTTTTTGAAGATGAACACAGAGATTTTTATAAAAACATAATGCAAGTTGATCTCACAAAACAAACACGACAGTAATCCATAAGGCCCCAGTTGATAAATCAATGTTTTATGAAGCTTACTTCAGTTATGTGTGAGAAAAATACTAATAAATACTAAACACTGAGCAAGCTCAGAGAACCTTTACTACTTTAACAAGTTTAACAGTGTGCTTGCTTACACCATGTTTTACAATGTGCTGATGTTTAAGACAAACGTGCATATAACAGTTTGTTTGAGGTGACATTGAGTCATCAATTTGGTCTCATAGATTGCTGTTGTTTTGTGTTTTTTTTGTTTTGTTGTTTTGTGTTGTTCTTTTGTTTGTTTTGTGTGTTTTTTTGTGTCAATTTTAAAGCACTTATTCACAAGTGTTATATGGACTTAAAGTGATTTATACAGACATTTTTCTAAAAAGTTCTGTGTTCATTTAAAGAAATAAGGTAAGGAGATGAGAGATTGTGTATTTTCGGATGGAATATCCCTTAAATGTCTATTTTGGTATTAGTAGAGTATCTGTCTGTTTTGTCTATTGTCTATATTTAATGCAAGATGTTTTGGTGAATTTTCAGTAGAAATCTCATCAAGAGCAAGGAGTTAACAGGAAGAGAGAGATGGGTTCTTTGCTTGTCGAATCATAGCAGCCAAGTTTATTTTTTGTATTCTGCCATGTCACTTGAAATTGTCCCTCTGGTGCCTCTTTCTTGGCACCTGCGCAGCAATCACTGTAGAAATGTTCAGTGGGCTTTGTAAATTTTATTAAACGGAGCCTGTTCCATACATTACAGTATTGATGCACAATGACTTGGTCCTTGCATCCTCCAATCAGGCACAGTAGTCACTGTAGCGACTGGTTGTAGTGAACACTGCACTATTTTTAGAATCAGGTAGTGAATAGAGCGAGCCCTTGTCACTGTCAGTGCAGCAGCCGACACAGAAGGTGTTGTATAACCAGATATAAAGCCTTGCAAGACCTCAGGGTGGCAAATATTCATAAAGTGTCATTCAGTAAAGCTGATCGTTCACCCATAAGTGGATTTTTCAGAGTCTGCATATTATTGTCGCTGCAGTTTGTGACGCACAGAGTCAAAAGTTGTCCTTGATTGATCTACCACATGTAAGCCTTACTATTCTAGTCCTGTGCAGAAATATCTCTCAAGGTTTTTGAGGTTAGGCAGCACATACTGATTACTGAAGACGACTCCATACGTCTACACGGCTTCTGTTGAATTTTATTTATAGGTCTCTTTGTCGCATGGAGCTCAGTGTGAGTACACTTCTCAGTAAGTCTTGCTGGTCTATCTCTGTTGTTTTGAACATGCTGCTCTTTAAGACAGGAAGCGTTTGAACATACAGGAGACACACAGGTGTCAGAATTCGTTTCGGCAACATACTTCTGAGTGTGATTAGCACAAGACTGAGCGGAAGCTCAAATGTGAGAAGCTGTCACATTTTCCCTGTGAGACAAAGATGAAGTGAAAACTGAGCCGATGAAGGCGGAGATTGTGCTTGTGGTGTACACTGCAGTAACAAGAATCTGGTTGCTTTTGATAGTTGACCACTTCCTCCGTAACACACATTCTCATGGGTCTTGATCCCATTTTCTTCTCAAAGAAGTTGCATTGTTTTTTTTTCTGAATTCTTTCTTCTACAATAAACAACAAATTAACACAGCGTATTAATATCCCACCATATAATTGAAATAATCAAGTTAATCAAGTTTAATATGATATGATATTCAGTAAGGATATTCATTTTTCAGGTGAAATATATTTAATGGTGTATTCAGTAGTTCTCTGGCTAGCATAAGTATTGTTGTTCTCCATAAACTTTAAATGAAAAAGTACAGTACAGACACCTCATTGCTATCAATGCAGATCAGTATGAAAAATAACTTATTTTAGCATATTTTTCAAATGAGCAATCCTATTCTTATATATGTCATATAATTGGAGATCAGTATGTACAAAATTTTTATTCCCTCACAGCACTATTGTTGCCTTTAGGTTTTAATAGGAAGTTGCCTACTGTGTCCCCTCTGCGTCTTTTAAGTCTGCCCTTTAGCCGTAATGATCGGTCATATTCACACTGACATTCTGGTAATTGGCTTTGAGACAGACAGGTGAAGTGCACCGCTAGGGTTCAGAAGTACCGCTGAGCGTCATCTTGCCACCCCCCAATGTACCACCTCTGACCTATAGAATCTGTGTCAGCTTGTGGTCGTCGTTCCCACAACCTCCTACTCATGCAGTACTTCATTCTGTCGTGATAGCTTTTGTGGTTTGATGGATTTAAGATCAGTTTAACGCACAACTCACTAAGCAAGAAGCAGAAGGTCAGTGCAGTTTAGAGTAATTGGAACTGTCTAGCCATTGGTAAAATCGTAAAATGTGATCCATATTATTTGAAACATTGTAAAGAAGCTAACTGCCTTGTGACTGCTAGTGATTTCTATTCTGTAAGTGTTCAGTCCTCAAACAGATTACCTAGAGGCAATCAGATCCACTGCATCCTGTCCTAATTCAAAGAGGAATACCTGCTTAGTCTGAGCATGGCGACGGCGTAAGGAGAAGGTTGCCATGGATTGATTCACAGACTCTGCACTTTCCTCTTTGTGTCCCTGCTGAAAGCTTTCCCCTAATTCCTTGGCCGTTCCTTGGAGCTGAAAGAATAAGCATGCTTTTGTTTGCTCTCCACCCTCCAGCCAAAGCAGAGTCAAAACAATGGCTCTTCTACCTTTAAGCTTGGGTTTATGTGATTTTGGTTATGAATGGTGTTGGACGCGGGCAGATTATGTCATGTGGCCTGCAGGGACCTCACAGTGTCATGTATGCTCCTGAATTCACCATGACAGTACCACGGCACAAAAATAGCAACTTTCTGGGAAAGATGATAAAAGTGTATTGCACTTTATTTGTGAAAAGCGCTAGTGTTTAAAAGTTTGGGGTCAGTAAGATTTTATATGATAATGCTCGCAAAATTAGGAAATATTATTATAGTTTAGAATAAGAGTTTTCTGTTTGAATACATTTTCAAATATAATTTATTTCTGTGATGGCAAAGCTGAATTTTCAGCAGTCTTTGGTTATTTAATAATAGCAGCTTACAAAATATTTCTTATTATTATCCATGCTTGACATTTTTGGCATTCATTAGGATTGTTTGATAAATAGGAAGGTGATTTGTAAAGCTGGCTGCCCTTTGTAGATTAAGTTTCGTTTATTTTATTTTCCTGTTCCGTCTAGTTTTGGTATCTTCCTGGTTTTCCCTATATGGTCATGTTCCGTTTCTGTTTAGTTAATTAGTCTGAATGTATCCACCTGTGCTCCTCACCTGTTTTCAGTGTTTTGTTTCAGTTTGTCGGTCAAAAAGGTTACCTTGTATATGTATTATCCACTTCGTTGGAGAAATAAAAGACCCTACTATTACGAGAATCCTATCTGCCTTTGTGCCTTCCTGCACCAGACACGCGAGCGTGACATTAATATTAGAATAATATTTGCCATAATGAAACTGTCCTTACTGTCACTTTTGATCAATTCAATGTGTCTTTTCCCTAAAAAAATCTGACCTTCTGAAAGATAATGTATGCTAGCCTTGTACTAATGTGATATACATCCATTCATTAAAAGCAGAATAATACAGTATTTCTTTAGTAAGTTAAGAGGCTATAAACACTATACTGTAGATAAATTGGTGCACCAAGTGGTTGTTTTAAGTGTTTTGATGTTCTAGTGGTGAAAAAATATGGGAACGGAGTCTTGCTGAATGTTGTGTATTTGTTCTGTAAAGCATATTCTGCGTTCACTGTTATATGATGACAGTCTCTCCTGTAGGCTGGCTTGTTGGCTCTTGTTTATGCAGAGGCCAGGTTTCCCGTAGCGACAAGCCCACAGTTATTTTTCCACAGCTTTAAGCTGAGACTGTCAACAGTCTCACACAGTGCTTTAATCTTCTGAAGGATGAAAGACCCCTCGTGGTGGCCACTGCCCTCGCCCTCCTATCGCTCTCTCAGGCCCCTACCTCCACGAGCCTTCCTGGATACGTGCATCCCTTTCTGTATGTGCTTCCTTGGCCACTTTGGGTCCTGCCATGTCAACACGTAGGCCTTCTCTAATGGTCAGCAGCCAGGACCATGCAGGTCTCAATAGGGGATAGGTGCTGAGCAGATTGTTTCATCCCTGGATCAATCTGCCTCTCGAGTTTCCATGTCCTGGAGATGAGCTATGAATAAACATTTCTCAGCACGGGTTATGAAATCTGTTCACACAAACTTTTCTCAACATGGGCTTTTGTTACTAGCTGTGAACTGGAAATATTTAGGTAGTTGGTTTGCTAAATGCCGCATCTTTTTTTGTTTCTCTTTTTAGGTCTCTATCCCCAACACCAGTTGTGCCTGCATGAGAGCCGTTTTGGAGTTTCTGTACTGCGGTGTGTTAACACCATGTTCTGAACTGGAGCCAATGGACCTTATAATACTAGCCAACCGCCTCTGTCTTCCCCGCCTTGTAGCTCTAACAGGTTGGTTTAATTATGCCTCTATGTTTACCTGAAGGTAAACATACCATTAACATACTTAGCTTGAAAAGCCACTGTACAATTCTGTCGTTATCTTTTAGTTTCAGCATGAATTTGCAAAGAAAGTCATTTGTGAGCCATATGTTGGTTTGTATTACAGATGATAGAATGTAAACTCATTAAAGCTACTAGGTATTATGACAAAAGAAGTAAACAAAAATAAATGTTATTTACAGTTATATATTACCTAAAAATAAACTGGTGAAGGTGAGAAATATTTCACTGTTGACGATTTTGTTATGAAACAAGTTGTTAACCATTAAGCCTCATGGCTGACATATTAACACTTGTTGTGTGGTGTTTTGCCATGGTCTACAGAGCAACATGCCGTTGAGGAGCTGTTGCAGTTGTCCGTTAAAGGGGTGGACATTGACGGCCATGTGCTGGCCTATCTGGAGATGGCTCAGGTAACGTTAGTACAGATGAAGCAAACAAAGCCTTTAATTGAATGCACTGAGTAATGAAGTGGCAATATAACCAATGGCGCACATTACAGAATTACCATTCATTCAGCCTGCTTTATTCTAGTTCAAAGGATGAACAGACTTTGCTTTTCAAATGAGCCTCATTGAGAGAAATCACGCTGTGCCAACTCTGTGCTTTTCTGTCTGCTGTAGTTCCACAATGCCAAACAGCTCTCTGCCTGGTGTCTGCATCACATCTGCACCAACTACAATAGCGTTTGTAGAAAATTCCCTAAAGACATGAAGACTATGTCTCCTGGTAAGAAGCAAGAAGAGCTTTTGTTCATTTATTTATTATTTGTTCATTTATAGATTTATAAAGGATGCACTAAGTTGATCAGACATTAAAAACATTTACAACAAGACAATTTTTACTTTTTACTCGATTTAAGTATTTCTAGATATTTGGCTGGAAACAAATAAGAAAAGCTTCTCTTTTTTTTTTTGCAGTGATAATGTTAATGATGAAAATTCAGCTCTGCTATTACAGGATTAATTACATTTAAGAATATATTAAAATAGATAACATATATTTTAAATTGATAAAAACTTTCAAACACTTTAAATACTTTACCAAACGTTTAAAGTAAGTATCTGCATGTATATATACATTTAAATACCTATGTTTATTTACTTTTGTATTTTAAAATTGTAATTTTGTACTTTTTCAAAGTTATTAAGTAAATATAGCTAGACATCTAAGCAAACTGATATTTATTATTACATAAGATATTTATGAATACAAACTTTTGCCACTTGGATAAAAAAATAAAAACTTGGAACAAAGACCAACTAAAAGTTTAGTTTTTTTGTTTTAGCCATAAAACTTTCCAATGTCTAGCATATCTTACTTGGTGTAAGCATCGTAAGATGTTTATCTTTAGTTGAAAAAAACAATATATACTGAGCGAGAAAATGATACTTCAACTATTTCAACTTGCCCTTTTGTTCTTCCAGAAAACCAGAAACACTTTGAGAAGCATCGCTGGCCCCCTGTCTGGTTCCTGAAGGAGGAAGACCGCTACCTCCGTTCTCAAAAAGAGCGAGAGCATGAGGAAGAGATCTTACGCAAGCAGCACACCAAACGGGGCTGGTGCTTCTGGAGACATCCATCCTCCTCAGCACCCCACATTTCCTGAGGGTCTGCCTACATCCATCCATTCAAACCCCCCGTACCCCTCGCCCTCATCTCAGACCAGAGGCATGTAGCCAAGCCTGGGGAGCCCTGTTCCTGTGCATCCATCCCGACAAAGAAGTCCGGGTCTTCTTTGCCTCCGAGCTTTAGCCTTCCCTCCCCGTGTTGGGCCTTAGCGGGCTGCCCGCCACCAGAGCTCAAAACGTACGTGTCATTAAATGGGAGACGGCTCGGAGAAAGTCTCAAATCTCAATGTTACATGTCCTTCTGTGCGAATGCAACAGGTCTCACCGCAGCATCACATAGGGAAGGCATCATAGCAATGACCTGCTTTCGCCTCTTAAGACTGTTATTATTACACAAGACCACACACACACACACACTCACACCAGCACCTCGTCTGAGCGCTGGCGCCCAGACACACAGATGCTGCATGGTGCTGCTGGGTTGAGCTTTCCTCTTTGAGACCTATTTCTGGGAAAACCGTCATGTTCAATGCTCGCAAGCTGAAACATAGCTTAGTTTTGAATACAACTAGCAACTAAAACGGTGGCAGGGATATATATATTTATAAAAAATGAGTTCAAATAAAGGGGTTATTTCCCTTGCCTACATTCTCACTACAAACTATTCTCCATTTTGGATCTTCCATCGTCCGTATTGGCTTTGAATAGAATTGCGTTGCCTACTGAAGAACTGTTTTTTTGGATTGCTTGTCCTGTTACTAAATTTTGCTCATGTGTTCAGGTCTGTCACTCACTAAAAAACTCCAGGCCAGCACTAAAGACAGACACACACACAAACAGCTCATTCAAACACAAACGCCTTATCAAAATCTGCAGAAACAAAAACTTGACAGCAAGTAAACTACAATTAGGGCTATTTTTACCACTGCCAGGAGAATATTAACAGTCACAGCTGTTATGTGACGTTCTGTAGACTGAGCTTTGTGATATGACCACTAGCAAGCGCCTCGACTTGCTTGCCTTTAACCTCCACCACTGGGGCGCCCATGCCTTCTGAGTTTACCCTGCTTTCGAAAGTATTAGCTACTCATTTGTTTGTCATCCTTCACATCCCTGTGAAATGCACTTGTTTTTGTAGCACTATTTCAATCTTAGCTACTGCCGAACCAAAAAGTAGGTTGCAGTGTTTGGTATTCCTTCGCCGTGCCCCTCTGTTACTCCTCTGCTCCTCTACCTCTGCAGTTAGCCAAACTGAGGGAGAAACTATCGTCCCGCTTCCTGTAGTGTTTGATACGTTGCAATGTGACGCTTCACTTTGCACTTAACATACGCAGATAAAATCGGTGCTCAGGATTAACCTGCTAAATGTCGCAGCGTTCAACCATTCACCCATTATATCTTTGAGGGGCGGTTACACTGGACTTTGAGGAACAGTCGTGATGTGATGACACTATGAGGTTGTTTAATACCACTAAGCCATGACGTAAAGATCCTCTATTGGCCACACTTGACAAAAATTTGAAAGAAGGTTTCAGTATTCAGCATATGAATGGAAACAAATGAAAGGAAAAGTGTGGTGCAACCGCCTCTTTACCCAAGTTTACCCGTTTTGACAATCTTAATCCCGACATAAGCTGTAATCAAAACTGTATCCTTCTTTTTTTTGATTGAAAAGCTTTTTAAATTGTAACTGACAGTGATCTGCTAGCAGCCGTTCTTGGTTTGGTTCCTCTTTTAGACGTGCATGCGCTGTGAAGTGTTGCTAGCATCCGTTTGCTAGAGTCTGTCTCGACTGCCTTCCATCTGAAAACATGAGTGCCTACGACCATTGTTACGCTTTCCCTTCTACATTCAAGTATTTCTCGGTGAAGCATGCTTGTTTTGCCTGTTTCGTGCCTTTTGAATAGCTACTTTGGAGGCGAGTTAAAATTCGGGAGACAGTTTAAGTTTTCCATGCCACCCTTTTTTCTATTTCTGGCTTCCTGATTTCGCTTCCTCCAGGCTGCACCCTGCTTTTCGCACCAGACGAGCTGAAATCATCAACAGCTTTAAAAATAGACACGCAGAGCCCATGTGCTCAGACAGGCCGATTTGCACACAAAATAATAAATAAATCATACACACAAAAAAGAGGGAAATGGAGAGCAGGCGCTTTATGGCTGTGTGCTGCCATCTTCACCAGTAGGTGCACTTTTGCAGGTTCATCCAGTTAAGATGCTTTATTTATAGGGGCACACTAATAAATGAATGTTTATAGATCGTTAATAATTAGTCAGATAACGAATGTTAGACCTTACTGTGTATTTGCAGACAGGCTCTGTGATAAATGATGTACTTAATCGCAGCTCTCCTGTCTGCACCTGAGAGTCAAACAATTCGAGAATACTTCAAACATCAGCATGCTCGTTGGGATGGAAAGTGTTGTTGGGCTTGTAAGCACTTTTTGTTCTTTGACTATTTGCTTTTGCACTTTTATTTGGTCTGCCTTTGATGTGCATGGCATTGACTGTTTCTAAACTATGGCTTTCTAAACATTTTGTAGCATGGAATGGTTTCTTCCATTAAAACGGTGCTCCTTATGGCCCTATGTATTTTGTGCTTACGTAAAAAAAACAATCCCTCATACTTACTGTAAGACTTTTATGTCGGTTGTACCTTGTGCTTTAATCGAATATGCCTTCATTAACGCCAAGGACATGTGATCTGTTAAAATTAGTTCAGTAGATTTCAAATACAGTATTAGAGATCCGATTGTTTATCCCAAATGCAAATTCTGTCATTTGCTCTTCTTCGTGTTGTTTCAACATGTTATGTATATGTTTATTTCTTCTGAACAACACAAAAACATCAACTTTATCGTATGGACAAAAGCATATTTTGTATCTTCCATTTAAAAAAAAAAAAGGACTGAAAAGTTTGAAATGATGACAGAATGCTCCTATTTGGGTGAACAATTGTTTTAAATCGAGAGACGGATTCAGACCGTGACTAACAACAGGAGAAACAGTATAACTGCTTGCAAAATATGCACTTTAGCTTCAAATTTGATACAAATGATATTCTTTGTTGATCTTCTCTTACTTTAACAATTTGTATTGTAAAAGTATTTATCGGTGCACGTTTACAGGTAAGATGTGCATGGGAACGGTCTAAGTGCTAACTATGTAATTATGAATAACTGTAGCTTTCATTACTGAGGAATTGTCATGCACTTTCATCACGTTATTGAAAAAAAATCATTACAAATTTGAAAAAGTCCAAATCCCTTACTTACTAAAAGATCCTTAATGTTATACTAAACGTTGATCATGTTCTTTATTAATGACACATTGTGGTTGTAGCTCTGTTTATGTAATAGCAGTACATTAGAAACCCACTAGTTGAAAAGAAATGCGAGAGCACTTGAGTGAACTATTGTTGTGTTACTGTGCCTTTAATTAAAAAAAAAGAAAAATCGTTCTGAAGAGAGGTCACTGCCTTTAGTTTTGATCAAGGTAATTGTAGTGCACTAACACACACAACACAAACTTTAGCTGACAGCCATCAGACCACTGTATTGCTCCTCCTGCATGCCTGTGGCCAGCATGTAGCAATACCCTCTGTCTTTGAGTGATGTGAAATATTTTTATGCTTTCCCCCTAACGTTTTGATAGTGCTGAGCTGAGTGGAAACCTGTGCTTGTTTTGAACAGTGATTATAAGCGTTTGGATGAGTGAATGTAAACACGTGCACACTAACAGAGTCAGAGGCACACTTGCACCCTCTACAGTCAACTAAAGGTCAGGGTTTTTTTTTTTATTCGATATTTTACGTGGATAAAGGTAATATAAATTGGTGTGGGACAGGAGATATGTTACACAATATTCATTTTGTAATATAGCTTTTGTTTAGGTGTTTTTATGTAAAAATAATAATAATAATTTAAAAACACTAATACCACAGAGCAGATTGTCTAATTTGTTTTTAATGAAAACACTCAACCTTTGTGATAAACTGGAAAGGTTATCCGCATCTTACTGCTTGTAAAATTAAATCTGACCTCAGGTTATAGGCAGAGACCACTTCAAGCCCTTGTTAGTTTCTGTGTTTCAACAGAGGGGCTCTCCAACCAACTTCCTTTCTGTGCTTTGAAATCCACCTTCATCTCCATTAAAGAAAAGGGCCGTATTACTGAACAACATCTGTCAATTATAGTAGAGCACTTGTATGCCCTTTGGCAGACGCTGTCCCTCTTTCTACTTGTGATGAGGTGTCCTAGCCTTTTTTTTTTTGTCCTCTGTCTTCTTGAGGTGAGGTAGGTACTGTTGACCCTATCCTTGACCTCTCTTCCTCTTTTAAATATGTGACTATTTAAAGCTGTTTTGCACTTTGTGGTTTTCTTTTTAACTTCCTAATTCGATTATTGTTTCCAATACCTGTTCTGTAATTATTGTTCATGTTCTAAACCAGAAAAAGCACACACCATTCACACTACTAAGGGCTTTTCAAATACAAAATCAGAATGTTTTGCTGCTGTTGCAAAAAAAAAAAAAAAAGTTTTATTGAATCGTTTGTAATATTTTTCAACAACTGTGATTTGTACAAAATGGAGCAAAAAAGGGGTTGGAAAAGGTTATCTGTTTCAGTATTTTAATGTTTGCTTGGCTTTTAATAAAACTTAACTGAACTCTTTGAACTCATTTCAACTCTTTGTTTTTATTTGCTATGAAATGTTGACTATTGAAAATGGTTGCATTAACACATTTTAATGTAATAAGAATTTAAAATATATGTAAAACAGTATAACTGTTCTAAGATATACTGTAAAAATGATCAAGCTGTAAAAAAAAAAGTTTTATTGGTGTTTTACATAAAAACATTATCTCTCTATATCAATGTTTCGGTTTTATCGTTGATTATAAATTTACAGGCAATTTCTGATTGAAAATTATTTCAAAGTAAATCCTATATCTATTTTTGACAGTGTATCTTACACATGGTAAATGTATACAATTTCATAAAAGATTTGTACAGGTGATCAGCTTGTTATATGGAAAGTCACTACTATAAAATGTCCTGCAGAGGGAGACAAACACAGTTTTAAGCGTTTCCTCCCGTTAAACTCTAATAAACATGTTTACCAAGATATTAGGCTACAATGTGTTTTGGCATTAGAATTACGACCATTTTTCCATGTACTAATACCACGTACTGTTAAATGAGCTGCTCGGGGTTACTGCAGAAGCACTATGTTATTCAGCTGGCTCTTGTTTTATGTCTCTCCTTCACAAAGTAGCAGACAAAATGGCTGAGTCATCACAAAGTGACTGCCTTGCTTCCCCCAGTCCCTCAAATGCCTGAAACAATCATATCAAAATGTCAGCCCTCAGAGGTAAGTTAATAAAACAGTTGTAGTATGATGTTTTTGGTTGTCATGCAAACACAGACGTGGTAACGATTTACATAGGACACCAGTGGTTGCAGTGTTGCATTGTTTGAATGAATACACATCAGAGGAAATAAGTCATCGCCATACACACGTGCACACTCACACACCGCAACATTTCCAGTAACACTTTGAAGGGGCAAAGCCAACCCATATGCTGTAATTGATGCTGCAGCCTCAAAAGAGGGGGTGTCTCTGCAGACGGGTGGCTATAACAGACCAGAAAGTCTCCTTGGTGTGTGTTTGTGAGACGCTGATTACAGTGTCATCAGATCTGTGACTGATGTGTTTGGTGGTGCCATGGTTTGATTCATGACGGCCAGAAACACTGTATGAAAGCACAATGTGGTAACACTCTTATGGCTGTAATTGAGCAACTCCAAAAAAGTCTCAGTGCCGGATATCTAGAAAAGCTTGGGTTATATAAGAAAATGTGCAACACAGTACTGTTTCTGAACTAAATAAAATGCCTCAAATATTAGGCTTTTTTTTTCTTTTACACTGACACTGCTTTTCTAAAACATTATATGGTTATAATAACTTACATAAGTGTTAATTCTACCTGACCTTGCCACTGCATTCCTCTTTCATGAGAGCATGATCCCACTCTCCCACATTTTTCCCTTCACACCAAAGTGCCATCAATACGCACAATTTCCCATAAACGCCCAAAACGGTGAATGTGATGTTAATGGAATATATTTTACCTTTTGCAGCAAGCAAACATCTCACAAATGGTCCGTTTCCCCATTAAACTTTTCTTTAAAGATCTGCACTGTCTTAGATGTAGACCACAGATTGATTGGGCTAACTGAGAAGAACATGAACACTCAGTTGCTCTTAAGATTTTATTGTCAGGAATGGAATTCCTCAAAGTTATTCTTCAATAAATACGTTGCCCCAAGTCCAAAACCATTACTGGAATCAGCAGAGCAAAGTCACAGACATTCCCAACAAGAACGGAATGCCTAGACTCACTCACCCCCTCATCTTATAACAAATTCCTCTACGTTAGTGAGGTCCTTATGTGTAAATACAGGGTGAAGGGCTATTGTTCTGAAAGCAAAAGATGTAAATTGCTGGGTATGTTTAGTCTTTCTATGCATGCAATTGTTCAGTTATATGTTACAGATAAATGAATTGTCACTGGACTGCTCAGTGTAAATCATACCAGTCAGACAAACACACAGCAAATTCAGAGGATGTACAGTATATCCTTAAATGCAGCCGCAGAGACACTAAAAAGCTTTTTTCAACAGTGGAGGTTGCCACAAAATGTAACAAAGATCAAGGTAACCAGTATTACCTAAACCATGCACCTTTGTAATTTTAGTGACTTTACAACCTATTCTATTTTTATTTCTGTGTTGGTAATGCCTTATTTAATCAGGCTTATGCAGGTTTTATGCTTATTTGATCTTGTGAAATAATGATCACAGCTCTCTAGCTGGGTTTCTCTTTTTCCGTCTTTCAATGCACTTTAGTTTATCATGTTAATTGTGGCAGAAAAACAACCTACCATGCAATCTAGATTCCCAGTGTGTCTTTTGTTGTCAGATGTATCGCTAGCATGCTATGGATTAGCAGCATTGCCACAAGGGGCACTAAAGCAAGAATTTGCCTAAATGGCCGTGTCTACATTAGCAAGTTGCGAATTTAAGTGCATGTCTTGCTTTGGGAGGTGAATGCTAGCTGTTTGGGAACACAGTCGTGGTAGACCATTCTGGCAGACAATTATACAGAAATACTTTGGTGACAGACTTTGTTCATCCCCTGGTTTGTCAGGTTATGCCGTCCCATGCAAAGTCACATTCTGGACCTGGAAACATTTCAGTTGTGTTGCTGTCTATGGAGGGTCTAATTAATGACAGAATTTTCAGTGAACTAACCCTTTAAGAAATCTGGCATTTCCATCACTCTTTTCTGATGTGATACTTCAAAATGCACAAGAGGTGATGGAAGCATAGCTGGCTGCTCTATGTGCTCTATCGCCCCCTTGAGTACTGAAGATTGTTACCGATGTTCCAACGCTATGTCACTCATTGTGTGTGTTTAACCTGGCCGAATTTTGGCAGTTGGCATCTGTGTTCCCATACATTTTTAAAATATGTTATCAAGCCTTAATCGTTCACAAAGACACTTTTGTCTTGAATAATATCCAACTCTTCCTGTCAAAGAAGAAGAAGAAAAAACACATCCTACTTGTACCACGATTGGTGTGATGTAAATTAATGGAAAATGTAATTAAGACACACAAACGTGCCGCATGTGGGAGTTCAGACTGTGACAGCTAAAGCATGAGATCTTCATCTTCTGATGTGATGAGTACAGCACTAAATAATGGCTATGTAAACAGACTGGAACCCAGTGGAGGATGTTCCCTGAAGCCTCCTCACAAGAATGTGATAATACTGGAAAACGTAGCAAGCATCGTTTGACCTTTTAATGTCATTATGTCATGAGAAAGAAAATGTACTGCTTACAACACTGAAATCCAAACCCTTAAAGTAAATGTTTTCCTCCCTCAATTAAGAACCTTTGCCTGCATATTACTTCATGCTTATTGAAAAACTGTGGCAGTGGTTAAATTTTAGAATTTGGTAAAGATTAGGGTTGAAATTATTCACAGAAAATGTTTGTGAAACCTAGTACAGCTCCATATGATATGGCAAGCATGCTCTGTGTCTGCATGTATGCATTCCAAAAGGCAATGAAATTCCCAGGAAGTCGGTGCTGATAATGCTAGCATTTACTTAAGATAATGCATTCAGAGATGAAAACACAGTATCAAAAGTCTAGGAAAGGTTGGTGAAATGCTGGTTGCTTGAAAGGCATGGAGAGAAGCAATGCTAACAGAAAACATATGATGAAAAAGAGTAATGACTATGAGAGGGCAGAGGTCAAGCTATAAGCCTGGACTAAAGACATATATCTTTGGTGAGTTGAACTTTGACATCTCTTTCAGGTCTAAACACACTGATGCATGACTGCGTGTCTGCATTGCATGTGTTCAAGATGTAAAGGCAGACAATTATGCCAATTTTGTTAACAGACAGGAATGGTTTTGAATGTTATTTCTTTGTGTAATGCATTTCTCTTTTAATGAAACTATGAGGCGTTACAGTACACAATAGCAGAGCAAGGTTTTAAAACGTTTCGGTGCCAAGGCCACCATGAAGGATGATCTGCTGGTGAGGGACAAAAATAGACCGTCGACTGGCCAATATTTTCCTCCCAAAGCAAATGATGATAATATTTACTTTGTTTACTGCTATCCTTTTTTGGATCCATATTAAGACAAAGTAGCATTTACCTTTTCTCTGCTAAATTTTGTGGACAATATTCAGTCATTTCAATAGCAATGACTGGAATCAGGGCTTAAGGAAGAACCTTCCCTCATAGATTTTGCTTATATTCAGGTTAGCCACACAAATCTGTTGATCTGACCAGCAGAAAGCTGCTTGGTATGAAAGCAACGCTCACTTTGCGAGCATGACTAGTGAAATCTGTGTGTGGAACTTTTTCCAGTCATGTGACATTCCCAAATGTCTGGATTTCCAATGCAATGACTGGATTTCACAGACCAACGGTAAATGTGACCACACCTTTTAGAGTACTCTAAATGTTAAATGTTTGAACCTGAAAAAAAAAGGTTTCTTGTTTTTTCACCTCAACATATTCTCTCTTTCTTTAAAAAACTAGGGCTGTCAGTAAGTTAAAAACAATTGCAGTTCATCTCGACTTGATCTGATTTCAGAAAGTCTTAAAAGTAGAGTGGTTGTATGATCAGATTATGTAAATGTGTGAATGCATTAAACATTTCATTAATGAAAATTACTCACCCTTGTGTCCAAAATCCATAAGACCTTCATTCATCTTCGGAACAAAGGAAGATATTTTTGATGATGTCAGAGAGCCATCAGACCCTCCATAGACAGCAACACAACTGAAATGATCCAGATCCAAAAATGTACTAGAAACATCGGTAAAACAGTCCATGTGACATCAGTGGATCAACTTCAGTTTTGCGGCGCTACAAGAATACATCTTTTTTACGTCTTTCTTATATATATACACTTGATCCCAGTCTGTAAAATTCTACAAAAATCAAGGTATACAAAACACGTTTGTTGAATTGCATACAATATGCTTTATCAGGCTTAGTCAGAACATCTGGAAGGAGGGCTTCATCCTCCATTTTGTGTTTACTCTGTTTTAAATAACATTATTCCAGTGCAAATTGTATTTCTCTTAAATAAGCAGCACTTTATCATTCTCTTAACAGCACAACATCTTAAACAATCTCTCATGGCACTCAAAGGAAATACCAGACGTGGTGTCATGTCAAACACAACAGCATAACGTTCAAATCTGTCAACAGGGAAAGCAACATGAGGCAGGAAGCTGCTGAGATCACGAAGGAATTCGGACATTTTGGCACCCGTTTGTTTCAGACCATGTGCCATAAACCCTCACAAATGCCTGCAAAGAGAATGTTTTAGGGAGCTCCAGCAGTTTAAGCTGGGATCTGTGCGCTAGTGCACATCCACCCTTAAACACAGAGTTTATGGGGGCCCTTCACTAGCAGAGCTCTACAACATGAATTAATTAAACCATAAAGATAGATGATGTAATGTTTAAAGAGCCAGACGGAGGAAGATGTGGGTTCAGTTTGCGTTCACCGCTGTGTGGAAGAGAATGAGTGGGTAGCTCCTGATTCCTAAGAGTATTAATGTTGAACTGACTTCAGTGAAGTATGAAGACCAAACTTCTCTTCTCCTGTGGGTCAGTGATGGTATTAACATCTTTCATAATTTAGTTTAATGCTATGCAAGAATGATTCAGTATAATCATGAACGTTTTTTTGCAAGAAATAGATCTGAAACAATAATAACTTATGAAACTGTACACGAGATCAAAGTGTTTTCTGCATATAGTATGGTCATTTATCTAAAACTAATTTTATTACCTTAAATACATTATACTAAGCATTGCATTTTCAACAACAACAAAGCCAGTTTAAAGAAGACTACATGGAGTTCAGTTCCCATGAAATCGGCCCTGCTGGAACAAGGGTCCCTCCAGAGATCAATGCACTGTAAACGGCTTCTCAGCTGGCTGCCAAGCGCTCCAAAGTCTGCTCACAGGAAGCCTGTACAAAGAGAGACTGGCAGCTCAATAGCGTGTCAGTGCAGGACCGGTGGACTTCCAACCAAACTCACACTCATTCACTGTTACGCTTTAAACATTAGCAAAGATCTAAACATTTTGACTAAATTGTATAGATGTTCTTTTTGTGCCCATGATTTCTGTCTTTTATGGAATCCAGGAAAATGAATGAAAATAAGAACAAAAGACTAATTAGTTATAAAGGCATTACACTAACAGGGGGTTCATCAGTTAATATAATGCAAAGGGGAAAAGAATAAGCATAATGCATCTAGCTATCTATCTATACATGTATGTCATCTATTTAATGTATTAAATTATTAAGTAATTTAAAAAAAATTGACAAGTGACTTACTATTGTTACTGTTTGCATTCTGCTTTTTTTATTTTATTGACATCCATAGTAACTGAAAAATAAAACAATTCTGCCTAGGCTCTAGTTTTTTTTTTTTTTTGGGGGGGGGGGGGGGGGCGCCAAAGA
>JAUMHP010000046.1:11421895-11445955 GCA_032361065.1 Enteromius trimaculatus
CCCCCCCCCCCCCCAACACTAGAAGTAAAACTTGATAGTAATTAATTTATGATAATATATAAATAAACTATTTTGGTTGAGATTCAGTCTAGGATATAAAGGGCAATTATTTAATTTTACAAATGTTATTTAATTTTGCAAACATATTAGTGTATGTTGGTAACGTTACATATGACATCAAAAAGTATGCACTAAAATCCAAGATTAAAATATGGACACCTCATGACCTAATTCATCAAGAATGCCCATAAACCAATTTGAAATGCGCCTTTGTGTTTAAAAAGGCTAGAATAAAAAATGGATTTAATTACGTTACCTCCAAATTGTTTTAATGTGACCGTACATACCAAGGTCTGTAATTCATGTTAGCAGCAACCGAGATAAACTGAAATTGTGCAAGAGCAGTGGTGTTTTTTCCCCTCAGAGTAGGAGGTGGAGCTTTTAGAGAGAGATTCGTCTTCGTGAAGTTTTCCAGCAGGACTGATGCAGCACATCAGCAGTGTTCGCCTCCACCTCTAACTCCACCAGCCCGTCACCTTCAGAACTAACAAATCGCCTGCAAAACTCACTGAATGCAACTTTGGATAAGGGAACTGCTCGTTTGCTAGTGACACAAAACGTGTGTTGAAGTGCATTGGATTGTGGAGTACATAGAAACACTCCAGCATCAGGATGAGAGCGATTAACTTGGACACGTACAGCCTTTCTCTGCTGACCGCTAAAGAAGACGTCCTCAACCCGCGAGCATCCACCAACTGGTACAGTAAACATTATTAGTAGTTCTCAGTCTTAGAGAACTGCTTATGTAGACTCCATTTTTGCGCGTCACAGGCGCGAGAAACTTTTTTAGTTATCACATAGGCAACAAATCTGAGTGCTGTCTAAGTAGAGCTGATTTGGCAGGGAGCTGATTTGGTTTTGCGACACAACCGAAGACGTGCATTGATGCTTTGTAAATGATATTGCGCAGTTGCTTTTTAAAATGTCGTCCGATTTGGTTATTATTTAGCTTAAGTTTTGAATTATAAACATTTGAATGCAGTTAAGTTGTGCACTGTGCAAAGAAAGATAAAACATGTTCAGCATTGCAGAGTACTACTCTCCACTCTGGAAGTACTTGTTTACAGAATAACTTTTTTTGTGGGAAGCAAAGGCCACTTCCCTCAAGTCTATGCCCCATTGCTGAGGATTTAGGTCACTGAAGGGCTTTTTATACGAAATTTATCGTAAGTCTATGTTCCCGTGGAAGTGTTTGATATGACACTTCTCCTTCCATTCCCTCAGTGTTTACCTGTATGCAGTTGAGCTCAATTGCGATAGGCTGTATATAACGTAGGTACAATCTCAATTTTTTAGGGTGGAAACACAATCCTGTAACATGTAGGCTTTAAACACTTGGATTTGACCTATATATGTTCAGACCAATGCACGCAAAATAATTACATCAGTTGTATGTAATGAAGCTGCATGCATTTACATGTCTTTCACTTTACTGTGCCATATCTTTTGTTCAGACGGGATGGAGTTCTTAGACTTAACTACTGAAGTAGTTATTTAATGTACTCTGTTTAATGGCAATCTCACTATAGACATTTCATTTTCGTTTCAAAATCATAAAGTTATTTTTATTCATTTTATAGCGCCACCAACTGGCGGAGCCCAACCAAATTTCTGAGGTCTGTGAGAATATGTTGCTCTCCAGATTGTACAAATGCAAAATAGGATACAGACAAATTACAGGAACAGGCAGTCAAAAACCAAGGACTAGTTTGCAAAAGTAGGTTTTTTTTAAAAATCCTAACGTCCTAGGCAGAAATAAAAGGGTATACATTTTTTTTTTTGCTCCATATGTTCACCTTTATTTGATGTATCTACCATTTGTGGAGTATTCTGTATATTAAGTTGTAAGGTAAAAAAGTATAGGCTAATAATAATCGATGAAAACAATAGTGTCCCCAGAAGTTAGATTTTGGACCCTTAATAAGAAAAAAATCTGCTGTCTCATTGTTCTAGAAATGAAACCAGTAATTGGCCTATAAAATAATTACAGTTTTTTCCCCTGGTTCCTCATTCTGTGTGCATGCATGTGTGTGTGTGCGTTTTGGGTTGAGTGATGTAAGGAGAACCAACCAGCCCCTTTCATTTGTGACTTTCTACCATGATGTCATGAAGTTATATTCTGCCTCAGCTTCATGCTTGTGCAGAGAGTAGTAGTTTACAGTGTGGTTTGCACTTAAGTGGACACCCGCATGATTAGAGACACCTTTTTCTGAAACCGAATACATATGCTCTTATTCATTTAGAGAAGAAGTTAATAGCCTGTTCCCACTCGCTGCTTTATGGACCATATGATGTCATCTTTTGTTAGCTTTAAAGTACACATTGCAAAGGTGACGGTAATTATAGGCGTTTCATTATAATCTGCATGTATCAGCTTGGATATACATTAGTTCAAACTTTAACAACCCCTGATCTGAGAGTTCAGAAGTGTGCTGCAGTGTCTTTCCTCTGTGTCAGATCTCGGCAAACTCGTGTTTGTTATATCAGCAGCGTCATTGTCTCTCCTGTATTTCAGCAGGCTCAGGCTAATTCCTGCAAACGCCCGTCAGTGGCTTCCTAAATGATCCAGGCAGCACCCATTCTGTTTTTCCACATGCTTAATCACCGTGGAAACATGCTCAGAAACAGTCGCTGACGCTTTAGGCTTTACAAGCCTATCAGGCCCATTCATGCACTGCATGGTTCTGTCTACTGACAGCTGGAACAGTGAAGGTGAGGGTTATTTCACATTTTGACATGCAAAGTCATTTTTAATGGCCCATGTGAATTTAAAAAACGCCTGTGAATTTTTAGCGAAAGAGGAAATTTGCACTTCTCCGCAACAGTTATTTGTTATCTCTGTACTTCTGTGGTCTGATCAATTGACATCATTGATTTATTGAGCTGCTCAGATGCACTTTGAGCACGCTAGAATGAGAAACAGCTTCTGCTGTCTGCAGTTTTTACATGTTCCAAATTCAGGAATGAATTGCTTTTGTAAATATTTTTTCATACTTTCTTTATATATTTTTCACAATATTCACACTTGCCACAAACATTTGATTGGTAGTGTTTATCATAACAAACTAAAGAAAGTTGTGGTCCAGTGAACACCATTGAATTTCTTCTGAATTTCTTTTGTGCTCCGCTTGAAAAATGACAGTTCTCTGGAGGTAAACCAGTAACCCTGTATCAAACCATGACAAATTCTTCATGCTTGACTTATCAGTCTTCAAGAGTTAAACATGACAGGCTCTTCACTTGCCACTCTGTAGATTTTTAGACATAAATGTTAGCAACCGGTCCTTTATTTCCTCATAGCGTTTAGCAGCTGCAGTGTTTGCTGTGGATGGGTGTGTAGAGCTCCCAAAATCACACATGAGTCACATTCGGTCATCGTCTTCAAACTAATGCAGTAAAAATTGCTGCTTGATACCATGAAACATGTTTTTATTATTGCTGTCTTCGTTTGTAAAAGTGCCCTGCAGTACAAGAAATGATAAGAGATACAAGACAGTGTGATTATCTGGTTTTGTAAGAAGTGTACATTTCATAACGTATTGTTTTGGTTGTAAGCCATAACATATTGTTCTTTATTGGCAGGGATTTATTGCGCTCAGATTGAATTTGTCATCCTAAGTCTTAGGCAGGCAAAGACAACTCCTGAGGGATGTGACTGGACTGGAACTGATAGAAAACTGTGAAGGCGTGGCAGAATTATTTCCAGTGAGCTTTGTAGGAGGTTATGCCACATTTGTGACATTTGAATCTTGAAGGTTGCTTCAGCTCCTTTTAGACAAAGAGGGATTCAGCCACTGAATCCTTTTCACAACTTAAGATGCAACTGTTTACTTACTTTATGCAGCATGGTTTGAACAATGCACACACGTCTTTCTATGGTGATACAGTGATGTTTTTTGAGGAACTCACCTGCATGAAATGAAGGGACAGAGCTCAGGTTCACTGTACATCTCCATGCTGTTGGAGCACAAGTTTATGCATGATTTAAAAGCTTCAAGGTGCAATGTTCTCATGTTACCAGTAATAAAACATCTGCTGATGCATGGTGAGTTATCACCACAACAAGTACTAATAACCTTAATTGACCTGTGGCAGTTTTCATAAAGTAGAATACAAATAATTCACATACACAAAAATAAGAAAAGCATTTTTGCAATACATGTCTATTATTGTGTTTGTTTTGCAATATTATTTCAGGCTTTTTATTTAAAAATGTCATTTTAGCTGTTTCTTTGTAATTGTTTGTTAAATTTACTAGCTTTAATGTTTTTTTCATTGAATTGCTTCAAAGTAAATCCTAAAGCGTTTGTTAGGGATGTAGCAGCACTTGGTTTGGTACGCATATGTGCAACGAAAGAATAAACGGAAATAAAATATCAAGGATGTAAGAATATTTGCAAAGATCTGAACGAAAAAGGTTTCCAGCTGCATAGCAATTTTCTGAGGTCATTTATAGTTGCGAGTGTTTACATTTATCATTTTTTCAACTTCTCAACTCCGTGCTTGGCCAGTTTTATTATTTTCTCAGTACGTTCCTGTTCTCTGTGCACTTGAAATGTTTATAGTACTGTGAAAGAAAAAGATTGAATTTTGAGACTGAACATTGCCGTTAAAGTGGATGAAAGATAGGTAAACGTTTCTCTGCAGAAATGCCTTATATGGATAAAATTATTATATTAAAAAAAGAATGAATAAAGTAATAATTTAATGTTTGACAGCTTAGGTATTAAATGAATCGTTTGAATGTTAAATGTGTTGTTTAATCTGTATTTATCTAATACCATCTCTACACTTTGATGTGACTTGACCGTATCTCCATTTGGTTTAATATCACAACATATTATGTTTCAATGCAACTAGGACACTCTGACAATTGAAAGATATTATGCTTGTAAAGTTTTATTCACAGGCAACAAAACTCTAATGTACCAGCTCAAATGAAAACTAATGCGGATGGTTTAAGTACTTTTATAGCACCACCTTAGTGTGGCTATTAAGTTAATAGTGGTAAAGCTACCACAGGAATGTGTTATAGTGACAGATTAGTAATTAAGTTATTAAGCAATAGATGAAAGGGTGTTTTAGTGTTGACTTCTTCTCCCAGATAAGAGCTTCATTAATTTGCCCTAAACATTGCTTCAAGATATGCTGATGATACAGACAAATAAATTGAAGGTTGGTTGATGTTTTTTTATGTCAGTTATAAGTGTTTATGTTTTCTAATCCTTAAACTACCATCTAGAATGTGCCAATTATTGTTTATGTTACACTCCTGTAATGTAAAGATGCTGAATGAGTATCTTTGAAAATAGCTTGAGTGTATGTTCACAAGTTTGGACCGGGACTGAAGCATATGGCATATTACTTTGTGTTTCTTACTCTCATGGCATTCCAGACAGTGTTCAGACAGAAGCCAGCTCAAACTGACTCAGAATCCCGATCTAGACTTTTTCCTACAACCTCTGAAGCTGACAAATATATATGGATTTCAGATTGAGAAGTATTCATGCTTATATCAGTCACCTGAGGGATCATTAACTTGCATGGAGTGAAGCTGTGCTGTTTCTTGGGAAATGCCTGGCCTTTGTGTAGGTGGTTTCTCTCTGGCTTCTCTACTGTTGAACTCAATGGGAAAATGTTAATAGAGTCCCTCCATGCTGCAAGGCTGGGTCGAAAGCCTCAAACAATGCTGTTTGTTGTATGTTGGGTTGTAGTCCCACACAGATGGCTTGTGGTCGTTGGCGGAGCTGTGAGGGATTAACTTGTCCAGTAAAATTAACATTTGTTGCAGTTGGATATCTGCGTACTCTCAGATGTCTCCAGATATCTGGTGTTGTTTTTTTTTTTTTTCTCGAAGACGCTGAAATCACTTCCAGTTGATTTTTTTCAAGATCAAGCCATCCTCAACTTTTAAGTTTTGTGCTTGGCAAAAGTTTTGGCAAATGAAAATGGCACATATGCCTCTCTTCACTGTGCTTTCATGTAGATTTGGCTAGTTGAAAAAACTTTCCATCTCTTTTTCCACGTTTTCTACATTTGCTTTGGCCGTAGAAACAAGGTTCTAAGCTTGTCTGATGGCATTATATCATTTCAAACATTTACAATGTTCCAGCATTTCATCCTTATCATAGTCCAGTAAGAGAAAGTAAGTAAAAAAATGTTGAAAACCGACAGACCTGTCAAACAATAAAATGAAAAAGTGTTTAAAAAGTTTTTTAAAGATAACTCTTGCTTACTAAGGCTGCATTTAATTGATAGAAACTACAGGAGGCCTAAAACAGTGATATTGTCAAATATCATTACATTTAAAAATTACGGTTTTCTTTTTTATTATATTTGACAATGTACTGTAGTTCATTTCTATAATTGCAGAGTTAAATTTTCAGCAGTCGTTAGCCTGCAGTATCATATGATTCTTCAGAAATACTTCTAATAAGCTTTTTTTTTTTTTTTTAAACAGTACTGCTTAATGTTTTTTTTTACAACCATAGTGTTTCTCAGTAGTCTTTAATAAATAGAATGGTGCTTCTAGCCAAGAACTGATGCCGCTTTCAGTTTACGTCCCAAATTATACACGCTCTCCTCCAAGGTGGTGAATGATATGGTGCAGATTGAGGTGTATGTTTACAAGGAGGTCTTTATCACACCCCCTAGCGACTTGTGGTAGCCTAATACCTAAGGAAGTCATGTTGTTTTCAGCTCAAACTAGCATGTGTGCATTTAACAACTGAGCTTGTGATACCTATTGTAAGTGGACCTCACGCTGTTCGACTGGCTTAAAAAAAACTGGAATAATGTGTCCATTTGTAACAAATAACCACCACCAGTTGGGACACATTTGTGCCTTTTTATGTGGCTTTATTTGAGTCTAATGAATTATATTTATTTGTCATTTTGTTGATAATATTAAGACATTGATAGAAGATAAACATTCCTCTTTTGCTGGTGGGGTTATATGAGGTGAAAATAGGAACGTTTGTGGTGTTTTGGGTCTAAGTTAAGTTTGGCTCTACCTGAGGCCTTTAATCACCTCAGATTGGAAACTTGCACAGGGCAGAATAAATCAACTAACAGCCTGCATATCTAAAGACTCTCACAAGCTTTGAGAAAGGCTCTAACAGTCATAGATCCGGCATAACATTATTATATCTCATCCGTCACCTTACCTAACCTTTTACCAGTGTTAGTGTATTATTTTAGATTGTACTAAAGATTAAATACAAAAGACAGGGCTTAATCTAAGAGCGGTACAACATCGGAGGTGGTTTTTTAGCTAAGACACAGGTGACTGGGTATCCTAGAACTGGCATCTCTCCATTGTAGGAATTAGACTTTACAGTACTGTAAGTACAATTCCAGTAAAGCTGATGTTTTGCTTCAAGCCTTTGCAGTTGGCAGGTGTCTTTTAGCTCAAATCATGAGAGTGTTTTAAAAGCTTTTCTAACATCAAAAGCAGAATGTATTTTTAAATGGATTAGAATACATTTGAATGTATGTTTGAATGGATTTAAATGGATTAGTTGTTTTTTAAACAGCTGCTGCACACATGAAGTAAATTAACCCAGGTCTTGTTTATTGTGTGGGGGCCAGCTAAAATGTCAACTGCCAGGAATGAAGTTTTTCACTTATCTGTATGTATAATGTATAATCAGCATGATGATCCGGATTATGTTATGATGTGAGGAGAGCTGCCCTGAATATCTCATGCAGTCACCCCTCAAAGTTTTTACAAACATTAATTTCAAGATAAAAATGCAGTATTTGTGGCTTTTTTGGTGACGTAAGTAACTAATGAATCAGGGAAACGTAATGTTGGGAAAGGTGTGAGACAATTGAGAGAAGAGTACAGGAATTGGTTAAGAAAACAATGGTGCTTGATCATTTTGACTGATAAAGTTCTACAGAAAGAGAGATCCTCAAAAGGGGGTTGCAACCTTATTTGTTTCTCCTGCAAAAATGTTTCTCACATTTAATGTTTTATTAACCTAGTGTTAGTTTTTTATTATGTGTCGTAATATAATAAATGTAGCTTTGCCATCACAAGATAGGAAACAGTTATTTTAAAACTACTACTACTAATAATATCTAATAATATCTTTGAATTTTTAAAATATGTATATTTCACTGTTCTACAACAGACGCATCTGGTCCTGGAATCTGATTGGCTTTGAGGTGATTCCAGCCCAAGCAAACTAGTAATAATACAAATACTACATATTTTGTGTCATAGAATGTAGTTTTAAGAGTCTTTTATGCAAGAATGTAGTTCAGATATGTGGTTTATAGAGATAGTAGTAGAGGAATGTGCATTTGTTGTTGATTGCATGAAGGATAACAGACTGTGTGTAAATGAGTGAGGGTCTTGTGTGGGACAGACGGCACAGGAAATGCCAGAGCTGTCCCAGAGGAGTGTTTTGTTGTAGAGGCCAGTGGCTAAACTCACCCTGTCTGGTTAGTGACTTCTCAACCAAAGGTCACGGACGTATCAGGAAAGTCTTGAAGACAAACTACATAGTTGTGATAAGTTCTGAGTTTACTTTGGATTTCAAAACATTGCAGGCAGATTGCTGAAAATATGTTAACAAGTCCACCCTCGTCAGAAACATAGGAAAGACCTGGACTCAAATACTGTTTAAATTTCATTACACTGGAAACAGTGTATAAACCCAGGGTCATAGGTTTGAATCCCAGGGAATGCATGAATTGATAAACTGTATGCTGTGAATGCAATGTAATCAAAGCATCTGCCAAATATGTAAGTGTAAATGTTTGTAATGATGTCCAGGATGTTTTGCTATACCTGGTGGCCTTCGGCCCAAATTCCTCATCTTTTACTTAGACTTAGACTGAGAGACAGAATGGGAAGATAGAAATGGTGGTTATATATAATTATTGCTTAGCCTCTGCTGCAATTATGGCTTATAAATTGGGCTCACAGCTGCCCCACAATAAATAACAACAGCTTGGAAATGTTACAAACTTTTAGACTTAGGAGGTCAGCAGTAGATTTCCTTTAAAGGGTAATAGCAGCGGTGTTGATGGAAAATAGAGAGTCGGTTCCTGTGATTCTGATAAGAGATGTAGTAACCTTTTCAGCCATGATGCCTTGTTGAAAAGACCTGTCATCTCAAATGGACTTACTGCACAGATGAAGGTTGTGTAAAAATAATAGGGCCTATTTAAGAGAAAACTAGCATGCAAACGATCCTGTCTCACTTAAACAGGCTGGATGTATGAGTCAGGATTACCCAGCTTGTCTTCAGGTGGGTAGCTATTTATATCACAGTCAGCACATAAGGTTACCATTGAAAGGCTACTACAGTTCCCGTTTGTAGACTGGGGTTACATAGTTGGGTTCGTGTTACACACTATAGTTACTTGAGTAAATGAAGCATTAATCAATGCTGAAACACTAGACTTATTGTTCCTGTTTCTGTGTTTGGTCATGCTTTATCATGCTAGCTGGAAGCACAAACCTGGACACACCTGTTGACTCACAAGTGTGAAGTTGTTGCTGGCCGGCTTTCTTTGTTAGTCACTGTTTATTCTTTCTGCTTAATTACAAAACAGTTCGATTTTCGTTGACTAAAAGCCTGACTAGTGTGCAAAATCCTAAATGAGCTAAGATAATTTACTTTCCACTTCACAGGTTAGTATAAACACCAGTATGCTTAACCAGACAACATGTAAGGTCAAATAAATGCCTTAAACTTCTGTTTTAGGTGAAGGTCAAGATATTGTGAAGAAAGTTTGTGACTAGGCTGTTTTGGGACATCATTGACTTTCGTGATAGGACAAACAAATACTATGGAAGTCAATGGTGACCCAAAATGGCCTGGTTCTTAGTAAATGGCAGTATATTAAATAAAATAAATTCATTCACAAGGAATGAATCATGTTTAAATAATTTATTATATTCAATAATATAGGCCTAATAAATATTTCAGGACTATCTCTCCCTCTTAAAACCTGTCATTTGTTGAGCTGCTTGGCAGAACAGAAACTCCCAGTCCTGATCCCAGTGTTTCTTTCTTGCCTATTTACCTTTCATTGTGACACATAACTGGCATCTGATGGTGCACCATGACTTCAAATCCAAGTCTTTCTCCCTCCCTCTATCTCTTTCCCACTTGGTCACTCACTCTCATGCTTGCATGCCATTTCATTTTGCAACCATATATCACATTTGCATGAAAACCTCCTCAGTCTGTTTTCTTTTCTCACCCCCCCCACACACACACCCCATCCTCTTAAATTCAGTCCCCCATACTCCTTTTCATTTTCCCATCCTCCCTCCCCTCTCCTTTGCTATTTATTGTCAGCTCTTCCACTCCATCCTTTTGTATTCTGCCAGAGTCTCTCTCAGGAAATCCGGACACACTCATTCCTCTTCTGCTCTTCAAATAGTAGCCATTAGCACAAATTTGGCACCCAGGGATCTGATCCCCCATGTAGGAGAAGCAGCATTAGACATACTCTCGCACAGATGCCTTATAAAGCTTAGATTACTAGATACAAGCAGTAAACCTCAGTTAATAGGCATTATTATTATTATACATCTTCATTAGGCTCTGAGTTTTAGTCTACATTTCAGTCCTCTTGACTGTTGAACTCATTTTAGTGTGTTGAGCTATTCGCCTGTGCCTGTTTCAGGCCAGCATACACCCAAATGAACAGTGCTTGGCACACTGTCTTGAGTATGACAAGGTTACTGTGCCAGATGGCAATGTGCTTAAGTTGTTTTGTACTTTCTGCAAGGGTTGTTATAGAGAGCCCACCGTCCAGACTGGTATGGGTCTGCCAGGTCTCTCTGTCTGATCCTTCAAAGGCAGTAATGATGCTGAACCACTTTCTTAGAAGCAGGGCTTTTCTTCTGCATTGTATTGACATTTTGCATGCCATATTTGGTACAGAATATCCATTTTCATCAACTTTGGATATATTAAACAGTAATCTGTGGTTCAGCACACAAGCAAATGCACATATTGTTGTTGCACACTGAATGCCTCGGGCCAACTTACTGCAAGCTTGGGCAAACCTTTTACTCCATATTGCTGTTATGAGTGAGGCTGTTTTGTTTGCTTAGAATTTATAGAACTTGCTCCTATCAGTTCATAATGAGCAAAGAACCCCCGTACTTTATGTAAATAATGCCAGCTGCATTTTCTACCAATGATTTTAATGTAGTGACGTTTGGACCCATTGGTTTTATGTGTCTGCTTTGAATTTATGATTGTTTTTAAACAGGCCCAGGAATATTAGTGAGCCAAATAGTACAGCCAAAAAGTCAGATTTGTAGACACTAAAGCTGCACTGGCAAGGAACTATTAGTCATTTAGTGTCAAGGGGTCTAATGGGTTTTTTGGAGCAGTAAAATATGCCACAGACGACACTTGAGACTTTTCATACCATTTTTAGGAGAGAACCATTGGTTGGTTTCACAAGCAGGTAGGTAAACCTCCCCTGGCCCTTCTTCTCCCTTCAGCCATTGATTTTGCTAAATGCTCCTCTCCACAGCTGTTTTCCAGCTTTACGCACTACAGATGGAATGTGGCCATCTTAGGCAAGGTGGACATCCAAGTGGATTTGGCTTGGGAGTTTATTTTAGGTTTATCAACATCAGATGTATTCAGGATGTTAGACACAACATTTAGCCTAACACATGGATATTAGGTAAAAAGGCGAAAATGCAATTTTTGGCCTAAAGTGGAGTATTCAGGGCATATTTCTGTGCACTTGGAATCAAACCTGGGGAAAAAAAGCTGTAGTCCTGCTAACGTGGAAGGATTTAATTTCATGGACAAGTGAAGTGTCAAAAATCACTCGCTCAAATCTTTTTTGTCTTTGCAGGTACCGTATGAATGTCAGTGGTCATGTCTGTGTGTGTAGTTTTGTGGGAGATTGAATTACCAATAAAGAGCAATAACACCTATCACAGAAAAATTCTCACCAAAGCTGCATTTATTTAATTAAACAAAAAATTTAAACAGAAATATTGAGAAGTAATAGTACTACAATTTAATATAGAAATGTATAAATAAATACATTTATATATTGTTATATTTAATTTGTTGCTGTGATGCAGAGCTACATTTTTCAGCACCCAGTCTTCAGTGTCATCAGCATGTACTTTTTTTTTCCTTTTTAATGTAATGCTTCCTTGCTGAATAAAATTTAGCATTTCTTTCAAAAACAATCTTAAACCAAATCCAACATTTTCATCTGTAGTGTGCATTTATATTTATTAACAATTTAATAACAATTTGAATTATTTCCCCTACATATTACAAAGTATTTAAACAAACACCCACAAAAATCACTACTTAAAACATCCTTCCCATGTTTCCTCTCTTTCCTTTCTCTTTTCTGCTGTCTGTCCAAACCTTGTGCACCACTCATTTGTTTATGGTCTCTCTCTCTCTCTCTCTCTCTCTCTCCCCATTCCTCATTCCTCATTCTCTGTTCTTGAGCTCATAGCTGGCTGCAGTGCAGAACAGGGCTGCTTGTGTTTTTCTCATCAGACTCTCGACACAGGAAGTGTGTATGTGTGAGGTGAGGACGGTCCAGACGACTTCCAGACAACACCTCTCTCCACTAACTACAGACGGCAGGAAATGTCTAGTGCAGCGTTAGATGTTTTTAAGCAATAGTTGATATTAATATATAATCAGGCCACACGAATATTTACACATTATTCTTGTGTATTTTATTTCTTGCTGTCAGTTGCGTGTTGGTCATCTAGATTTCTCAGCTTCCTTTTTAGTGTCTTACAGACATGCTCTTTAAAATAAATTCAATCCAGAACTCAGTCAAGTCCTGCAGGATTCTTGGGTTTATAGAGTTGAGTTTGGGCATTCATATGATATAAAACCACACTGTGTTGTGTAACTTACTCATCTGATGTGCATTCAAATGTGCATATGTTACCAGGTGTGAAATGAATCAAGTAAATACATATTTTAGGGTCTTACAACCGCACTTAATGCATTTGGCAGACACTTTCTCCAACATGACTTACATTTCCTGGGAATTGAACCCATGACCCACTTAAAGTCAGCAAGTTCCAAAATACTGCAGTGTCTATTCTAAATTATTTATGTGTATTTCTTTGCAGTTCATTTGCCCCTGCAACCTTTTACTCACAAAAAAGACATCTCAGTTCATTTAAATAGCCGTTTAACTTGGATATACATCACAATAGGGAAGAAAAGATGCTTGCAGCTTCTGTTGCCGGTTATGTACTGATTATTTAGAGAACCCCCCCCCCATTGTCAACAAATGAATCCTCTTTCATGCAAGTACATGGGATTTTTGAGAGCAGTTCATATGAAAAGTGTAAGACTGAGAGTAAATGCGGAGAACAAAAGTCATCCTTTCAGTTCATGCAAAACAACTGTAGGCGCATATGTACTGTAGTTCACCAGGGTACATCACAGATGCCATGGAGATACAATGCATGCCTGAAAGACAATGAGTACAGTGCTGACTATTTTGTGCTCATTTACTATGTCAATAGCAATGTGTGTGGTCCTTACTGCGTAGATAAATACACTTATATATCATGACATTTCATTTGAGCTGCGTGTTTAAAGCACACTGACTGCAGCATGATGAGATTCGAGCCTTAGATGATGCAATTAGCCACAGGACAACATACTTTAAAAGTGACTTGATACATAAAGGGCTTGTTTGTGTGTGCGTGCGTGCGCTAGACGTATGCTGCTAAATGAAATGCATGTTTGTTTGTCGTAATGCACTCGAGCATAATTTTGGAGTGTTGTTTGATGTAAGTACCAGCTGTCATTTTGAATTTACTCATTTTTCTTGCTTAATTGGACTTGATTCTAGCTGGATTCATTGCACACAACAGCCTCAAAAACCTCCTCTCTTGTGAACACTCAGGTCTGTTAACTCCAGGACACAGCAGAACATTTAGAAAAGAAACCTTTTATTACCGTCTGTGTTAACAAGCTCCTTTTTATAATACACTTGTGTCGTGTTACCCTAACAGACAGCTGGTATAAGCACATCTCTGATCCCCATTACTCTTACTCTCTGGTCCGTTTTATTCCCATGCTGGTGGAAGGATCCGGAACAATGGTGTCACAACTTGCTAATTGCGGACTGATTGGTAGGTTGGTTAGGCTGAACACAGACTCTGATGAGGGGAAACAGGCTGTTATTGTTGCTTGTGTCTGAGCTCTGAGTCAAAAGCCCAGAGGTCACAATCTGGGAGGCTTTCAGAGATCAGAAGCTTTGGAGACAATAGGGACATGATGACGACAGGCTGGTGTAGATTATCTTCATTCAGTGTAAATTCCAGGGGTCGAAGCGAGGGGATTCTCTGTAAGAGGTGTTGAACTGTACATGAACATAACAAGATCAGATTCATTTAAGCTGAAATTAAGCACACGATTGTTTTTGAGCACAGTTGTAGTCAGCTCATTTTCATACTGGCTTTAACGCTGGTTTTTTTCTCATTATTTGAGAAAACTAAAAAAAATAAAATACAAGTCCTTTCTAACACAAACAGCCTGTATTTTTTTCTCATATCTAATTTCAGTTTGGAATTAAAACACAGGCAGTGGAGACAACACCAACAATTATTAGATTGACTATTGTCTTTTATTAACTTGAGTAATTATGTACTTGTAAACATTTTTTTCAAATATATTTTTAAGTTTATTTAATGTTTAAATAGTATATTCATAGTTATTGTAAGATTTCTGTATTATAAAATAATATATATATTATTTATACCCCTTCACAAGATTATAATAAATAATCTCACATATGAGACATCCAAGGGAGGAACCTCAGGCTCTGACATAATAAATGATGCCTGAGAAATGATTAAAGGTGCCCAGCTCTCAGTGGACAAGTTTGATCCATGAGCCAGGCTGTTATTATATAGCATTATAAGATTTGCGTGTCATTTTACATTGACTTATAATAGACCAAGCGTTTTCCCAGAGATTACTCTGTTAATAATGTCACTCAGCTGTGGTGTACCTGCCACAGCAAGTTCAACGGTAAGCCAACTGATAGATTTACAGACTCAAGCTCATTAATTGCACCTGACGTCCAAAGAAACATGAACACAACAGGGGCGTTTTAGTTTCGTAATATTGAAACTGTATATTCTTGGGACTAGAATCTCACGTTGTAAGAAAATGGCGTATTTGAGATTTTTTGATTGTTTTTTCTCTTCAGTGAGGTGAAAACCGATCATAATAAAATCCAGGGGCTGATTAAACATTAATAAAATCATTTTAACTGTTATTTCAAAATGACTTGATACAATTCTTATCTTTTTTCTAATAAGCTGAAGAAGAATTTAATTTCTTGTGTATAATCTTAAAAATCATCGTAAATACCATCTTAATGTTAGGATAGAAAGGAATGCTTCCAAAAAAGCTGGTCCAGGGCATGGACCAATACGACAAATACAGAGTTGCACCTCAATTGCGCTGAACCTCAAGTCTTATTAATTTCGCAATCCGAGCGCTCCACCTGCATTTCACTGTTTGCTTTGGTGTGGCCGGGTGGCCCTGATACAAAATCCATTATTTTCTCTCAGCCTCAGTTCCAAGTAATAGTCCCAGTGCATGATATATAACCACAGACAGCTGTGACCTAGGTTCAAATGCTGTTTTGCGTTTTCATACACTATGAATACACTTGTTATTAGAACTAGTAGCCCCAGGAACCTTGGGTAAAAAGTCCTGACTAGAGCCTGTTAAAATTACAGCTTCACTAACAATATGAAAATTCATAGGGAATGACAGCAGGCATCAACTCTGAAGTAGATCCCGAGAGACTTTTGCTGAATAATCAGAAAACTAAACCGCAAGAGCAATGATAAAGGAAGAGGGATAGAGATGACTCAGGCCAGCTCTTCCCTGAGAACATTTGGTATATGCATTAATCCAGAGGGCCTGGTTGGTATGTGTAATACACGTCCAATATGTGGAGCATTCTGGAATGGTGTGAACTCATAGGATAAACACATGGGCCATACACACATGGTCCTCACGCCCAAGCCTACTCATTTTAAGATGACGTAAGCGAGGATGTGGCGTTAATTATGTTTGGCTAAGGAATGCAAGTAGGGCTGGGATTTGTTTCTATCATATAGATATTGTACTTCTAATACTTTCAAAGGTCTTGGGTCACTATTGATATATTGACTCATTTTGAAATGGTGTCAGCGCTTAATATGGTCTGGTTGAAGATATTATGTTCCGATTTGGTTTTAACAAATCTTTGTAACTTAACTCTGTCACTCGTTTCTACAATGTGAACGGCTGTGTTTTCCTCCAGTGTTACGTACTGATGTATTTCTCTCTGTTTTCTTCAGGGCTTTATTTACATACGAGGGAGTGACCAACAATCTCAAACTCACAGATTCAGGAGGTAAGACTTACAATTCCTCCTCTTTCTTTTGTGCGTCTAGATTTTCACCAATGCTCAATAAAGCACAGCAGCAGGGGGTTGGAATTCCATTCATTTTCTTCATGACTCAGTGTGATTTCTACTTAATTGCAGAATTTCCGAAGTCAGCCATGGAAACAGAAACAGGAATAACAGCAAAAGAGCAAAACAATGACCATCTGCTCCTATAAAGCATTCTGAATTATGAAATCTAGTCGATTCAAATATATTTTTATGAATATTTTATATTGTAAATAGTCATATATTGTACTTATAATCACTGGTTTATTGTTTAGAATATCTATGGTTTTATCTAGTATGATATTATCTATATTATCATCAGT
Source organism: Enteromius trimaculatus (assembly GCA_032361065.1). Lineage (NCBI taxonomy): Eukaryota > Metazoa > Chordata > Actinopteri > Cypriniformes > Cyprinidae > Enteromius > Enteromius trimaculatus. The sequence continues at coordinate 11,438,734 of JAUMHP010000046.1, forward strand.
CTTCCCACAGCCATAGAAAAGCTGGATATTTTACCCTTACAAGGGGAGTGGGATTGAGACATGGCCCAGAGTGGACTTGTACCCAGGTCCCCATAGGCCAACATCTCCTAAATAATGTCCTAAACATGTGGATGGCCCACTGCACCATAGTTCTGAGTTTTTAAAATGCCTATGGAGAAGATGAATGGAAAAACCAAGGTTACTTAAAGCTGTTGCGCTCTGTTTGGGGCTGTTTAAAAACTCATTCTGAGGGCAATCACGCAACATTCATGTGTGAAATGCTCTAAATCAAAGAGGATTACCAATTAAGGCTGAAACCGCCAATACTGTTTCTCTTAATATCAGACGAAGCAGAAAAATCTCAAATGAGTGCAGAAGCAAAGACAGGCTCTGCTTGTTACATCAGACCGGTCCTGTACTCTGGAGATTATCATTATAATCTGCTGAAAGAATGCCAATGATTCATGGTGGCTGAGGCGTTCACTTTCATGTGGCCATTATTTCATGAAGACAATTTGGATCTCTTTAATTTGCCCTTCCCTCTCTATTTCTCTCTCTCATCTGCCAGCTGGAGGTTTGACAGAATTGGTTGGGAAATTTCACAACAGCAGGCCCACTTATGGCCTCTGCAGGGTGGGACTGACAGAAACGGGTCAACCACAGATTGTCATGGTCTGCTGGGTAAGTTCACATGCAGAATCTGTGTGTTTATATCAGCCCCAACAAGTGTATGAAAACAGATACATTCAAATGTAGCTACTTGAGTTCTCTCCTGAACTGCAAATAGACTATGTCTTAAACTTTAGATGGAACGACTGTCTTTCCCCTTCTTTTGAAATGCTTCAAATGTTTGTAGCTCTTATAACAAATAGTTCTGGATGAGGTCATTTTGCCCTGTTCTGATTGGATATCAGAAGTTAAGACCTAGCTTCCATTGGATGTTGCCATGGGGTGTGAGCCTGAAGTGGTTCCTCATTGGTTGGAGCTGCCACATCATTAAACAGTTCGTGTTTAAGCGATGGATGTGAGGCTCCTGTTGATGAGACGTGTCAATAGCTTCACCTCACAAAAGGGCTTTGACCTTCAGACTTGTAGCTGGAGGAGCTCAAATACAGACGCAAAGAAGTGTTCTGGGAACCTTCCTAATATCCATCGTGGATGTGGTTGCTAAGACGATAAGTGGGAATGTTGTGGTTGGGGTCAGAGGTGCCATCTGTAGCCAGTCAGGCATTGTATAGAGGAGGGGGAGTGGTCTCTGTGACCTGTTATCTGCAAGAGACTTTCCTGTGAACTAGACTGGCGCTCAAACACACACAAACACACGCCTCTGATGATATAGAAGGTCTAGATGCACCAGAAGAGTACTTTGTTACAGTTTTAAAATACTACTTTGTATTTAATTTGGTATCTTTCTAAAAGAGATCCATACTTTTATTCAGTAAGAATGCATCAAATTGACCAAAAGTGACAGTAAAGGCTGAAATCTATAGAATTAATGATTAATATTTTGAACTTTCTATTTAACAAGGAATCAAGGTTAAGTATCTTGGTTTCTATAAAGATATTAAGTAGCAAATCTGTTTTCAACAATGATTATAATATTACTAGTTTTGCTCTATTTTTTAAACAAATAAATGCAGCCTTGGTGAGCCTAAATAGCTTTCTTAATAAAAAAACAACAACAAAAAGAAACATTCTGACCAGTACCGAGTCTTGATGATATTTAAGGTTGTCACTATACTATGTCTTATTATATTTTGAAAACGTAAGTCTCTCAAATATAATGGTACTGCCCATTCACTACACTTCTCATATAATCTCTTTGTCTACATCAAACAGGTCGGTAATGATGTGGATGAGCACCGCAGAACTGAATGTGCCAGCCATGTGCCTGCCATCAAAACTTTCTTCAAGGTAAAAAAAAAAAGAATACATGCCAATGACTAGTCGTTCAAGTCTTGTCCGCTTTCACGTAACATAATCTGCAGCTTACTTTACTTGTTTGTATTATTCCTCTTTCACAGACCAAACTCTTTGAAGTTTAGTTATTTTATGTATTTCATAATACACGGTATTTTAATAGTGTGCTGAAACCTTCATTAATCATGTAGTATATGTATACCTCTGGAGCTGCATTTGGAAACGTTCGACTATGGAGTTAGTAAAATAATATGCTTCTCTCCCACGCAGATATTTGTCTAATTCTCATATACATGTACTTCCTCTGTTTGTATGGCTCCAGAATGTTCTGCATCCTTTCTTTCTCTCTCTCTCTCTTCATGTCTCTGTGAAGGAACATAATTTTAAAACTGTATAGAAGACATACAGAGAATCAGTCTTTCAGGCGACATCTTCATAAACATATATTTATCTTTTTACATTACAGTTGGCATTTTACAAATGTAACATTGTATAGGCACACTGTCCCAAAAAATGTTTTTAACCAGAATAGTCTTAACTTAAAATGCTCTACCAAATGGTAAGGAGTCATTAAAAGGTCAAGGGAAAAATGTTTTGTGTCAATTTGAATGAATAGGTGGAGTATGTAAAAAAGGCTTTCATGCTCAATTCTGAAACCAGAAAGCCTCCTTGTATGTGTACAAATGCACTCCTCTGTTATATTCTGAGATTTCCCTCTTCTAAATGGTTTCCTTCCTTTGCTTGTATCTGTGAAGTGATGGCTAGCAGCTTGGTGCCAGCTCTTATTGTAGGAAACTCTTCCTCTTGTGTCATGTGCTATTGTTCTCCTGAGCGGCCGAGCAGTGCCACTGACAGGCACCACACTGACTCACTGAGAAGAGAGAGGGAGAAATTCCAAAGGATTGGACAAGGTCAAAAGTGTTTGTTTTAGAAAATTTAGAGGTTTTATATATTATGAGTGCGTGTCTCTTGAAGCTGTCTGTGGATTTATTTACTCCACCCGCCAGGAGATGTTTTAACATTGGCATATTATTCGGATGGTTGTATGAGTTCATCAAACATAGTTAATGTCTGGGACATTTTTAATGCCTTATAAAGACATCGCCCAGTCAGCTCCAGAGGCATGCCAAAAATGCAGTTTATTCAATACTCAGTGTGACCTTGTATTGTGTGTTTGTGCGTGATGAATGTCAACATGAGTGGGTTCCAAAATGTCTTAAATTATATTTCCATTCAGATTTAAATCTCGGTGGGTTATTTTTGTGTTGATTGATGGTTGCTAAAGCAGATGAACTTTGTTGGGTTACATAAGGTCAGGAATGAAGTTTTAAAGCGTGGGAGAGGCTGAGCCCCCAAACCAACTAGAGCACACAGTGTATGGGACGGGACCCCGGTGTAACCATAAAATCAGACAGGCGGAGACAAGCTGTCAGAGGCATTTACAGCGTTCTGTCTCAACATTCCTCTAAAATAATGATAACCGCTTCTAAATTTAGATTGAGAGATCTGCAAAATCTCCAGCTAGTGTGTGACAAAGCCATATTCTGTGACAGATCTGCAAAGCTCTTGCATGTCCTCTTGTGTCTTTAAATTATTATTTTGAATGATTGCTTAACGGGACATGTCGTTCATACATGTACTTTCTCATTGTGTGGACAAAACACTGAAACATTCTTCAAAATCAAATTTTTGTGTTCCACTAAAAAGAAAGTAAGTCATGCAGCTTTAGAATGATGTGAGGGTGAGTAAACAATGAGAGAATATTCATTTTGGGTGAATTATCCCTGAGGCAATCATTAAAGGCAACAACACCCATTTTGTGTTTTCTTGGTCTTTAGTCCAGGCCTAGTCTCCAAAGACATTCAGTCATGGGGAACTCAACCGAATCCAGGCTCATTTATTAAAATGAACATGTTGACTTCTGAGATGTATCAGTAAGATGATGAGAAACAATGCAGTCTAAATGCTTTCTCCATTTATCACTCATGCTTTTTATTGTCTGTTCGTGGCGAGTCTGTGCTAGTAAGGCCTGTCATGTGTGCAGAATGACTAGTCAGCTCTTTAGTGCTTGTTTTTGTAAAAATTGAGCCATCAAGGTAGACGTTTAATATGCATTAGTCATTAATAATGACCATGAATCACAAAACTTTCACAGTGGTTTATGAATAACACAGATCAAGCTTAAATCAGGATAATTTCTTCTAATAAGGCTAGTGAAACTGAATATTTTTTGCTTTGATAAAATACATTTAAATAAATAGGTAAGTTTAGTGTAGTTTTTAATGTTTTGTTTTTTTTTCCTGAAAGACCTCTTGAATGTTCGCCAAGGCTTCGTTAATTTAATAATAACAACAGTAACTTTGTGAAACATTGTTACCAATTATGTTTTCAAATGTAAATTATTCCCTGTTATAACATTGCACTCATTATTCAGGTCTTCAGTGTCACACAATCCTTTAGAAATCATTCTAATATGCTGATTTGCTCCTCAAGAAACATGTAAAGTTGTTATTTATGTTATAAACTGTTGTGCTGCTTAATATTTTCATGGAAACAGTGATACATGTTTTTGGAGGATTTTTTTGATAAATAGAAAGTTCAAAAGAACAACATTTACTTCAAATAGAAACATATTCCTACATTATAAATGTCTTTACTGTCAATTTTATTAATCCTTAATGAAACAATATTATTTTCTGACCCCAAACACTTAAAAGATAATATGTGCATTTTTTCCAGTGTGATCTGAGATGAGATGTCAGTATAGTTTGACAGCGAGCTGCAGGCGTGAGGTGTGTATCTGTCCTCAGTGCTGTTAATACTGTCATCGCCGCTGAAGCCCCGGGCTAACTACATGTCAAGGGGCTCGTCTAAAGCAAGTAATGGCAGAGAATTAAGTCATTTAACTCCTCCCAAGCAGAAAAGGGGATCGAAGAGATAAAAGAAGGGAGGAGAAATTTAGCTCAATTTTAACCAAGTGTTCTGGAGATAAAGTCTTTCCATTCACTGAATAAGTATTGAGTAAACAAATTGGTCCTGACATGTTCAAGTTCCTGTTTCAGAGAAATGTGGAAAGAGCGCTGAATGTAGCAGTATGGTAATCCATTGAAAAGCTGTGGGGGGGTTTTGGGTTGGAGCCCAATCCGGCACTCACGAGGCCCTCTGGCACAATGTCTCAGTTTCGTTGGTCTTCTACTCCCTTCTCTCCCACAAACCAGATCACTATATCTTGCGCTAGAATCACTGTGATCTAAGGTGTTTTGTTGAGCAGTGATTAACTCTGGTATCCTGAAATATAAATCCTCAGTGAATCTTCATCTGATTGACCCCAGAGCTGGAGATGGAAGCTGAAGACAGGAAAATGCCTTATAAGGAAAAATGTAGCATGCATGCAGACTCGCTTATACATTCTTACATCCTGGCTCTGATGTACAACAGAAAATCATTTTCTTTTCCATTACAGTTCTTACACTGCAGTTTAGTTCTCACTATTTACATTTATTTTGTAATTAATAATGAACTGTTTTAATAAATAATATGTATATTAACCGAATAAATACTTTTATAAATACTCAATTTTTGAAAAAGTTGCACTTACAGCAAAGCACTTAATAAATATTAACTTACACAGTAAATACAACTAACCAACTTTTTTTTCAGTACAAAAGCTGATGAGCCCTGTATCTTCTGCCTATTGTCCATGAAACAAAATCTTTTTATTGTCTACATAGACACCTCAAAAAGTCAACATCTTTAGCATAATGTTATCAGAATAATATTCTATTTAATCTAAATGCGATTAAACGACAGATGCATTGAGAAACAAGCGTATCTAACATTGCTTTATTAAAAAATGTGTTCAACTTGGTGTTTGTGTCACTATAGGAAGCTCAAGTTTTTATTCCAGCCTCACAGCAAGATGAGTTGACTGAGGAGCTGATTATGGCTGCTTTTGCAAAGATTCGACCTCCAATGGAGAGGCTGAGGAGACCCTCAAAGACGGTGGATAAGGAGGAGACTGTGGTAAGTTGCCACAGTTGGCTGTGCACAAGCGCTTCCTGTTTCTCACTGTGATTTATTGATACACAATAGGGGAAGAGGTCTAATTAAATGTTTTGGGTCATTTTGGGTCTTTTGTTGCATTTCATACGCCACACCCACAGGGCACAAACTACAAGAAGACAAATGCTGCCATGGAGATGAGACGGATTAACAGAGACTCCTTCTGGGCACGAGCAGAGGTACAGCTCAACTGTGTTTACAGCTGGATTTTCACTTAACAGCCTGTGTGTTCCATGCTGCAGAAATGTTTTAAATAATGTGCCAGCCATGTAAGAAACAATGTACAATCAGCCAGCCATTATGCAGAAATATTCAATATTCAGCATTTGAAATTGACCAGAAACAAAGTAGTTTATAATCAGTTAATTATTCTTAATTTTTTGTTCTGACTCCAGTTATTAAAAGTGCTATTCAGATGTATAATATGATCTGTGTGATATATGTTTTAGCGTGAGGAGGAAGAGAGAAAAGAGGAAGAACGCCGGAGGGCTACAGAAGAGCGACGGCGCTGGGAGAGAGAACGACTTTTACAGGAAAAAAAAGAGGCTGAAGAGAGAGACAGAAAGATGAATGAAAAGCTACAGATGATTGAAGAACAAAAGTTTGTAACATCCAGCTGATAAAACCCGCTTCTGTTTGAAGGTGAATTATTTAGCTTTAACTTCCTGTTGGTTTTTTCAAAGGAGGGTCCAGGCTCAGCTTGAGGAAGAAGCTAGAAAAGATGAGAAAGTTAGATGGGTGAGTGTCCGTTTCTTTTAACTTTTATACATGTTAATGACCTGCGTATGGGTAAATGATTGTATGGAGTCATAAACTGAGGATGCTGGGTTCTTGCTGTGACCGACAGGAGCAGCAGAAGAGAGAGCATGAGGAGGATATGAGGGCCCGGCTCAGACACAGCGAGTCTATTGAGAAAGCAGCAGTGAGTTTCCCCCCCTATTCTGTGAATAATCGAGGGACGGGAAGGGATGGTTCACACAAAAATGAAAATTCATTATTCTTTCATTACTCACCCTCATGTTACTCCAAACACGTAAGACCTGAGTCTGTTAAATGAGTCATACAAAGTCAATTTTCCACAAGCTAATATTCTTTAGGGTCTTAATGGAAAGTTTGTAATATAATTTGTTTTAAAATTTCTCGAAGATAGTTTAAAAAAGCTCATTTTACCCTGTCAAAACAGCTCTTTAGAAATCACTCTGTTCTGTGTACTTCCCCTTTAAATCTTCACGAGCTCCGC
>JAUMHP010000046.1:11460287-11472638 GCA_032361065.1 Enteromius trimaculatus
TTATATTATATTATATTATATTATATTATAGATCCAATAAATGCAGTCCTGGAATGCATTAAAGACTTTAAAAACATTTAAAAACAAATCTTGCTGATCCCAGATTTTAAACGGTATTGCATGCTGCTTATTTTTTGTCCACATCATTGAACATGCATTAATCACTGGTCTGCAGTTCACAGAAATACTTTTAGCATTTTTGATTCACATAGCATCATTGCATCTGTGTGTTTCTACACACTTACGGTACAGAGGGCACAGGCAGCAGGATTGTCGCTCCTCCTCCATTGCTAGTTGGGCTGCAGGCTCCGGGGTCCAAGGCTGCCCTCATTTTCTTTCCTGCTGACCTTCCCAGCGATGAGCTCAGCTTGCTGGCCAGCTTCCGCGGTGTGCTGCCTGCTGAGTAGTCCTCCTCTGAACAACAGCTATATAGCTCCACCCGCAGCTCGAACCCTGGACCGGCCTCATTACTGCACACAGGAAACACAGCATGAAGGAAGCACTTTGTAACGCACATTTAATAGCAATATAGTGCGAATGTTTATTTGAAATAAAGTATATACTACCGTTCAAAGGTTTGGGGTCAGTAAGATTTGTATAGTTTAATGCAAATGGACTATAGCTGTTTTGGAAGTCACACCAAAATGAACCACTATACTTGTATGGAATAAACAGAAACAGTTAATCTGACAAAATAAAGCACACTTACAAGACAATTGTGTTGTCAAAGCAGATATCTGTCAGCGTCCTGTCCACCATCACCATATCAGTGTCAAAGATCTCTCCACCCAGCTGAAGCAGACAGAACACAGCGCACCGGTGCAGCTCTGAAGAATAAAGAAAGACATTTTACATGATTTCTACACAGAAGTCACACCTGCCGTAATGTCGGTGTAGCTGCATATTTGGCCGAGTGCCTCTAAAATCCCCCAGAGCAGCTCTGTTCGTTCAGGAAACATTTACTCCTGCACCTGTGTGTGTGCTGTCCTGCTTTTTCCTGCTCAGGGCAACGTAAGTATCAGTGCATTTTTTCCTTGTACAAATTGTAGAACATGAACAACTGTGACACAACCAGCCTTAAACGCTTTTGCCCTAATCATTTCGATGGCTATTAAAATATATGTTGCCATTAACACGATAAAGCACACATAAAAGCTTCCCCACGAGAGAATAACACATGCATGTGGGTTCCTGTGTCGCATTTATCAACATAATGTCACCTCTATCAGCTGTTCTAAGCACCTTAGGCGAAACTACATTAGTCACTGTTGTCTGGAAAAAGGTTTCCTGTGCCAGTAATAATATTCTGTTTACCCAAAGGGCTTTGCTGGGCCTGAATGCTTCGTAAATAAATGTGTTTTTTGTTATCGTGGTAATGCATATACTGAATGCACAATGTATCTGAGCAGTATTTTGTGTGTGCATGCTATACAAAGGGTTATTAAGATTAAATATATTCTTAACAGCCTGCTCTGTTATTTAACCTGCATATCAGGATGAAGAGGAAAAACAGACGTTACCTCCTTTATTCTTAAAATACTCTGTGTCTTTCCACATTAGAGGTATCCGTAGATCTGCAAAACAGAGGAATTGGAGGTCAGAGTGAAACACAAGGTTATCACACACACAGCGTCACACACAGCTGCAAGCAACCAATGCTGGCTGTCACTCCAATCAATCAAAAGAAAAATACATTCAAAACACTCATCTGGTATTTTATGCCATGCTACCAGCCAGTATAAATCATTATCATAGTGGCCCACCCACCACATCACGAGCACAATCATCACTACAGCCCACCTGGATGAGCTCCTCTGTCAAGGTCCATCTAACCAGGCTTGTTAATAACAACAGAACGCCATTAAATTAATAGGAAGAGGTTCTTAGTAAACAATTAATATGGTACTGACTGCAGATGATGGACAGCAAAAAACAAAAAACGGACTCTGCATGTGGGAACATTAGATTGTATGTGCGTGGGATGAACTACACGATAAACAGTCTTAATGCATTTAAGTGGAATGATGGTGCATAAACAGGAATCCCACACAGAAACTGAAGCTGAAGAAAGCACAGCATATTTCTGCAGAACAGGAACGCTGGTCATTGATCAAATTCTATGAATGTACCATCATATGTTTGTTGATTTATTAAACATTTATCTAATCTGATCACAAGATGCACCCGTGCTGATTCCATCTGTGCGGCTGCATATGAGTGTGGTTTACATAAGTGTGCACGTGATAGGGCTATACAGTATAACCTCTTCATAATGATGTCATAATTACAGCATTTACTGAGTATCAGCTCTCTAGGCCTCTCGCTGTGGGTCTCAAACACAGACTGCCATGGGTGAAGTAAAGGAGTGTGGACTGGGAGTTAATAGCACTAGGTGTTTAGAGGGGAGTTGGCCCCACTAAAAGATCCAGACAGTGAGGAGGGGAGGACGACTCGTAAAAAAGCCCCAAGCAGACTGAGACACAGGCACTGATATATAAAACAGCAGGGGTGTGATTTAGTGCTCAGACACCCGTGTAACTTACATGACTGGTTGTATACAGAAACAAAACCAGAGAATAACATTATATATAGAATTCTCTGTTTATCAGAGAGGTCAGCAATATTTTTGAAGGATGTCTCATGCTTACCAAAGCTGTATTTTTTTGATCACAAATATAGTAAAACAGCAATATTGTGAAATATTATTCCTATTTAGGACAACGGTTTTCAGTTTTAAAATGTAATTTATACCTGTGATGGCGAAACTGAATTTTCCAGTCTTTATTGTCACATGACTAATATATATATATATATAATATAATATAAATCATTCTAATATGATGATCTGGGGCTCAAGGAATATTTCTTTTTACAAACGTTGAATAAAATGTGTTTCTTAGCAATTTTGTGGAAACTGCAGCACATTTTCTGCAGGACGCTTTGATGAACAAAAAACTCAGAAGAACAACATTTATTTCAACTTCATAGAAATCTTTTGTGACATAAATGTTACTACAGTCCCTTTTGATTTACTATGGTTCTTCTGATGTGACAGCTTTTTAAAAATCTTATAGACCCCTAGAACTAATATATATATATACAGCTCTGGAAAACACTTTTCTCTTGCAGTGTGACCAGCTGGATGGTAAAAAATGCTAGAAGTCTTTCAAATGTAATTAGAAATTTAAAAACAAACACTAAACAAGCCAAAAACAGTGAAAAGAAAGGTTTTAAATCAAGAAAAAACCCTAGATTTACTGTCACAAGGATTCAGTGAGCGTCAATATGCTTCTTTCCTTAATATTTCAAAGACAGCAGTTCACAAAAAAATGACACAATCATGCATTGTTTTGTATTGGTTTTTAAGATAAAACCCACAAGAAACTTATTTTTCTGCAGTGGTCTCTTATTTTTTTTCGAGAGCTGCATATATATATATATATATTTTTTTTTTTTCATTACATAAATAAATCTTGACTACCTGAACTCTTTTCTGTGAACATACCTGAAATGGCTACTTTGCCTTTACATGGGGAACGGTCATCCATTGGACCTGCATCAGAAGACCTGAAAATATAAATAAAAAAATAAGATAAAAATGAAAATGATTCAGTTATAATTAACGCAGAAGTTTCGTAAGCATTTCCCTTGTCTTCCAAAGATGATAATTCTCATTCTTGGGAGAATTATCCCTTTAAAAGTTTTTCTAAACATATATTTTGTTTTATGTTTATTTGTTGTGTCACATATCAGTGTAACTAAAAGGACAACCTTGTTTATTTGCCTTAAATTTATATTTAGCATAGACATTAGCTTTAGTGTGATAAAGTGTTGGAGATTTGCTTTGTTAAATGGATAACACTCACCACGTTCAACTCTTTCTGACCTCAACACTATTATCTGCTGTCATGTGCTCTGTGGTTGCCCAATTTGCTCTACTTTAACCAATACATTCTGCGATTTTTAGTAAAAAAGCATTTAAGTGCTGAAGTACTGGTCAACAGATGAGCAAACTGTACTTATTAGCAGTAAATGAAATGTATATTTGCTACAGGTTCTGGCAGTACAATAGACATGCCTGACCCCATGAAATGCCCTTTTATCCAATTTACCATTTATAAAGCACCACAAACATCAGACACACAAAAATCTAATTTCGTTTCCCTAAACTTTGTTAAGTTGACACAAACTGAGCTAAATAACTCAAAAGTGAGCACTGACCTGCGTGCGACCCGTTGCATGACTTGTGCCTCCTTCATGCGCTGCAGCTCTGACATGTAGGCCATGATGCGGGCGTTGCAGGTGAGGAGACTCTTGGAGGCCTCCAGCGCCTGGTCCCTCTGAGAACATGCGGCCAGCAGCTTACACGCACCCTCACGCATCCGGATCTCATAGTCGATCTTTTTCTGGATGTCACTGTCCTGAAAAAAACAGAAACAGAGGCTAAAGTCAAGCTTATTCCCAGGATTAAACTTTGACTCTACTAGGCATGGAGGATTGATGTCATACGATAAAATCTAATCAAATACAGCTCAAAACCTGCCACATAAATAGTTTAGGTTGAGCAGTCAAAAAACTCAAAAAACAGGAAAGACATTAGGAAAAACTCAACATGAAGACAAACATGTCTTTTTTCTCTGCTCTACATATTAGAACAGATCATTGAAATATCTTATATGCATGATATGATATAATATGAGTCCAAAGTATGCCTAAAACACACTGAAACACACTGGGTCCCATGTGTCACCCAGAACACCCAAGTCACATGACTGTCCGCTCCGTAATGGACTGTTGCAGCTCGCTGTGTGTCTCAATGCAGTGATGCATGAAATTGAACATGGGGGTTAACTAGCTGGAAGAGATGCTCTGACTTCAGTTTACCCCCAAACAACTACAGCGCAGGACACGGAATAATTTACACATGAACAGAGAGTGGCAAAATTTCAGGATGTGGTAATATATCTAGCATTTGGGGGAAGGCATGGCATTTTTTAAAGGGGTCCAAGTTTTCAGACTGATGCTGAATTATGAAGTGCAGGCAAGAAATAAGGATAAGGATGAAAAAGGAAACAAATGGAGGGAAAAAGATAAAGGTAGGTGTGACTTGAAAATTGACTCTGGAATGGGACTTTAAGCTTTAAGTCTACGTGGAAATGAAGGCTGAAAAGAGCAAGTCAGCACGAAGCTTAAAAAAGGAGAAACAAAAGTCAGTTCAAGCCATAGCCCTTGTTAAGACAACATGCTAAATTCGACAAGCAAAAACTAAGCTGTGAGGGACAGATGCATTTTCAGTGTTTAAAAATATTCAACAACGTGCTGTACTTCTATCCATAAAGGTTTTTTTTTTTTCTCAAATTAAAGAGGTCTTTTAATCTGACTAAATAAGGCTTAATCTTGAAATATAGCGTGCTGGTCACTTTTTCTCTAGTGACATAATTCAGACCTTCATATGCTTTGCCCTTCTGCCATCCACTGGGGCTCCTGTTGCCATGGCAACATCCCCAAAACCCTCTTTTGTGTGCAAATTTCAGAAGCTCATTATAACCACGCATCAATTAAGACAGTACGTCCTTTTGATTCTCCTTTCAAAGAGGTTTGCTGTACAGCTCACTGCAACAGATTGTATACTGTCAGAGATGGTCTAGACGTGCTTCAACAGTGCTTCAATTCCTAACAGACTCTAGGCAAAGCTCAGAAATACGGCCACTAAAATCCTGCTTGTACACAGAGACAGACACACACTTCAGAGAAGTTCACCGCCAATAGCCACTGTAAGAGCAGAGCCAAAGAACTCTAGAGAGTCTAGTAATTCTAATTTTTCGTTTTGTGAAAAGTTTAGCCGCTGTTTTTAAGATGACTTCCATTTTTTTTTTGTAATCCAGCCAAACACAGTCAGAACAGCAAATAATGACACACTGCATATCGTGGCTCTCTGTATTCGATTTGTTAATGTAATTTGCTCTTTGCTTGCAAATAAGACAAACTGCCAATCCAGCTCACTTCACAAATGCAAATTTTTGCTCCAGTCAAGGCCAGAAAGAACAATACTCTTTAAACTATTTGTTTAACAAAACTGAAAACAGACAGTGGTTAAGTAGATTTCTAGCCTGAGCCCGCCCATACTTCCTCTGACGTGGAGGCGGGTGTAAAACGATGACGCAGCAGTTCTGCGACCGGAAACCATACCGGCTTTCAAACATGGCATGTACCGAGCAGCAACAATTGTTCGACTCTGCTGTTGAAGCTGTTTTGAGATATTTTCATGAAAGGTTTTCTTTGAAAACGGAGCAGAACTAATTAAAGTAGGTAAAGACATTTTCCTACTGCTTTAATGAAGGTTACAGTGGCTTCAGGTTCCGCCGCTACGCATACGTCATCGGAATCAGTGGTCTGATTGGTTGTAGATCCGTCCAGTAGTATACAGAGGCATCTGATGGATGCAGGTTAAACCCGCCTCCCAAAAGGTGGGTAGTTAGGTAGCTTGGTTAGACTAAGCTCCTACGAGCTTTAAAGACAGGCTTCTAGATTTTAACTTGGATTTACGCATCAGACAAGAAAATGTCTTCAGCTTGCACCACAGTACGTTTTATTGGTGTATACATGACATGTTGTTTTTTAAATTGACATTATAGTTTTGATGTAGAACAAAAAATGATTAAATAAAGCTCAAAATACTTATAACAAAACAAAAAAAAACTATAGGCTACTGCTATTACACAGTACATACATCATTCTGAACAGCACTGAAAATAAACACTTAAGTTAGCGATGCAGGAATTAGCATGTAGTAAATACACAATCACATGACACAAAGACCCTTCAAACACACTTGCTGCATTGCCAAGCGCCACCCTCCCTTGTGACAGGTGCCAGGGCAGAGCAGCACGCCAGCCGGTGTGTGTGTATGTGCGTGCGTGAGGGTGGCGGGCTGGCAACGGAGGGTGTGAAAGAGCGAGGGAGCGAGGGAGGAGCGATGAGAGGAGGAGGGAGGAGAGTACAGCCAGCGCTCTGTTCCCCGGTAATGAAGCGTGAGTGTTGAAAATGAACCCAGATGGGAATAATTGAGAGAGATGGAATCTTCCCCAAGTCGTCAGAAAGACAGAGAACGCAAGAAAGAGTATGAAAAAAATAATGAGTCTGTAATTACAGTGACAAACGCCTCGCATGTTAATTTCTGCCACACTTGAAACCCTACAGCTACAGGACCACCAGGAAATGATCAGTTTATTGCTGTGAGACAAGCAAACTACTTGGACTTTAATTACTAATAATTACACAATGTAGTTCTAGTTCTCAGCACTCAAAACCTCCGGCGGATGCGAGACATGTAAAATGTGGCGATACAATTGCAGGAGAAATATCGGAAGCACATTTTTCCCGTGTCAGGGGACATGGGTCATGGGAAATAACTGTGGTCTTTAGAGAATAGGCCACACATTTGAAGTCTTTCCCCCTGAAAACACCTTAAATAATGAATGTGTACTAACGACTTTGTAATGTCAAATGAAAGAATGTAAACTTAGGAAACAGCCACACGGAGCCAGATAATGAGTGCTGATTTGATCTAAATCACATTAATACACCAGTCGATGTTTTGAGCTTGAGTCATTTCAGTCCAAATATTTACAAAGACCTTTCACACTTGAAACTGAACTTATTTAAAAGTAATTTCAACCCTGTGTTAGCTAGGTCATTTGATCCATGTTACTGTAACAAATGTTTCAAAAATAAAAGTTGTTTCAGAATTTTCTCACTTTCACCTGTGAATCACAAAAAAAGAAGAATTTTTCAACAACTTGTCATTCAAATAAAAAAGATTAGACTACACTGATTGCACTGTCTGGACAAAAACATCAAAATATATATCATATTTTGTGATTCAAGTACAGATTTGCAACAACAACTTTTCCTCATTTTCATTTTTGGGCTCCTAAGGTTAGTATATACACAATAGCTACTTTTACATGCATCAACTTATAACCAGAGACACATGAAATTTTAATCGACTGCCACTTTTAAGGTTCATGTAAACAGAACTTCCAGAATCTGAAATTCCATTGGATTCATTTTAAAGTGCCCCTATTATGACTTTTCAAATATGATCGTTCATGCAGTGTGTCATATAGCTGTATGTGAACATAAACTATCTGCAAAATTGTGACGCTGACAGTGCACGATAAATAAAGTTATTGTCTATCAAAAAAAAGAGTCGGCTCACATTCGCCTAAATGAGTCGTCAGCAATGCAAATCTTTTTCTGTTACGGATTCTCGTCAAGTAACATATTTGCGTAATATCCCACCACGTTCTACGTCGTGAACAGTACAATTTCCACATGGATTACATCATGTCAAGAAGACGCTGTATCCTGTTAGAGTAAATTTGTTTTATATGCCCTTCTAATGACAGATGAATCTACAAAGAATGAGTGGTTAACATTTATTTTTTCAACAACACCTCAGCAGTACGATCTTGTGTTGTGTTTGCTTCATTTTACTGATGACCGCTTTTCCAATCTTGGAGTACAACGCGATATTCACCAAACGTTTGGTCTTAAAAGATAAATCAGTGCCCAGTTTATTTGGACCGGCTTGTTCCTCTGAACTTCTACCTGTAAGTATGATTAATAATTGATGATTGTATTTTCTAGTGATTGTTCAAAACATGTATTCGTGTAAATTATGTTGTGTAACAACCCTGCACATGTCTTGGTAAACAGCTAACGTTTCTGTAGTTCTGTTGTTCAGCTGTGGGCCTAATGTAGTCTAAATATTGTGATTGATGCAGCTTGACGGTCTCTCTGTCTCATTGGTTTAAGTGATGATAAACGATGTTTAACTCAGTGTTATGCATTATACAATGCTGAAGTTTACAACATAGAGATGTGCCTGATTGACTTACAAAAGCAAATTGCGAGCACTTTCCACAGTAGTCCTTGCTAACAACAGTAATTGACGTATTCTCTCAGAAAGCACCTCTAGTAATGTCAGAATGGACCGCTGTAGCAGTAGACCAATCATAAAGGACTGCACCATCTGACCAATCACAGCAGCGAGGGCTCACAGAAGGCGGGGTTTAGACAGACTGATTCTTCAAACTGCTTCACACGAGTAGTTTACCAATGACTTAGAAATGGGGTAAAATGAAATCTGTTTTTGGAGAAAACTAATGTGTTTTTTGACCTTGCATATATGTAAACCTATTATATATTATATTATTAGCAACATTTAAAATAGCATAATAGGGGTACTTTAACAAAAAAAATCGAGTTTTTAAGAAACTCTCCAATTAGCTCAGCAGGGCTTTTTAACCCACGGTTAAAAACAGCGCTAACCCTCTTTCTACATAACAAGTGTGAAATGTTGCTTAACTCCAGGTTAAAAGTGGGCATAATCCACATGTTAAGACAGAGTTAAGCGTGAAAAGCCCATTAGTGTTATTAGCTGGCAAACGACAATTACCAAATTGCTTCCAATCCACTTTTAAAAGCAATTTTTCGGACATTTTGTTATTAGCTGCTGTGAGCTAATCCAGCCTACTAAATAACAAAGTGAAGTTAAAATACTCTCTTGATGGTTTCACGGCATCAAGCGATGTGCTGCAGGGCTTTTTTTCTCTGGGATAATGCTCTTATCCAGTTGTTTGTTTTGCCTGTTCTGTTTCTCACACTGAAGTCTTAAGCTTTGACCTGACTCCTAAATCATACACAATGACGTCAGTAAACAGGGTCTCAATTCTCAATAATCAGAGCTCACCTTGTTGACAAATTTTAGCAATAGCAGCACTGATATATGCCATATGTCATTAGGAACTTATTTTGCATTTAAATCGTCTTCAATGAGTCCAAATTTACTTCTCAGAAAATATTTAGCTCTTCTCAGAGGACTCAGATGGTCTGAGGTCATTTCCTGTCATGAAAAAATGTGGCTGCGGCGGATCTGTGTGAAGCTCTCCGGATTGACAGCAGCAGCTGTGACTCCTGCACTGCAATGCTAAAGAGACAGGACAATGAAATCGTCTGGGCTACGCTGACCAGTTTAAAACATCATATGATCTGGATTGCTTTTGCTCACAGCTGCTTAAATGGGTGCGTCAGTGTGAACCTAAGAAGCACTGGAAAAAGGCCCATTATGTTAACCACAGGCCTGAAAAACACAGGAAATTATCATCACGTTTAACACTATGGGAGATTACTGAATAAGCGAAAAGAGATGGTAGTATATTCTTCAGCTACTATACCAATTTGCTTTTCACTGAAGTTTACACAACTGTAATTAACATACTCTTCTGTATTACTGAACTTTGACTTTCTCTCACAGTAAAAAGAAAATATGGTGACACCCAAAGGTAAAACACCAATTGAAAAGGCCAAATCACTGACCACACCCACAGACACACTGGATTTCACTGACCAAGGTCTGTCAGCCTCCAATTAGTCAACCACAAATATGCACCCGCCTTCCCCATCTGTTCCACCCAATCCCAGTGCTCCTCTCTTCGTTCTTGTGGTGCAAGGACATCATTGGACTTTCCCATCGATACGGGTGTAAATGTAGAGAAACAAGCTTGGGAATGAGCCACATGTGGTTGTAACGGACAAACAATGACACCGATGACTAAGTAAAGGTTTGATGATTCAGTTTTCTGCAGGGCAAAAGCCAGTTCCTGCATAGTCTAGGATATCCAGTTGCATAAACGATAAGTCATGCTAACAAGGAATGATTTAAATTTACAAGAATAGATGACATACTGTCTAGCTTACACTCCAGGACCAGGGGCCAATTGCATAAACTGCTTAATATAAGTTAGTCACTTAACATTTTTCAAGACGGGTCATTATTTTTTAAAAGTCAGTTAAAAGATAAAATGGCCTACTGGAATCCGAAAAGTAAGCTTGTTTGAGACTTGGCAAATTAGCCCTGAAGACCTAGCGAGCTCTCTGACCAGAAAAAAACATCCTCTAAAAATGTCTGCTAAACACCTAGTGACTACAGACTCAGATAATCCACTCTAGAGGCGGAAGGGATGAATTTCTATGACAACCAGCAAAGGTACTAGCATTGTTTGAGAGGAAACAGCACAGGTCTTTTGGCAGCCAAGCTGCTGTGGGGAAAGATCAGTTGACCTGCGTTAACCCTGCCAACCCGTTTAAAACTCTAACAAAATACTGAAGAAAAACTGCCAGTGGAAGCTGCATCATGTGCAACGATTCTAAGGAAAAGAATGGCCTCAACGGGTAAGCTATACTCCAGACACACAGATTTCACCCTGTTAGTACTGCGTGGGCCAAAATGGAATCCTATTTAAGCTGCACAGCAATACACAAGTCTCATTATTAGCGCACAATGGGCCATTCGAGATGTTGTTGTGCATGTGTGAGAGGCCAGGCTAAAACGCACAGTGTGTGACTATGGCTCTCCAGCCAGCTGTTCCCACACAAAGGCGAGAAGCTTTCCAGCACAGCTGGTTTTGGACAACTAAAAAGGGTGTGTGTGAATTTAGGTTTGGGGGGAAAAGAGGTGTCTGCGTGAGAGTTGCGCAGGTTGAGACAGAAAAAAGAAGGGGTGTGTGCATACATGTGCATGCTTGCACTGTGAACTTTGACTGTAAACAGCCCACATCTGTGATGAAAAATATATTTTTGATATTGTGTAGGTGTTTGTGTGCACTCTGGAAATCGGTGAAGCAATGATATCTGTGTTTTTGAGCTGCTGCCATTTCTCACCCCATAAGGAGAATAAAGGCTTTTGAAATCCTAATCTGTGGAATAAACACATCTTCAAATGCTTAAAAATTTCAGATCTTAGACGGCTACATTTGCTAGATCTATAAAAATATATTTTGTGTTTAATATTTAATTCAAAGCCTCTTTTTTTAGTTATACACATTACGTGCTTTGTCTTGTTCATAACATTAATGCTATACATAAACTTTTATTATGACAAAGACTTCGAAAGACTACGAAACCAGCTATAAATAATGTAAAGGGCCTAAATCATCTACTTGGCCTTCAGTTTTTGCAGTGGTTTGGGATAACCTCACTTAATCTGCTTTTGCAATGTCTGCAGAATTAAGAATCACCACTTGACTTAATAGATCTTGTCTGAACCAAACTGTTTTACAAATATTTGAAGTCTGTTTTTGATTGTCTAAAGGAAAAGAACTGCTTTATGTAATCATACAATCCCTATTTTTAGTTTAGTTTAGTTTGTTTTGTTTACAGGGCACATTAATCAATACAACTGTAAAATGTGCCACAATTATCTGTAGACTCTTGATAGAATATTTAAAGGTTACCCTAAAAATAGAGACAAAGCATTATAACTTAAATACATATCATATATATATA
>JAUMHP010000046.1:11472648-11491413 GCA_032361065.1 Enteromius trimaculatus
TATAAATATAAATAAAAGCACAACTACAATACAGTATATTGTTATATTATCCGTTATGTGTAAAAAATCAATTTGTTTTCTAACTGTACATTAATTCTAGTAACCCTTAATGCATACAACTTTCACGAAAAAATCAAAATCATTAGCCACAGAACCAAGATCTGGATTAACCAGATTTCATTTGATATGAATCAAATAAAAAAAATAATTTAAAAAACACCATGTATATTATACAAAAACAGGTAAACACAGGCATGTTCCGCAGGCAAACGGATGGCAAACCATCCACTGATACACTCTTCAGGCTTCTGAACAGCACTGATCCTCTCTTCATACCCAAACACAGCACGTTCACCTCAGGTCTGATTGTCAACGGACTTTTTTAGCCAGGTAATGCCCCAGCTCTGGAGATCCCTGCTAAACCATTTACAAGCTCTGCTTCTGGGCCAGTGGAGGTAAGAGGGGTGCGGGGGGTCTGTCTGCCTCTGTGACACACTCGGGCTGATCTGTATTTCCTTATGGCTGTTAATCTCAGACTTTGATGCTGTCGGAGGCAGAGTGTGGGACTGGTCTCTAATCAGCTCAAGCGGGCTAATTGGCGGTTAAGCGCCTCTGGCAGCTCTAAGTATAGAGCCGTGATGAAAAGTGGAATCAGTGACCTTGAAGTACCAGTGCACCATCAGGTCTACACCAGTGCAGATCAACTGAGCTGCAGACATGCACAATATGTACAATTGTCTATATAAGCTACTCTACTTAATATAATGCATATATTGGAACAAATATTTGTTAGTCCCCATAATAATGCCTGATTTATTTACAATTTAGTACATTATTTTAACTAGATATACACTTTTTAAAAATCATACCACTGCTGTTCAAAAGCCTGGAATCAGTTATATTTTTCATGTTTTTAATGGTATCTCACCAAGGTTGTCTTTTTTGTGATCAACAATAGATAAAAAACAGTGTTGATGTGAAATATTATTTCAGTTCCTAATATTGGTTTTCAGTTTTCTCTGATGCAAAGCTGAACTTTCATCAGCCATTATTACACCAGTCTTCCATCCTGAAAAATCCTGAAAAAGTATTTAAAGATTAAAGTTAAAAAAAAAAGAAAGGAAGATATTTTTATTATTATCATATTAAAAAAGAAATTGTTTTTATAGTTGCAATAATATTTCACAAAATAAAATTGTTTTACTTTATTTTTTATAATATAAATAAATTGTAATGAGCATAAGAAACTAAGATTAAACATAAGATTAAACATCTTACTGACCATTCTAATTTAGAATGCTAGTGTGTATTACAATGTTTGAATATAAAATTAAAAAACTAAAATTCAAATTAAAAAGTAGATTTTGGCTACTGTACCTTTAAGACTTATCTATGCAAACCACCTCTCTTACAGCTGAATACTAAATAGGTGCAAATATGAATAGTTCTACACCAAATGTGCTCATGATTATTAAATAAATCCCATGAGGATTTCTAAACTATAAATTTTCCATAACTGTGGACTAGAAAGAGTTCTTTGTGAGTCAACATTCATTGCACTTTTATTTCAAAAGAGCAAGGAAAATCTTGTTTTCCATGACATGTTCCTTTTAAATGTCAGCTCACTCTGTGAATGGACTGTATTAAAATGCAACAGAGCTCAGCTTTAGTTTGACTTTGATGAATACCTGAGATGCATGATTGCAGATGTATGATTCTGTATGACGTGAACTCACTTTCTGTTACATTAACTATGGCATGTGGCTTTTAGTACATAAAGGTGTGTATGCAGCTATGAGACCATATGTTTACATCATAGAGGTAGAATGTAACTGACAAACAGATTACCAAGAGTCGTTGCACTAAGATGATCCAATTTACTGACCCCACCAAGAGGTCATATTTTGGCTGTTTAAGCATAACCCTGTTCACCCCTGCCCTCAAGAACTAAACACTCAGTGGATATTTGTCTCCATTTTATGTTTGGCTTATAAATATAAAATGGCCATGAGCAAAGACAGCAGATTTAAAAACTACTGAGCGCCAACCGAGTAGTTGTTTTTTTAATGTATGAAAATATAACTGAACACATTTCTCCAGAAATTATAGACCTCCTTGAAATGACCAATAAACCTAGTTACGTCTTCACAAATCAGAAGTGCCAGCAGAGTAGGTTTATTACTGTAATAATCATAGTAAACATCTATCTCTCCGTGCACTGTTTTGATGTACGCTCCCTCAGACTGCGCGTAACCGAGCTGTTGTGCCTCATTAAGATCAAAACTGAGAGAGTGTGCGCATAGAGCTTAAACAGCAGAAAGACCCCCTATAGAATCAACATCAGCTTGCTTTGTACACTCACAGTTGCCGCCTACTATGACTAAATGAGAAGTTCAGGCTTCCAGACATTCACTGAGACCATTACAGTAACAAAGAAACTGGTTTTGTGTTTTGCAACTTTGTGCTTGACGGCAAATGCAAGTTTTATAACAAGGCATCGAGCCCCTTTGTCATGGTTTTTCAATACCCTATTGACTCCTTAATTAATGCACAAACGCAGCTGTGTGACTGGTGTACTAGCGCTGGGACATCTTCATTAGCATGTCTATTAAAGTGCAGGTCTGCGGGCCGGATTAACTGCCCTGCTGAGCAAACTCAGCTGCCATGAGCTCACCTGGCTGGAGAAAAATGGAAATGGAGAAAGAGGCTTCCCAAGAGGTTATAATATTTACTTGCCACACACACAGTTTTTTAGGTATATAGTGTATTTGCTAAAAATAGTAAAACATTGAGCTATTACAATTTAGAATATATTATCACTATAATTTATATATAATATTTTTTATAAATTTTTATTTATTCCTCTGATGGCAAAGCTGATTTGTCAGCCATTTCCCAGTATTCAGTGTCATATTCCTTCTGAAATCATTAAATATGATATCTAGTGGTTGAGAAACATTTTTCACCATTATCAACATAAAAAAAAAAATAGTGCTGGTTAATATTTGTGCAGAAAACACAATACTTTTTCAGGTTTCTATAAATGAATTGAAAGTTCAAATGAACTGTCACAGTTGGTTAAGTTAAATTGTAAAAAGTAATCACTTCTTTAAAAAACAAAACAAATCTTACTCGTCTCAGACTTTATGGTATGTACCCCAAAACATTGCAAAACCAAACAATCACCTGTTATGCATGTTATGAACTATTTTGTGCTCGAGCATGAGTCATTCAAAATCCATTTCACGTCATTCCACTAACACTCATTCATTTAAATCCACAATGACATCCACTAAATCCTCTTTAGTACACAAAGCACTGTCCTGTCATTCACTTATAATTAAGGCAGGTCCTGTTCAAACTGAAACGGGCTTTGGTCAGGAAGGACAGACTAGGAGATCAAAATCTGCAGATTTGGTTGTGGTTGTTGTTTACTCTTCTAATCTGCAGCTTTACTTGAAAGATGATTGCAAAGAGGAGTGTATGCATGAGCAATTATCAGGGAGTGAGAGAAAAAGAGAGGCCATTAGTCAACCAGCTCAAAGCTGAATTAAAATTCAAAAACAGCGCTATTTTATCATTCTGAGAGCTAGTGAGCAGGAATATAAAGCATTTTGCCTGTTTCAGTATCATTTGCTGTCTTCCTCCCATCTACTGTTATTCCTTTGTCTTCTGTCTATATTCTTCCAGTAAGTATGGATGAACAGTCACGGCTAGTAAACCACACCGATATGAAATCAATAAAGACTGTGTGTGCAGTGTGCAGTTTACAGTAGTTTCCTTCTGGTTCTCTAGTGCAAGCTGAATGAGTAAAGACACTCTCACTCACTGTACAATCCACATACCTTTAAGTTGTTGTTTTGTTTGTTTTTTTGCATAAACCAATAGCGCAACCATCTCAGACACTGACACCCAATGGTGCAGGGTCTCAGAGATTCTGAAGATTAAGCAAATTTTTATATTTTTTAAAATATATATACATTATACATTTGTGCATTAACTATTTCTAACGAGGGAACAGAAATATACAGAGTGTACATTTAATGTAATCTTGGCATTAACAATTATAGATTCATTTCAAGTTCTGTTCACACACAATCTGGAAAGACAGAAATAGATGCAACAACCCAGCAGATTTTTTTTTACACATGCAAATACATGAACAGACATTTCCCTGAGATCTTTCTCACGCAAACAGAGAGCTGGCGCAGCAGGACCCGGAAAGATAGAAAACACCGAAAAAAGGAGAGAAGAATAAACTGGGACAAAGCGGAGAAAACAGAGGAAGAAGCATACAAGAAAAAGAAGGGAAACAGAAAATACTATACAGGCCCTTGAAGGGATACTGAATTTGTCAATTTTGAAAAAGGGAGGGAGTGAGGGAAACAGAAAAAGAGATATTTTAAGACGTATAGAGCATCTGCACCAGTTCAGTCTGTTACGATGTGTTCTAGTAACACACATATAGTTTTGGTAGGTCAAGCACTTCCAGGCATACACAGAAAGCAGGATGAAAAATCTAGCAGAGATGCTGGTTTCAGTGTGATCTGTGTGTTTTGCAGTATCTAGAATAACTGACAGAAGCAGAAAGAAAGTGGGAAAGAAACAGAAGACAGGGAAACTGAAGAGCATTCGCTGATAGCCTAGTGTTTATTTGCTTACTGTCTGGATTGTTTCAGCACCTGATTCACAAACTATGCAGATAACAGTACAAACATCCCCCAAAATCTCCATTATGCAGGCTGGTTCTGAGTGTTAGACAATGATGTGGACAATGATGGTTTTTTTATATATAGCTTGGACCACATTCTGAAAGAGAAGGGTATAACTGCAGCCTGGAGATCTCCAAATCTGGTCGGGAACTCGAAAAAACGGGATGGGAGCTCCAAAAGCTTGCCAAGATGGGCTGTTCCGTAACTCCCTAACCGGACCTCACAGAACAATAGCACCTTTTTAGCTAGACCCAGTCTCACTACCCCCTCCTACCCTGTAATTTTCAATCCCTGAGACACCCTGTTGCCCAAAACAAAGTGATAGAATATAATCTTTCCCCTGAGCTGCTTCGAAACGGCTTGCTAGAGTGCCCGTGGGTGATTCTGTTTATATCAAGAAACAGGTTTAAACTCCGGCCTGAACAACACTGACCACAAGCTCTGGCCTTTGCTCTTAAAGGAGTCATACAAAGTCTTTAGGGTCTTAATGGAAAGTTTGTACTATAGATTGCTTTAAAATTTCTCAAAGCCAGTTTAAAAAAACACTCATTTTACCCTGTCAAAAACAGCTCTTTAGAAATCACTCTGTTCTGTGTACTTCCCCTTTAAATCTTCACGAGCTCCGCTGACCCCGCCCCTCTTTTCCAAGGCACTCTCAGAGGATCTTTTTTTAGCCGTATTTAAAGTAAAACTTGCTAATTAGCACATTATTAGGAAAGGTTTGCAAAGACTCACTGCTAGTGAGTATAAGAGTTTATACTCACTGCTCCTGTAGGTGAGGCTGGATCATGAATGATTTGTGCGAACATTAATGCATTTTGGTTTATCAAGGGCGCGTTTCCCTTCAGAACCAAACGTAACGATAATCTTCTGTGTCTTCAGTCTGCTTGTGTGGGGTTTTGGTATTTTCAATGCATGGTCCCCCCTATGCTCAAAGGAACCACCTCCGGATAAAGCACACAAAGCCACCAACACACACAAACAGCAGTGCACATTAAAACCCTGCACACACAAGACCCACATGCTGCCCTCTCTCCCACTGCTGACAGAATGCTGCTTTCTAACTGGAGTATGAAAACACAGCTTTGGCACATGAATTTTTTAATAGTTCAAATAAAAATATCCCACACAAAAACACTGTCTCCAACACAATAAATATCTGCCTTTTCAGAAAACGCATCTCCCTAACATATACACATGCATATATTTATAAATAAATAAAAAGAGTAGGTATATTTAAAAGTGGTTTATTTTTTTTGTTCCAAGCCTGTGTGAATTTCTTTGCCCTGTCAAACACATAGAAGATATTTTGAAAAAAGTTTGTAACCAGGCTGTTTTGGTCACCATTGACTACCATCGAACGAAGAAAAAAATACTGTGAGTCAATGGTGACCCAAAACAGCCTGGTTATAAACGTTTTTCAGATATTTATTGTGTAGGAGACAGTGTTTTTGTGCAGGATTTTTTTATTTGAGCTATTAAATATTCACATGTCAAAGCTATGACTATTCACAATTAGTTTACACTCAACTATGCATTCAATCCAATCTTTATCCTTATTTCAGGAAATAAAATAAAAATAAATCTGATTAGTTTTAACTCACTCTTTAAATTAAAAGAGCTAAATTAATCTTCCAGTTGAAAACACAGTTTAAAAAAATAAGGATTTGTACATAAAACAAGGGAAAAAGTGGTGGTCCAAAACTATTTTTGTAAAGAAAAAGTGAATGAGTCTTTAGATTCTTCTATTTCCATTTTGAATGGGCCTTAAAATGGTTACAGCAACTGATTCCACCACACACACACACAAACATATGCGCAGGCACTCATGAATGCACACTACCATATGGGCAATGCGAGTGTGAGTGAAGCTGAGGATTCAGCAGTGCTCCAGTGTGATGGACACATTGGCATTTCAACCTCTCAGACTGGCAGCCACAGTGACAGGACTGCTTCACTCACCCATGCAGCCTATAATGGTGACATTTCTCCCGTCCATCTCTCTGTCTCAAACCGTCTACGCTTCTTGTCATTCTCTGGTCTGTGCAAATAAACGGCACTGTCAAAGAAAAACTACACATGGTCCTGCTTGACAGTCAATGCTCTTGCTGCTAAGTCTTCCATGACTTCACATGACCATCTAAGAGGCAATTATTTGAAGTAAACGCTTAATAAAGCAGGTACGTAACCAATGAAGATACTATATATCAGATAATCAAAATGCAACTGTAATATGAAATCGTTATATAAAGTCTAAAGCTGTGTTTCTCAAGTGGCAATATATTGTAGCTGCATCTCTGAAGACAATTGGGAGGAAGGAGCAGCATCTCTTCGGCAAATATTGATTCTCTAAATGCAGTCAGACTAGACGGTAATGATTCGACTGCAGCAGCAGCAGCTAGCAGGCCTGAACTGAATCCTGCACATCACGACAAGCCACCAAACATTTCCACATTCATCTTCATTGATTACATTCCTGAAAGAAAACACCACGTTGACGGTCACGAATGAAATGATTTAAAACAATCCAAGAAATCTTCAAAGCGAAAAGAGCAAGCTGTCTCTGCGTCTAATCTTCTCTTCAAACCTGACCTTTTCAGCATCACACCGCCAGTGGTTTAAACACAGTCCTGACACTGAACCCTCACAACAACACACTGACTCAATGAAAACATTAAAAAGTGAAACAGAGAGGAGAGAGAATAATGCTTGGTTGAAGGGATGTTTCTGGTAGAGTGTGGCAAAGAACATGTGCTAATTTTGAGAGATCTGTAAATTTACAGGACTGTGCAGATTTGTATGACTTTAATAGACGCAATGCGAAAAGAAAACAATAACATTACTGATCGGAGGTCTGGACAATTCCAGGAATCTGTTCAGTCAAAGAACGGATCCAAAACATGATTTAATAGTTCTTTTATATAATATTACATAACCTAAAATGTTTTAAGTCATAGGAACAGCTTGTATCACTTTTGAACAATACAAATCGGTTGTTTAATTCAAACCAGTTCTACTGACTCTAAAAATCAGGTTTAAAACAGCAATTTGTTTACCGAACCAGTCCAACTAACTCACAGAAAATTCAAAAGTGATGTTTACCTCATGGTTTGATTCAAACCAGTTGAACTGACTTTCAACTCAACTGATATTCAAAAGTGATTTGTTTACCAATTGAAAATGAACAACTAGCAATGCTATTTAAGTGAAAAGATCTCATAAATGTGTATGTCAACACTATACTGGCTATAGGTTTAACAGCTAATGCTCTTTCAGCTGTGAACTGTGTTAAGAAGACTTAAAGGGTCTCAACCAGAACCTATGTAGTATATCCATGGTAGACTACAGCAGTTCTCTGGTTCCAATACAAACCCTCAAAGAAAACACAGCAAGAGAAAATTTTGCAATGGGCCCAACAGAGCCTCCTACTTTTTGCTGGAAAACTCCCCTGAATTACAGAGTTCAGTTGCTGCAATACAGTAGAATCATTGTTTCAAGAATAATGATTTCCTATCCTACAGTCCATCCTGTGCAATCATTAAAACAATTTAACTGGAATGTTAATTATCAATATGAATCGCCATTGTTCTGTTTTGGGAATGCATGTTTCTGCATCTTGCGTTAGGGCAAATTTACAGCCCTTCTTTATGGTCAGTACAAATATCTTAATAGGAAAACGACTTAAAAGTTAATCAACTTTAAAAACAACAGTAGAGCTTAGGACTAAATTCCTCAACAGCACACTAAAAGAAAATATAGTTTGATACGGGCTAAAATAACGAGCCTCCTCCGCGCATCATCTCGTGTATGCAGGTACTGAGCGCTCGTGGGTAGCTGACCTTGCTGCACGCGCACCTGCACACAAACGCGCAGCGTTACCTGATAATATCCGTTACACATATGTATTAACACCCCACTAGAGTATATTTACGACATTAACCCCATTTATAGCACAAACCCCGGCAAGATACGCCATCGCGATCGCACTGAGCAATCAAATCTGTGCAAACGTGATCACTTACTCGCTGATTCTTCGTATTATTCATGTTTGAAGAGTCGCTCGAAGAAGCTGGAACTCCGAAATCACCGCGCGGTCTTACGCAATCCAGCCCATTCACTGCCACTCTGAAGTGATCAAATGACCATTCCTCCGCGATGAACAGTACGTGACTGTGTCACAGCGTTAGAATGAATGCTTGCCCGGGACCGTCGGTGTTTGACACGGTCATCTGGCCGTGCTCATCTCTCAGCTGTCATCGCAAGCCGCTCTCTCTCTCTCGGTCTCTCTCTCCAGTCCTGAGGGGGTCACACGAGCTGCGGTGAGTGAGAGCCAACCAGTGGGGCTGGAGAGGGGGCGGCGGTGCTGCTGACTTCTGGGTTTTCAGTGGCGGTCCAGTAGGTTTGTCGAAAAACAGCAGGTTTTCCTAGAGAGCATGTAAACAAAGATACAAATACATCCCGCGCGCCCTCGTGGAATCAGCACGAAGCTGTCAGTCTATGCGCCGCTGGACCACAGTAATCTCTGTCTTTCTCCTTGTAACCATCTTCGTCCGCTTCAAGTCCACCGTGAATTACATCACCTCTCCAGCAATAGCAGCCAGCGCTCGAAATAACGCGCCTCAGTGGAGCAGGTAGAGAATATGGTTCAGATCAGCACGTGGGTTAAACCAATTAAATCTTTATAAAGCAGCGAGAGTCCAAAGAGACAAAGTTGCCAAAGAGCTTTATGATTAAAAGATGCATGTGCTTTGATTAGATTAAATATAGCAGATTTACGAAGGGGTTTTCAAACTTTTTGATGCAGCCTCTTAACCTGCTAATCAACTTACTTCTATTCAGAGTTAGTTTAATGTTGAATGTATAAAGAAATAGTCTTGATTCACATGTAGGCTAGTTCTCTACAGAACATGTAGCATCTTTATAGACAATTTTGTGCAAGGTAAAAGTGGCAACAAGGGCATATGGGTAAACAGTTTTAGAAAAGGCTACAAAAACACGTCTATGACTTTGTATGTCAAACAGACTAATTTTCTGTGTCCATTAATTAAAATTGAGCTGCCCCCGATGTCATTAACTGCTCATTAGATGCTGAGAGCCTTCATTAGCTAGTGGCTTTCTTAAAACAAGCAATCATAATGATAATAACAATCACAGCTCATGCATAATCCAAGCCAGTAGCATTTTCACCAATCCTGCCGTGTTTCATGCATTTGAATTAACTTGAATCTCATGAAGGCCTAATGCTTGCTCAGGGTGGACTGAAGCCAGGACTATGACAGACACGCTCTTAGATTCATTAAGCCACTTCAGATGGCTGTTCCAGGGGGCACAGCAGGTCGTATTCACTCAGGTGGAAAATAGGTGAAGAGTGAGCCAGCAGAATGAAGATGAATGCCAAAAGGCCCTATGTGCTGTTGGTAGCTTTTGTAGGACACACTGTCTGATGTAGTTGAATAATACAAATCAAAAGCACACAGTAAGGGTGGAGTGACACTGAATTATATAACAAATGTATCATTATATAACAAAATATTTTAACCCAGGCTCATTGGAACTACATGATTATTTCGCTCAAGTGAACAGACATTAAAATGCTTACTTGTATATGTGTATTTTATCCCGTATCGAATACATTTTAATGCTTAAATCACATACCTGTATGGCTTTTCAGATATAGTAAACTTCCTCAGCAGGAAACCTACACAGCACTGCACTGGCTCAGGTACAAGTCACAATATTCCACAAGTGCTAAAAGCCTTGTACAAGCAAGCTTGCATGGTTGGTTCAGCAAATTGTTTTTTTTCTTACATGTTTGCTTTTGGTAACACTATTAGTTTATTTTGTGTAGCAGGTTGATTCATTTCCAACACAAGAGCATTAACATTTACAGCCACACAGTGTCATTTTACGGTTTTATAAACCTGCATATGCAATGGAGAGAGAAAAAGGATCACCTGAAATTACAGTTTTGCAACATTAGAGCCAGTAATGCATTTCCATTAATCCTGGTTTCAAATATCTGGATACTTTTGCGGCAATTTAGGAGAAATGTATAAGTTAAAGAAAGAAAAAAAGTGTCATTTTGAATAAGTGTAAAGGATATGTGGTGGTGAGTGGTGTGGATTTATTGGAAGAATGAGTAACGAGAAAGGGAAACAAAGAAAGAAAAGGAAGCGAGCTACAGTAGGGAATTGTCTTCCACAAATCAATGAACATGGTGGGATTTAAGCAAAGATGAAAGAAAGCTTTACAGTGGGAAAGGAGATTTTTTGCCCCGACACCGTTTCACACACATCCTCAGGATGTTCTATATGTGTCCACGGGCCTTACACGTACGTCAACACCCATGTGGAAACGCATATCTAGCAGTTAGGGAATGGTTTCATATCGGTGCAGAAACAAGATCCGTTCAACAACAGCTGCACTAACTGCCACAGACAGTATTATTGGTCACAAGGAGCAAGAGAATGTGTCAGGGCCATCGTAGAGTAAAATTAGCCTTGTGTTGATGATACGTGTACTTCTGTGGATGTTCAAGAAAGACCAAAAGACAAGGAGAGGGGGTGGGAGACAAACAGACAGGAAGTGAAATGTAAAAGCATTATGTATTTGTGAGCAAAAGTAAACATCCAGAGGACAGTGAGACTGAACTTCCTGACATAAGTGCGTAAGGGCAGAAGGTCACGGAGTGCTGCTAGAGACAAACAGATACTGAAGGTATCAATGGCAAGCTACAATAAAAAAGATTAACTGCTAAAGCCATATAAACATAAACAGATTTGAAATTCTCACTTGCCCGATTCTTTTAAATCTAGCAAGAGTCTATCAGGTTTGGGGATAGTCTCCTTAACCTTCTCTAACTCTTCCGTATTGGCTTGTGATTTCCACCATATTGGATGGAATGTTTTTTTTTTTTCCCAAGCAAACAAAATCTTGTTTCCTATCTGAGGCGTGTTGACCTTGTGTCTGAAGTTTGTTTCCTTCCTCGCCGTATACAGCACATCCAAAACAGTGCCTCTTGTTAAATACAGACTTGTTAAATTCAGGTCCTGATGTCACAGCTGCATTGTACTGTATGGCACATTGCAATATTGTTGTTGTTCTACCAATAAATTCTGAGAGTAATATACAGCAAGCATTTCTGCCCTCAAGAGGGGCTGTGCATTGAGGCAGGAAATGAGCAATGTGGTTTGGAAGTTGACCACATACCATAACAAGGGCAGCACATCTTGAGATATTTAGAATCATCCCTATTTCATCACACATGGAAAGGAAATAAATCCCCACTGGCAATATATTCTCATACACCTGGCATATCCAAACATAGATATCACTGTTTTGGTATAGATATGCACAACCCATTACATTTAATGTCTGAATATGCAAATCTATATGCTGTGACATCCATTATGTTAGTGTTTCTTTGCTGATGTTTGTTTTACCTTTAGTACTTACAAATCACTCGATTCCAACATTCTACAATAAGTAGTTATAAATAGATCATATCACTGAAAAAACAGCTAAAAGCATCAAATGTTGTAGAGCTGAAAACACAAGCTGATAATGGTGGTCTTAAATCAGTGGAATTACTGAAAGGTTTTTGGAAATATTGATTTTTGCATTATTGCCACAAGCCCAACTACTCCACAGTCAGACGATTGAATTCTCAATATTGATTAAAATCAGAAAGTCTGCTGGAAAAGAATTTTAAAGTGACTCGAAAACAAACAAAACTAAATAAAATATTATATAAGAATTTATTTCCTATTGTGTTTCCAGTGCTATGCACCATTCAGAATTGAATTAAGTCTTTTAAATTAAAGTTAAGTTTCGAAATTCGGTGGCAAACAGGATGCAGAATTCAAACGCTACAATGTAAGAAAGCAGAATAATTGAATTCCCATCATAACAGAACATAACATAAATGTATGTAAATGTATATGAATTATATTATATATTATAATTATATTAATTACATTCATAGACGTCCTGTCTTCATGCATGGACCATTTTGTCTGCTTATTATTGACAGAGACACAGTTTCCACGAAAATGATAAAAAGGTTACAAAGGTATCCAGAATATCTTGATAAGTAATTAAGGGCTGTCTGCAATGTCTTAAAGGGACAGTTCACCCAAAAATTAAAACTCTGTCATCATTTACTCAAACATGAGTCGTTCCAAACATAACTGACTTCCTTTTTTCTGTTATACCAAAAAAAAAGAAACTATTTTGGAAAAGAAACAGTAAAAATCACAGTGATTTCTACTGAATGGAGAAAAAAGAAAGTCAATGGGAACCAGAACTGTTTGGTAACATTCTTCAAAATATCTTCTTTTTAGTTTCGCAGAAAAAGGGTCATACAGGTTTTTAATGGCATGAGGGTGAGTAAATTAAAAGTTTTAGAATTTTTAAAATTAAAGTAGATTTATTAAAAAAGTGATTTAACACCCTGCAGATCTGCTGGTATTTATAGAAGCTCATAATACTGTCATCTTTTTGAGCTCACTAGTGGTAAACCAAGACCCATAACTGGACTCAAGTGTATAGTAAAGAGTCTACTTTAAAATAGCTATAAAAATTTCAATTAAATGTAATTAAGATAATGGCATTTACAGTAAAGACCCTTTAGTGCACATCTAAACCCAAACTACAAAGCTTTACAAAACCCAAACAAAGCAGTCCCATGTGCTTCATCTGTTTCAGCCCTGCAGCAAGTCATTTTCCGAAGGGGGCCCTCTTGCCTGACCTTGACCCTTCTCCAGTTTAACTATGAACTACAAAGAATGACATCAGCGGGTTGTACCAATGACATCAGCAGACGAAAACAGAAACAGACAGCTTGTGCTTCTTAACACCTTCGTCAGCCCACGTGAACCTCAGCAACTGCCACTACATGGATAGCAGAGTCAGATCGATGGAGCTGGAGGCTGACACTGCTTAACTGTTCACACAAGGAAATTTGTTTCCATCAGTGGAGCCATAAATCTAAAGGAAAGATTCAGCGATGATGCAAGGAGAGAATTGTAGCTCATCTGTTTCATAGGTACTGACAGGTGCCTAAGCACTAGATCATGAAAAGTTGGCACTTCGCTGCGGGGAGGCTAAAGGAGGAGAGGTCTGAAATTAAAGGTTTGTGAAATTGAGGAACAGGTCAAAGTTTTGCAATGTGGACGTAAATCATGGTTTATTAAAAACGAATGAGTAATATAAATGTCATCACATACCTAGGCAGCAGCTCCATATAACGCAATTCTGTATTACTCTGAGGGAACATAATGACCTTAAAAAAAGTCAAAAAGCATTTTTTTTTGTATAGTTCATTAATGTGATAAAAGCCTACAATCTGAGAATTAATTAATTAACTTACATCATCATATTGCTTTTTTATGTACAGAAGGTCATATGTGACCCTGGACCACAAAACCAGTCATAAGGTAAAATTTTACAAAACTGAGACGTATACTCAATGTATACTGTAATAAATGTAAGCTCAATAAATAAGCTTTCTATTGATACATGGTTTGTTAGGATAGGACAATATTTGGCTGAGATACATCTATTTCAAAAACGGAGGGTGCAAAAAAATCTAAATACTGAGCAAATCACCTTTAAAGTTGTCCAAATGAATATCTTATCAATGCATTTTACTAATAAAAATGACATTTTGATATGTTTACAGTAGGAATTTCACTAAAAAAATCTTCATGAAACATGATCTTTGCTTAATTTCCTAATGATTTTTGGCATAAAAAGAAAATCAATAATTTTAACCCATGCAATGTATTTTGGATATTGCTACAAATAAACCCCAGCGACTTAAGACTGGTTTTGTGGTCCAGGGTCACATATAAGAAAAGGTATATATTAAAACAACCTGGGTTAAGTCGTGATCCAAGTGGCTGACTGATATTTTTTGTCCATTAAGTATCATAATTTGGGCTTTTCGTGTCTTTTAGATTTTCATCAAATTCTTTCTGTAATGCATATAAAATTACAGAATTACTTTGATATCTTTTTATTTGATTCATTATATTAATGGTTTATTATAATATTTAGCTATATATTCATATAAAGTTAATTGCAGCAACTATGCATGTGTTATTTACTAATCTAAATTAAACTGCAAGATAACATTATTTATTAACTTTATATCAGCCAGTGGCCACCCAGCTCCCATCAAAAAACTACTGTATATTAGTTAAGCATTAGTCCCGATCCCATACTATCTATCATTTTCCTGGATGAAAAGTCTTAAAATAAATCTTAAAGGACCCCCAAAAATAAAGTGCTAATAAAGGCCTACTAAATCAATTTTATCCTCAACATTAAAATGTACTAGCCATGCTGAAAAATTGGTGCTGTGCAGAAAATGAGCAATAAATCGAACATGAGCATCCAGACAGGTCGCACATCATCTGCAGAGCCCCAGAGCAGAGAGTACCATGGGAACAAGTGCTTCTCTTCAGCTGTATCTGATAAGCTAAACACCTAACACTTCAATAGTCATATCCCTGGAGCCTGGCCAGATGGTTCCCGTCAAACTGCGCTAAGGATGAACAAACAGCGTAAAGTACATTATCTCATCCGTGTTGATTGAAGCTTTTGAGAAGCAACAGCAGTAAATTGCGAGCAGTTCTCTAGAGGGTGGAGGTGTGCCGGTTTGTTATAGTAATGCTAAAATGACCCTCCTGCTGCTCCATTCACCCCACTGTCCAAAACGTGGTGAGGCTCAATTCAATTACATGGCCAAGCAAGCTCTATTCGCTTCCTCTGCAGGGGGCTAAAGGGATAGATAGGTCACCACATAAACATTACATTACGGAGCAGCAAGAACAAGTGGTTTGTACTTTTGTTTATCCAGTTTCTTTCAGCCTATAGAGCAGCTGACTGGACACCGCCAGAGGACTCAAACAGCTCCAGAAATTAACAGTACTGCTTTCATTTCTAAACTCAGTCCTCCTGATACCGTGAAGAAAGTCATATGAGTTCAGAAACAGCAGCCAGATTCAAGGTAATTTAGTAAAGTCTGCTAGCATACAGCTTAAAACTAAATAATTTTGAATAGCAGTGAAATGTGACATATATTACATAAATTACATAACAATCTACAAAAAAAATATTTTATTTGTGGATTTTTACTTTTATTATTATACAAAATATGTTACAAATATTTGAAACTATATTTTTATATCTATCAAATTTCCCCTCAAAGCCCATTTACATGGACATGTGTTTAGATATGAAAAAACAGCAGATAGGCAGAATGAAAATGTGGTGGTGCTTATTAAAAAAACCCCCACAAATTTCAGAAATGCTCAACTTTACACTTGAGAGTCACCTGTTATAGAAAGAAAGTCAAATGTTTTGTTTTTTCTCCAGATTTTTGTATTTGCAATGGTGTTTTAGTGCTATGGTCAAATAACACCAAATCTACAGAGACAAGAAAACAGCTTCTAGATTCTTCCACTATTCACTGTTATATTAGACCACCTTTCTGCAAAAACAAATTGTCACGCTGACAACACGCAAATGTTTGTCCAACAGATGAACAGATGTTTATTCAAATTTTAAAAAATTATATATCCAAGTGCATAAAACCCATCACATTTTTTGTCTTCTGTAAGAGAGGCAACACATATAGACCCATTATGATGCATTGATATAAAAAGTATTGTCGGGGAAATTGAATAGATGGAAAATATTATGCAAAAATATATGCCCATTAACTGAATTCTGACTCGACAGATTCAGCAGATCTTATCTTGGAGAAATGAGGCTCACTTTCTAAAAGCATAAATCTAGAATGCCTGAGCAGGGGAGGTAAGATGGGATAAAGTAATAAAGTATGGGGCCAGGGTGAGAGCCGGCGGTCTCCACTAACACACTGAATGCTGGGAGGTGTTTTCCAAAGGAAGCTGGCTCTAGTCGAGACATTTGGCTGGTTCCTGCAGACAGAGTGTCTATTCAGCCCCGTTCCTGACTACACCACGGCCCAGGCCAGGAACGATAGAGGCTGCGCTGAGGCGTGGGTGACTAACTACAATGCCCTCTTTCACTACCAGCCTATGCCCTCCTCCTAATACCCCACCCAGTCTGGAGGGCATGAGGAGCACCAGAGCCTTGCAGATACAGGGCCTAGTCACGAAAAAGTAGTTACACTGAGGCTCCTTGATATCAAGAATGTATGTTCAGAATGAACTTATTTGCAAAGAAGTTAAGCATACAGTATTGGTCAAATATGTACACTCTATTTCTGAGCATACGTTTGGGTTCCTTGACACTGTTGAATTTGGCCTGCTTGCCTTTTGTTTAAAAGACTTAACGTTCAGTAATGTCATCGATTTGAAAGCAAAATTTCAGCTTTAAGACATTCCGACATTCCGTAGAGCTGCTTTATGGATGCATTGAATGAATTTCAATACACCTTTATTGAACTGATCTGAATCAACATTTATTCACAAATATCACTTTAAAGTAACACTTTATTTCAGTAGTCCACTTTCCACATTCTACTAACAGTAAATTACTTTGCAACTACATGTCAACTAGCAGTCAGAGTATAAGTAGACACCTTATTTTAATGGGTCCACAACATACAACATACTGATCAGAAACTTAGCAAATATACGTCAACAAAGTGGACTGTCAAAAAAAAAAAAAAAAGTGTAACGAAAATATCTTAATTTGTGTCATAAAAATGAAAGAAAGTCTTATGGGCTTGGAATTAGGTGAGAGCGAGTAACTAATAACAGATTTTTCATTTTTGGGTGAACTAACCTATTTAAATACTTCACCAGCTGAACCAACAGTAGGCTTTGGTTTTGCTATGGATGAATGGGCACACAATGCAGTAAATGGCTGTGGCATGCGCTCATTGATGACCTCTAACCTTATGAACCAGAGCTATGTCTGGTTGACCACTCGAGTTCATTTCAACAAAAGCTCAGCATTCCTCGGCATATTTTATATTTCTTGTAAGGGTTAGAACAAAGAAACTGGTGATGCAGTGAAATGTCATACCCAGACTACGCGATTAACAACTAAAAACAAATATCGAGATCACTCTGCCACCAGGCCAAATGTGACACCTGTATCTGCTGAATTAAGGAGATTATCTGAGGTGGATTCAGGTCTTGCTGGGGTTCTGGGTGAGGTGAGAGGTCTGCCCTTTCCCAAGCACTTTAATATGCTACTGGCTGGAGTTCAAAGGCCCACAGGACATCATGGGTGGAGGCCAGAGTTATGAAGTCCTTTTTTTCTTGTGCTAGCACAATAACATTCTACTGGGGTCGTTTTAGTTGCACAACATACCATTAGAAATTAAGACAAGCAGCAGCCATCACCCCTGCTGGGCTGGACACACAAAGGCCACACTGATCCACCTGAGGGAAGAAACCCTGGTAAACACACTGCTGGCAGAATATAGAGAGACCTCTGTATCTGCTACAGATCCCTGTAAACAAGCTGTGTGACAGGAAAGAGAAATCACTAAATCCACGTAACTTCTTCAGTTCATGTTAATGACTCCTTTCACAGAAGAGATGACTGTGAACCAAAGAGATACAAAAGATCACATCGTTGCCCTATAACATTATGTCCTTGAGCACAACTGTGAGACTGTCAACTAGAAGAAGAGCACAATGACTAGCTACATACTTGCTACATGGTAAAAAAAAAAAACAGATGAAACATTATTATGTTTATTTAACCAATATTTATCATATAATCATAGACTACCGTTTGAAGGTTTGGGGTCTCCTACGCTCACCAATGCTGTGTTTATTGGATTAAAAATATAGTAAAAACAGTAATATTGTAGAATATCATTACATTTGTATAGCTATTTTTATTTCTGCATCATCTAATTTTCAATATAATTCTATATAAAACTATAATTGATTACTTTAATTGCAATGCCAATTTTTCAGCAGCAATTAACATATTAATATGACGATTTAATGCTCAAGAAACACTTATTATTATTATTATTATTATTATTATTATTAGCGTTGAAAACATTTGTGCTGCTGTGGAAACTGACACTTTTTTC
>JAUMHP010000046.1:11497897-11511451 GCA_032361065.1 Enteromius trimaculatus
CATGTTGATTGGAATTTTTTTATTATTTCCCTGATGGTGGAAATAGAATTTTTTACTGCTCTAGCTCTTTTCTTAAAGCCACTTCACTAATTGGTGAAGCTCAATTATCATTTGCTACACATCATAAATATATTATTTTATTTTATATAATTTTTTCTCATTGTGTTAATGATTAAGGGATTTTGGGCTTTGTTTTCCCTCCTATACAGTATATATTTCTGTAAAACAAAAAACCATGGCTGCATGATTTCATGTCCATAATCACCCTGAAGTGCTCAAAATTGTGAATATGAATGGGAATATACTTCAGAGATATTTAACTCTAGGGGTGCCAATAATTGTGGTCAACAAGTATTGGAGAAAAACATTTATTTCATAACAAGAATTTCTCCCTATTTTCAATTGTTTTACTTTAATGATAAATTAGAATTTTCTATTAAATATTCACAGTCACTTTTGCTTAGATTTACCAAGGCTGCCAACATTAGTGGAGGGGAGGGCACTGTATATTTTGCAGCTCAGTGAGTTTTTACACCTTTTAAAAAGATAAGTGAAAAAGACACCGGCTAATTCCAAGTGTAGCTCGGGTTTTTAATTCATTTGGTTTGAAGTTCAATCAGAGCACATCTGTGAAACAAACAGAGGGAAGGGCAAGGCCTCTAACAAGGGCTGCTAACCACTACAAAGAACCTCAGCTGCTACACAGCCCCATTTCAAACACACAGAACAACCCACAAGAAACAGAAAGAAGAGGCCCAGGCACTGTAAACACACACACACACACACACACACACAGAATAATGGTGTCTATTTAACTTGATGTAATAAACTTAATTAAACAGACTAGTTCAGAAGCTTACACAAATGTAGCATTTTTTTTACTGATTTTGTTTTCCCTGCGTTCTTGCATGCTCTTATATGGACCTCTACTGTATTTCCTTTATTGGCTCAACTGAATGTAAATATTATGGTATGCATTTAGATCAATGGCCAGCAAATGGCTGATCACACATACAATAGAACAACAATGACAATTTCATAAAAATATTATTATATTTAATAAAATTACATTATGTTCTATCTTGCTTAATGTCTTTAGGGAAGGCTACACATGACATAACATACCACAACCATTCATACACTGTTAAATTTATACAGATGTAATCACCTGTACCAAGTCACAACAACCAGTAAAAAAATAAAAAAAAAATAAAGAAGCTAAGAAGGAATCCTGAAACCCAGTTTTCTATAAAATTTTAGGTCCCTTGGGGTCTCCTGAACTTCCTGTCTGCTCTGAGTCTGCTGTCCGTGTCATCACGCTAACATGCTCCACATGTCCACCAGCAGTGAATTTCTCTAAGGCTCATCAGCTCCCTGGAGATGTTTCATTTCTAAAGTCAGCTGCAGCCGCTGTGATCTGGCCGCCGTCCCAGGACCCCTCCACTGCCTACAAATCAACCTCCTCTCCCTCATACAAACACACAAACAACACAAATCAATATTCCACATAATATACAGAAAACTCATTAAATACTTTTTAAAAATGCTTTGATTCACTGACTCAATATAAACACCACTTTCATGGATTAATTAACATTTGTTTATTGCACTGAGAGATTTTCAATTAGACCGCATGCATAAATATCAACTGGAAAAAACACGCAAGAGGGCTTGTAACACTATTCATTAGTCCCCATTAACAGTACGATTGAAGTACAGCATGTCAAAGAGAACAATCAATGCATCGATGCTTAGAACTGGTAACCCACTGCCTCAAATGTCCTCAAAAAAGATCAATGTCTCCCCCTAATGGACAATTCTTAAAACATTATTTAGAGGACTGGCCACACTTTCAGTGTAAATACAGCAAAACGTAATATGTCTAAGCTTCATTGCCTAAAGCTAACCAAATCAGCAACAAACCACAGCAATAAAAGGTCAATTAAAGCCATAAAAGGCCAGGCCAGAACAGCAAAGAGGGGCGCCAGTGTTTTTATGTTTCTGTTTAGTGAGTTTTTCTTTCCAGTGAAGGAAAAAGCAGCTGTCCAGGAGAGAAAAGTCAGAGACACATGACAGTCACATGTGGAAACATCATTCTAAACTCAGAACTGTACACTTTTGAAACAGTCGCAGACAACCCAGACATTACAACTACTTTGTTACACTGAATAAATTACATGCTGTAGCTGTCATCAAGAAGATGTTTATATACATACATATACATATATATATGCTTAATTATTAGCATACAAACATCTTCTTTGCTTGTTGTACTATGTTATATATTATACAGTAACAGAAAAAAAGGGGAGTGAAGACATTAAAACATTAGAATACCGAAAATGTATCATAATGGCACATAGTCTTAACATAGTTCAGGCTGAACACCTGTAAAGGCAAAGACTGACACAGTCTGAAACAGCCCATCCAAGATGAGTCAACTGGATGAATAAAGTATATTCACACTTGGGTCTCACACTTTGGACTGTACATTACGTAACTCAACTTCCTCTGACATCATCAGAAAGACTCCCACACAAACATGAATAATAAGGGAACATCATCTCTTTCTGAAACAAGTAGGCCAACCCTAACAGCAAGTCGAGTTGATCTAACAGCACTGTGAGAGCATTTAGCAGCCCACGAGAGGGAGTTCTCAAAATACACAGAGAAGCGTGTTAATGACATGGATAAAAATACTCGAAAGATGCCAATGAGATTAAGTTAAATCGTTTTATTTATTTTTTTATTTTTTACCAAAGTAGCTTTTTACAAGACGTCCCCAAAACTCAACAACTGATCTGACAATTACTATTACTACAGCAACAGAACAATAGAAATAGATCAGAATTACTGAAACAGTGTCCCAACTGTTATCAGCATTGATAATCAGCACAAAATCGGTATATTAAAAAGATTTGGGATCACAGAGGCACATGTGACACTGAAGGCGGGAATAATGACTGTAGTTCAACTTTAACATGGCATAAATAAATTATGTTTTAAAATATATAATAATATATTGGCTTATTTTGAGTGTCCTGCTCACAAAGATGTGACAGAGACCTGCAAACACAGCGCTGGTGCACAACACTAGTTAATAAATGTTAACAAATACCAGACATTCTTAAAGTGTGGCCACACACGCCAACCCCCCGCTGACTCTGCTTTAATGTGATTAGGCTGGGAATAAATTAGGATTAACTCTCACTATCACAATCTAGCCTAGAAATGACCCTGGTCAACGGCTGACTGAAGGCAGATTACCCAAGAGAGGTCTAAAAAACAATGTTACAAAACATAAGACATTTTAATCTTGTCACTGTGGTATAAAAATACTCAAATACTGGCTTACGAGTACAGACAGCATTAAAGCTCAACAAATCAGAGTGGGGGAATATGAGGATTAATGCTATTTTTAGCCACTGAGGGCACTGTGAGCGAACAGTCAGAAGTTCATGGGTGTCAGTTTGGTTTCTGAAGACACACTGAGCATGTTAGCACAGTACCGACATGAGGTGTTTGTTCACATAACATCTCTGTGTTACACAGCAGCCTCACAAGAGTGTTTTGCGCAGATGTTTGTATGACGTGTTGTTTCCGAACGTTGCTCTGTGGCAACACTATTACGCATACAGGTATGTAATGACTTGGATCACAACCAGAAATGACGTACAAAACAGCGTCTGTGTGAGACAGGGCTGTGGTCTTCATCGCTTTTAGAGCACAAGCCTGAGTGTGTGTGTGTGTGTGTGTGTGTGAACAATGCCATTTTCACAGCACATAGTGGGACCGAGTTTCACGGACGAATAGAAAGACGGATGAAAGCGCGTCAGATTCCAAGTCCACTGGGTAA
Organism: Enteromius trimaculatus; assembly: GCA_032361065.1. Classification (NCBI taxonomy): domain Eukaryota; kingdom Metazoa; phylum Chordata; class Actinopteri; order Cypriniformes; family Cyprinidae; genus Enteromius; species Enteromius trimaculatus. Next base: position 11,501,754 of record JAUMHP010000046.1, read on the forward strand.
AAAAGTGTTTACAATTTTACTGCTTATTTGGATCATTTCCTAGATTCACAGACCCATGAACACTCACCAATGTTTGGGAGTAACTAAACAAAAGTAGCAACACTATTAGTGCTTTCAAAACAGTGTTTTTTTCCAGCAACAAGTTACTTCTTCCAACAACGTGCAGCATCACGCCAGGGAATATCTAACTCACTGTCTGTCTTCAGCCAGCTGTGTTGCTATATAATTATGGAAACATATTCAATTCATCTCTATTTGCAGCGTTCACATCTTTTTAAACTAAAACTTATGCTATTCGTCTTTACATATTAAATGATAAACTGGGTTGTTTCTAGTTGTACAAGTCAAATTATAGCAATTTTGCAGTTTAATGCTGTCGTTTCTAGGGCTGGGCAAAAAAACCAGATTTTTCGTTATATCGTTTTTTTCAAGTGTAGTCGATTCAAAATCGATTCTCAATGGACATGTATTGATTTTTTTTATATTTATTTACAGAAGCATCAAAACGTAAGACTTACGCTAATCTTATTACTAGTCCAATCCACTAGGTGTCATCCCCTTATTTACCTTGCGCTGTGTTACAATGGAGAGTCCGTTATTCATTCATAAAATGGTGCATTGGAAGGTATGGAAGCATTTCACATTGCGTAAGAAAGATAAAGTTACAGTGGACAAGAACACAGCTATATGCCTGATTTGTAATTGAGGTCAAATGCTGTAGTAATACTACAAATTATAATTATAAGACTGTTCTGACTTGTCCAATTTCCAGCATCGGTTTTTCATTTGATGAAATCAATTCTGTTTATTCATTAACATTTGAAAAATAGAGTTGAGTTCTGTTTTACTGTAAACAAGTGTACTTAAAATTATAAAGTGTTTATATAAAGGTTTGTGGCTCTTTATTAATTAACCACTTGTAATATTATGTTCACTGTTATTATTTTATAAATGTGGGATTTGTATTAAATCCGTATTCATTCATTTAGTCAAATCAAGAATCGAAATCGAATCGAAAATCGAACTGAATTAAGAACTTGAAAATCGAAATCGAATCGGAGCAGAACATGTGAATCGATACCCAGCCCTAGTCGTTTCCTTGTGCCAGCTGAACTACATCACAGTTTCAAAGTAGTCTCCCCAACACTGACACTTTCACACACTCAAATATTTAAAAGGATGAAGATGTACTCTCTTATGACACAAACTAATCACAGTGGTTGCTCAGGGCTGTGTGTGGGCATGCTATGGCTAAATACAGTGTGTGACTCACGTCCTTTTTTTCTAGACAGACAGGTACGCATGAATGAAATGAATCCCCTTAAGCTGAAGCCAGTTGATTTAGAAACACTTAATGACGTTAACAAAAGTCCGGGCCTTTACTTTGTCTCATCCCTCTTTGTCTGGAAGATTTTCCTTCAAGCTACAAGACAAACACTCTACCTCCTGAAAAGAGCAAGGTTAAGGATTCTGGAATGCCTGAGTAGTTTAGATAATGAAACCGAGTCTTTAAGTAGAGAAAGTTAACCCTTTCGTTTAAACTAAATAGAAAACAAAAAGCTTTTAATCGAGATTTAAATCTAAATTAGGTTGGTATTTTAACTTTAGTGATAGGAAGCTGCTGAAGTAAAAACCAAAATAGAGCAATGATTTCAGCATTAGTCAACACACGTTTAACTAAACTAAACTGCTAACAGGTGACAAGTTTCATCAGTAATGTTAACACACATTATAACATTCTAAACTGTTTAACAGAACATTAGTGAGTGCACATTCACATTATTCCTCATATCTTGAAACCTTAAACAGTGAATGTAAGCGAGAGAAGACAGCCTTTTGGTTTATTCTAGAGCATGTTTGAGCACTAACTTACCAGGGCTGGACTTCATCGTAAGCACCATAAGCTTAAGTACATTGTAGATCCATTGAAACCAATGGAGCAACGATCAACTTAGGCTTATGATGCTTTTGGAAAACGCAGCCCAGCCTGACTTGAGCTAAAGACGTGATAGTATGCAAACCATTGTTTTCTTATAGCTGCTTTGAAACAATATGTATTGTAAAAACCAATATAGAAACTAAACTAACCTAAACACAGCAAGCGATAAAAGACCCATTCAACGAACAAAACCTCCGACACTAATAGTCATGATGCAAGCCGGGAGATACTAGCAACCTGCCTAAGAAGAAAAAGTATCACGTGACAAGTCCAATTGTATGAATAATGCCCATGTCAGCTGTGCATAAGTCAGATAAGATAAGAGTGGACTGAACATCTTGATGTCCTTGAACACAAGATCCTGGATTGGGTGCTGAACTATTTGACTTCCTGCTGTTGTGAACATCTGAGCCTCTATTCATTTTTAGGACGAAAACATGCCAATACTGAAGAGTGTTATCAGCAAAGTCAATGTTCTGTGCCTGTTTCCAGTGTCCAGAGTGTTTAAACAGCTCTTAATGTTGGAGCGTTTGTATGCATTCACTTGACTAGTAACGCATTTGGTGCCTTTTGTACACATGACATTTACAAAGAACCACAACACAGCATATTCTGTCACCTGTTCATATCTTATTTTGCTATAAATAGAAATATTCATTACACTTTGTTTTAAGATGTCCTTGTTACAGTGTAATTACATAGTTATGCACAGAGCAATACTAATACTAATACATCTATTATTGTAGGATTAAGATTAGGGTTTGTTTTAAACGGCATGCAACAATGCATAGTTTACTTTCATTACAGTCATATTTATTATATTAGATGTCACTCCTTTAATCTACCAAATTATGCATGGAATGTCTCATACGCAGTGTTTCTAACACTCCTCCTTATGGTTTCTGCCATTTCTTGCACTATACAATCACAGGATGTTGTACTCATTAATAGAGGATTCTGCCAAAATGCTTCTTGGGTTCTGGGTTTGGCTCCAAAGAAATAATACTGAGCAAAACAAACAAAGGCGATTTAAAAAAAAAAATCATTGGAAATAAAAAAAGCTGCTGTCACTGAAACTCAAACATCCTCTCTCTTCTCTATACAGAACTCAAACAGAGCTCAATACACCTATTCTCTGCTCTCAAGGTTCAAGAGTGCCTGGCATACTAACTAAAAAGAGTGAGGCTCCTCTGACATCAGCGTGGATGATTGTCCTCCTCTCCAGTTCCTCTTAACAGGGCTTTTTTCCAGGGACCAAGAGAACCCTTCGTTTAAATCCAAAAGCATGTGCTCCTGCTTGGGCCCCAGTGTTGAAAGATTCCCCATTGTTCTCTGGGGGCTGGCGGTTCTGCTAACATGCTGGAGGGGAGGTTTTTGATTTCTTCAAGATATCAGCTCCTCTCTAACTTACGGCGTGTGCTGCCTTATTCTAAAGATGGAAAAGGCACCATATAAACACAATGTGTGACCTTATAAGTCCTTGAAAAGCCAAATATATGAGTGGAATTGCTTTAAAACCTGTGGCGTTTTTGTTCTGTCCTGAGTTCTGGATGATTGCAAACCCTCTCGTTATAACGAACAATGTGTAGAATAAGAGATTAATTGTGCTGTGTTGAGAAATTACTGATTCTAGCATAATTTGTCTAATAGAAAGTTCAAGAACAGCGTTTTTTTGAAGCAGAAATCGTTTGCAACATTGTAAATGTATTTACCGTCATTTTAATCAGTTTAATGTGTCCTTGCTGAATGAAACTTCATTCAGACAAAAAGTTACTCTCTAAACTTCTGAATGTTACTGTTTGTCTACAATAAATATTCTTCCTTCTCTAAGGAAGTGTGAGATTATATGGTCAAGGGCTCAAAGCAAATACACAGGAGAGCATATGAATGGAGAAAACATTGCCATAAAAAAAATACAGAATGGAAAAAGCAGCAACTCAAACTGTGCAAACCAGCAAACGTACATAATACATATATATAAGGAATGCAAAGTTTTAGTAAGATTTTTCTCAGCTGCATCAATACTACTGTTGAGCAATCCTCTTGAGAATCCAGTACAGAGTGAATTAAGGAGAGCTCACTCAGTTAGGAAAGAACAGGCGTTGTGGGTGGAAGGGTGTGTCCGGTGGTGTGTAACCTACATCACTTTTAACTTCCTTCAGGGAATTCTATATGTGGCAGAGTCCTCAGCAGGCAAACACTGTGGTTTTAAAGGACCATGTTGTAAGCAAACCAAAAGAATGTACGCAAACGAAGCAAATCTAAAAACGACAATGTGATTTCGATGGCATCTGGCATGACAGAGCATTACCAAAGTAAAATGTAGCGTTTTGCAGGAGTTGCAGTTGCAATTAAAAAAAGTGCACTGCTCTGCATTAAATAAAGTCATTACTCAAGATCTGTGAGCCATGTTTCCATTACTGCTTTCAAGTCTACTTAACTGAGCCAGCAAACTTCCTTCCTTCTGCCTCTCACTATAATTGCTTCACCTGAGCCTTTGCACACAAACTGGGGCAAGATATTGTAAAGTTCAATCAGGTCACCTATCAATGTGCGTACGAGCAAAGATAAGAAAATCTCATTAAAAAGGTTCTCATTAAGCCGTATTGATTTCCAATCAGCAGCCACGCTGAAGACATCAAACAGTAGAATACATCACATCCAGTCTAAAGGGGGTAATATGATGTCAGTGGGGAACTGGGGGCGTCTTAAAGGCTTTTGAGCAAAGCACACAAAGACTTCAGTGAAATCACATGCATCTTGAATGACGGGCTGAACTAGAAAGTGCATCTGGTGCCTAAATGATACTGATATGGACTAATGGGCAAATCTGACCAGTGACAGGCAAGCAAACTCATATTACAGTTCAATAATAATAATGTAAACTTTATAATACTTGAATAAAAACTATAAAATGGAAAAATAAAAATATACATATATATATTTTTCAGGATTAGAAAAAATATTTTTTACTCACAAATCTTAAACTATAAAATAGAGATATTTTACATAACTAGCACAATGCATATCATTAATAAAAATGGCTATAAATTCTTTTGCCATTAAGATTTGTATTGGTTGAATCCTGGTTCTTTAAAGGAAACAATAGGTGTTAGAAATATCTTTAGTTGCTTCAGACTTATTTAATGTTTATATAGTCATCAAGTGCAAGTTTGCTGAGGCCATCTAGCGAGGTTCGGCCCCCTATAGAACTGTTACTATAAACAAAATCTGAACCAAAAGCTGTGACACAGTGCATGTGATTTTACCTGTACATATAGGACAAGATATGCACATGAAGATCCCTGAAAGTCACATCAAATTTTGACATGGATATAAATCTAAAAACGTAAACATATAGTCACCAGAGAAGAATGAAGACTATGGTCCCAGGACATACAAGGAATTTAGAGCTGCCACTGGGACTCTACACATCCAACAGCCACACTCAGAACCAACCATGCTTCTTTCCATCTCATCACAGCGGGCTACGTATAAAAATAATTAGGGGTTAGGCAGAGTTCTTTTAACTCAACCTACTCTGGGATAATCATATACAGATGCCATGGAGCCCTTTCCCCTGAAAAGAATGCAAGGGATCTACTGCAGTGTTTGATAAGATCATGTGTACTTGAGAACAATGACAAATAAACATGTCAGCAATTATAAGAAAAGAGAAAGATATATATATATATATATATATATATATATACAGACACACACGCACACGATACACACAAACTGAAACATTTGCAAAAAGCTGGAAATACAATCTTTCTATTCATGTTTGTTTCACATATTTTTTGCATATTTTCAATCTGGAAAGCATACTCAGTGCTGGATAGATTACTTACAAATTGTAGTCTGTTACTGATTCTAAATTACATGAATTTTGAAATCAAATTAAAATGACAAAAATTGCAGTTCAGAACATAATCAATTGCACTACACGTTTCAGGTAATATTATTAGACTACTTTTTAATTTCTTTTAGATTATGCTTTTGACCTAACTTGTATCACATTACTTTAAACAGAATAATCAAGTAATCCTCAGAAAAACAGTAGTCTGATTATGAGTATTTTAAAATCCTAAGTCAAATCAAATTACAAGAATTTAATTTTGGAACCTGATCTGGATTACATGAAACTGTTTTCAAGCACTAAGATAATATATCTTATTAATAAACTAAATTCATTAATTTAATATTCCTGCATTATCATGCATTTTTGGAAAAAGTAATCATCTTTTTTTAACAATTGTTTTTTTTTTAATTCTACGGCTGTGACACAAGAGGGTCAAGTCATAGGGGTTCAAAATGAAAAATATTTCCCGCATGTTGCATTTTGCAAGTCTTATGATTTTACATTTTTACTGTATGTTTTTATTAAAAAATAATACTAAATAATATATATATATATATATATATATATATATACACATAAATAATAATCAGAGGTGGACAGTAGTGAAGTACATTTACTTGAGTATTGTACTTAAGTACACTTTTTGAGTATCTGTACTTCAATTTTATTTTTTCTGGACACCTATGACACCTATGACATTAACTTCAATACCTTTGTAACACAGATATTGTACTTTTCACTCCACTAAATTTCTACCAAGGTCCTCAAAGTAGAAACTTGTTTCTACAGTATGTAGCATTAAAGACTTGATAGACTTGGTGATTTTATTTTCTTCTCTAATGTGATCTGTGTTTTTACAGGTGATAGACAGCCTATCAGTGACCTGTAAGAGACAGTATCAGGTTCCAAATACTCAAATAAACCATAGCTATAGCTAACTGCCCAGTAACCCCGCTTTACCTTTTATATATATATACTCAAAACACTCAGGACACACCATACACTAAAACGGATCGTGCAGCAAAAGCCATGAGGGCTAGAGAGCTGAAACTTTGTCAGATTATGGTAGTTTGGCTCGATACTCATGCACAAGGAACTGGCCCAATTGGACCATAGGGGGGCACTACAGCAATAAAAAAATTGGGCCAACGATGCATTTTTTTTTTTTTTTGCAAATTCAATGCATGTCCAAAACCTACTTTTGCGAACTAGTCCTAGTCCTATCGCAACCAAAGCACTGCAAAAAAAAAAGTGTAAATTTCCACTCACTTTCGCAATGGGGCCCAAAAACGGTCAAAAGTCGAGCACCTATGTTACAACAAATGGCTATCATTTGTGAAAGAAATGAGATATCTTCACCAAACTCTGTACATATGTGTATTACGAAAAACTTTGGTTCTTCACACATTGCTGTCAATCAAATCATTCATTAGTTATTAAATGTTAAAAACCTACTTTTGCAATCTAGTCCCAGGTGTTTTGCTCAATCTCGATCAAACCACAACATTAATAGTCTGTAGACTCTCTAGATCAATAATTATAAACAAAAATGTATACAAAGTTTCACGAAGATCGGACCATAGGTGGCGCTATAACAATTAAAACTGCCTCAAAACACAATATCTAAAGAAAATGCCCATAGATTTTAAAACAAGTTAGTATGTTCATATATTCACACTAACACTTCATATCATATGATGATGGTCTCCTGATTCTGACCAACTTTGCCTCAAGAAGGATTGCTGTCAATCAAACCGTTAATTGATTTCTTAGTTTCTGTAAGTCTAGGAGCCTGTTGTCCATTTTCAATGTGCTTAGATGTCAGACGTACATCCAGGTTGCCCTATACAACCAAAAAAAACCTTAAATTGCTGGTTGCAGCTATATTTTCCTTTTCTTTTTGAAAATATACTTTTCCAATGGATTGAATTTCCCCACCGATAGAATACGTCTTCGTACACTGTCTGTCGTTTTTTGTATAATCGCATATCCAAAATAAAAACAATGAAAAAGGCTAAAACAGTGATTTGAAATACGATAAACACCCCAAAGTAAAATAACATTAATAATGTGAAATCAGTGTAAATCAGAGTGCACGTCCGACTGTACACTGTTTTTAGTAAAGTCCAGCTGAGCCTCTGGACACAGTGATGAGCGGAGCTTCATTTACCTGCGGGGTCTCCATGAAAACACTTTGTCTGAACTTTCCACGGCGGATCTCCATCTCCAGCGCGGAGCCCCGAGCGATAGTCGCCCTCGCTGTTTGATTTCGGCAAAACATTCGCGACTTTTAAGCGGACCCCTCACTCCCGGGAAACGCTGTTTATTCTCACAGACCTGAGAGCAAGCCGCAGTAAGGTTTGGAGACGCTCCACGTTGCAGCGGATCACTGTCACAGTCACGTTCATGTAAATCAGACGACCTCTCTCCCGTTAGGGTCTGTTACAAAACTACAGCAGCAAAACGGATGCTACAGTACGCTGCTCGCACTACTTTAATCTCGCATCAACAATGCGTGTGATTGAATTCCCAGAGCAGATGAGATCTTTACTTTCCGAGATGATGAGCCAGGTAAAACAGCGTCCTCTGTTGGCGGATGAGTCGTATATCAACAAAACACGTAGCCTACTGCAGGCTTGTAACGTTGAGCTCCTCCTGAAAGAGTGGGGATATTAAACAGGTAACGTATCTTGCGTCGAGTATGTAGATAAGTTACTCTGACAATCACGACAAACGTTTGAAAAGTTAGTTTACATGCTAAATTGGCGACTGGATTAAACAGACTATTGGTGTTCGGCAGAGTTAAGGTGACCTTGGTTGGCAGAGATGTAAAAAATAATAGGAAATTATACTTTAGTAAAAGTTAGTAAAGCGTTAGTATTATAGGGTACTAAAAGGAAGATAAAAAAGATGTACAGTATATGAATTTGCAGAGGAAAGGAACAATCTCTCACTAAATACTGCCACCTAGTGTTTAACATTGAAAAAAGGTGTAACTTTAAAGGCTTTAGAGGTTATAATGTTCAGAAGTGGGTAGTAACGAGTTACATTTACTTGAGTACATTTTCTTAGTAACTAATACTTTTAGAGTATATTTAAAAATGGATACTTTTACTTTTACTCAAGTAATTGTTTTAGGAAAAAACGGTACTTTTACTTCGTTACTGTGGGTGACGCTCCTCTCATTACTTCGTCTTAATGCTGTACAAGTTACAAAATGCTTCCGTTTATGCCAGATTGGCCTTTTGCAAATGATTCGTTTTATTGAGTCAATTCTGTTTCTGTTCAAATGCTTGATCAAAACCAGTAGGCAAGTGAACTGTGAACTGGTTCGCGAATCATTTTGAAGGACTCGTTCAGTTCCCTGCAGCACGCGCTGAGTCGTCTGAAGCGGAGCGACTTCTTCCAGAACGCCTTTCCTAACTTTAGACACAATTGATATTTACGCTTACAGACCGTGTTTACATTTTGCAGAACAAGCAGAAGAAGGTCCGTAGATGTTCAGTCGTTTAGTTATGTTCAGATGTTCAGTAGCGGTATTGTGAGGAGTTTTCACTCGTCTCCGTGTCAAAGGGTTAATTATTATAGCCTACTTAAAATATAATGTAATTCAGTGATGCAATTCAGAATTTTCATCCGCTGTTACTCCAGTTTTCAAACGCATGCCATCCTTCAGAAACCATTCTAATATAATGATTTATTGCAGTGTTTTGCTGCCTAATATTTTTGGAACCTGTGACATTTTGTTCTGGATACTTTTAAAAATAAAAGGCTAAAAAGAACAGCATTGATAGTGACTCAACATATTAGAAGGATAGGTAACACTTTAGAATAGCGGATGGTTATAAGTCATTTATAAGAGATTAGTTAATGATGAAATGTACATCTACAAAA
>JAUMHP010000046.1:11511551-11531591 GCA_032361065.1 Enteromius trimaculatus
TGCAATTTAATACATCAGTTATTATATATTCATATGTAGATGTTATAAATTGTCTTAATAACGTCTGAATGCTAGTCACGTGGTACTATATCGTTTCGCGGATGGATGAATGATGAAAATGTTAATTTAAAACAAATATGCCATTACATCAGTGCGTTATTTTATATTGCTTCTCTGTAGTCACGTAATGTAATTTAATGCTCCCAAATTTCAATATAACTGTTTTCACTGATATATTGAATGCTTTCTGTTGTCAGAAAAACTGAATGAATATGAAAGAGTGATTAAAATGCACCTCATTATTAGGCCTACTAAACTACTGTAGCTCTACTTTAGATGTTAATCTGGATTAAAATCCTGATTTATGACCGAGCCGTTGTCTGATAAAGTCAAATACACAATAGATATAGGCAATGGCTATGCGGTGATTTGGGCTATATTTGCATGTAAAATAGAGTTAGAAGCATTTACATATATGTATAAATTAATATCTGCATGATCATGCATATAATCATGCTTTTTTCTTTTTTTTTTGAGAAGCTAAATGTGGAAACCTCTATAAATGTACCATCAAAATGATAAGAATGGCTTTGATTTAGTTTCATTGAGAAACTTTTTTCTTTTGGTTTTGCTAGGTCTACCATCACTGTGTTTCCTCAGAGAACAGACGGAGAGCATGATTTTCGTGTGTGGAATGGTCAGCTTTTAAAATATGCTGGCTATCAGATGGAAGATGGAAGTGTTATCGGGGACCCATCGAGTGTGGAGTTTACACAGGTAACCAACATAGAAGCATTGGGGATAACAAATGTAACACAATACATTATGTCCTACCTTTTTAAAAACAAATAAATAAAAATTCAGATGGTACCGGTCATCCCTTGGTTCACATATAACCACCTGAAATGTTCTCTATTTCTGCAGGTGTGTATTCAGCTGGGATGGAAACCAAAGTATGGTCGCTTTGATGTGCTTCCACTGGTCCTGCAGGCGAATGGAGAAGACCCTGAAGTCTTTGATATTCCTCCAGAATTGGTCTTGGAGGTCCCGATAGAGCACCCAGAGTAAGGGAACAGGGAATACATTGTTTTCTATATATTATTGTGGTAAAAATATATATATATATATATATACATGCAATATATACTGTATACCAGTGATCAGATTCTCTTATCAGACAATGAAATGCTATGTTTCTGTTCAGGTATGAATGGTTCAAAGATCTAAATCTCAAGTGGTACGCAGTTCCTGCAGTGGCCAACATGCTCATGGAAATCGGTGGCCTGGAATTCGCAGCATGTCCTTTCAACGGCTGGTACATGGGAACAGAGATTGGAGTAAGGGACTTCTGTGACAGCCAGCGATACAACGTTTTGGAGGTAGTTCAGCTTCACTGTGTCATGACGATAGCTTAGCACATCCTGATACTTTTGATACCGATGTTTTGCTTTTATCATTTTGTGTCTTGTAGCACATTGGCCAGCTAATGGGCTTAGAGACACGCAAGCTGTCTTCACTGTGGAAAGACCAGGCTCTTGTGGCTATTAATGTTGCAGTGATTCATAGCTACCAGGTAAACTTTCTTTCCATTTTTGCCCCATTATAAGCATTACATTGATCTGCTGATCGATTCAAGTAACTGCACTCATGAAAATAGTTTTTGATGAAGCCATTAGGATATTTATTGGGCTTTATGTTGTAATCATTGCTTTGCAGAAAAACAAGGTCACCATCACGGACCACCATTCAGCAAGCGAGTCCTTCATGCAGCACTTGGAAACAGAAGTCCGTCTTCGTGGAGGCTGTCCAGCCGATTGGGTGTGGTTGGTCCCGCCAATGTCTGGCTCCCTTACCTCCGTGTACCATCAGGAGATGCTCAACTACATCCTTTCTCCCTTCTTCTATTACCAGGTATCAAGCTTTATCCCAAACCAATCCTTAACTGCTGGTAGTGTTTTATAAAGGAAACTTTGACATTAGTGGCAGTGGTGTAAATGGATGCTGTTTTTGCAGGCCGATGCATGGCTAACACACAAGTGGAAAGATGAGAAGAAAGGACTTAAGAGATGTAAGATCAGCTTCAAAGGACTCATCAGGTACAGACCAAACAAAACAATACTGCATTACATTCTTGCCAACTTCCAATGCCATTTACATTAAAATATTCTTTCTTTTAAGGGCGTTGGTTTTTTCTCAAACACTCATCAAAGCAGTCATGGCCAAGAGGGTGCGCTGTACTGTTCTTTATGCAACAGAAACAGGGAAGTCACTGACCTTTGCCAAAAAGCTGAACACTATGCTCAACCGTGCCTTCGAATCCAGGGTGAGAAATGCTGTTTTTAAAAAATAGATTTTCCAATATTGTGATAATGCCAGATTAGAATATGAACAAAAATATTGATTATTGTTCCCTAATATAGCTTGTGTGCATGGAGGACTATGATTTCAGTGAGTTTGAGACTGAGAGTCTTCTGATGGTGGTCACCAGTACGTTTGGCAATGGAGAAAGCCCAGGAAATGGAGTGGTATGGAAAAAGAAATATTGCAAATAATTATTTCAATTACCTTTTTTGTTTAGTACATGCATTTATTGGATAAAAATACAGTAAAAATTCTGAAAGATTTGTTTGATTTTAATATATTTGAAAAAGTTGAATGTTCAGCTGCCATTACTGTAGTCTTCAATGTAACATGATCCTTCAAACATGATTATAATATGCTAATTTGGTGATTAAGAAACCTTATGTATTATTAACAATGCTGAAAACAGTTCATAATATTTCTGTAGAAACCTTCAGAATTCTTTTAGGAGCGTAATGCTTAAAAGAACAACGTTGATTATAGTTTTTGTCAACATTTGAACAGTAGTGTATAAAAATTATTTCAAAATTGATTTTGGTTCATTGCAAATTCTACACATTTTAATAACATTAATTAAAACCACCGTATTTTACTGTGACATAATGTAACATCATATCATGACACAGTAATATTTTCTTTCCCACAGAGCTTCAAGAAGCAGCTTTTTAACTTGCAAACACTGAAAAACACTGTCAGGTGTGTAGCCTAGCGCTGCAAAGATTATCACATATCAGCTGTAGGTATGTTATTATAGCACAGAAGCCCTGACTTGCTCTTCTCACTACAGGTACAGCGTGTTTGGCCTCGGCTCACGTGTGTACCCACAATTCTGTGCCTTTGCTCATGCTGTGGATGACAAGCTTGCTGAGCTGGGAGCCAAGCGTCTGACTGTCACAGGAGAAGGAGATGAGCTGAATGGACAGGACGAGGCTTTCTCTGCATGGGCTTGCACTGCTTTTAAGGTTGGTGAGGTTTCCATGCTTCGCTCGGTGCTTGAAAAATACGTTTTAGTGAATCGAATAAATCAAACTACTATTACTATAACAAACAACACATGTGTTTTTTAATTAAAGGATGCATGTGAGGAGTTCAACATTAAAAAACTGCTGAAAGCTGTTGAGCAGCATTCCGATGACTGGGACCCACAGAACTACAGAGTACAGCACGACAGTTTCACTCTGGACCGAGTTACAGGTATAATTCAGTCAATGAAGTTTTATTGAAACTCAATAAACACATGGTTTTAACATGATTTTACATCTTGAATCTGTTTTTACAGCGTTGTCTGCTCTCCACTCTAAAACTGTGTTTCCTGTGACGCTGAAAAGAAGGCAGAAACTGCAGAGTGCTCAGTCAAGGTTTGATTCTACAGCTTCTTACTTAACAAACCTGTAAATATTTGTTTAAAATGCAGCTTTTTAATTAAAACTCTTATTCTTCATTCAGTCGTTCTACTATCCTGGTCGAGTTGAAGACAGACGGAAACACAGAGGCTTTGAATTTTGCCCCTGGAGATCATGTGGGGATTTTTCCAGAGAATTCTCCAGAGCTGGTGAATGGGATCTTGAAGCATCTTCCAGATGCTCCTCCTGTTAACCAGAGCCTTCATTTGGAGTCCCTTTCAGACTCTAGCCAAGGTAACTCTCACTAGTATCAGTTATAATTAGCTATAAACAAATATTGCTCAGAAGTGTTTCTACTGGGCTTCAAATTCCAAACTTAATCTGTATGAATCTTTCCTGTGGTCTATTTAGAGGAAAAGAGATGGCAGACAGATGGACGTATCCCTGCATGCACGCTGGTTCAGGCTCTTACACACTTTCTTGATGTCGCAACTCCACCTTCGCAAAGCCTGCTGCGCAAACTCTCTACAGTTGCGAGTCAGGAAGAGGATCGCAAACGACTCGAAGCACTTGCATCGGTAATTGCGTTACATTCGTCCTTTATAAATATTAAAATGAATATAAAAATGATTTTGCACTAAACTGCACATATTTCCAGTCGATGCATTTACAGTGTTCCCCCATTTCTCCATAGGATTTTCAGGAATATTCCACATGGAAAGACTTCTACAGGCCCACCTTCTGGGAGGTGCTCGAAGAATTTAAATCTTTAAAAGTCCCTGCAGCTTTCCTTCTCAGCCAGCTTCCTCTCCTGAAGCCCCGTCTGTACTCGGTCAGCTCCTCACTGGACCGTCATCCCAAGGAACTACATCTCACTGTATCTGTGGTGGAGTACCAAACCCAGGGTATGAAAGATGCAACAAAGACATTAGATAATTCGTTCATAAAAAAGCCATGTTTCAACAGATGTGAGGATCATGATCTGTTCTGTTTAATTTAGGTGGAAAGGGCCCAATGCATTTTGGTACCTGTAGCACATGGCTTAACACCATCAAAAGAGGACAAATGGTTCCCTGCTTTGTTCACCGGTACCAAAAATCTACTTGAATATACTTGCATAAATGCATTTTAGCTTTCTGTGTTCTGTGTCTTAATAACATAGAAAACTTGCTCACTGTTTCAGCTCGGGTGGATTCCATCTCCCAGAAGACCCCAGCACTCCAGTTATTCTGATAGGAGCTGGCAGTGGAATCGCTCCTTTCCGCAGCTTCTGGCAACAACGTGTTCATGACATGAAAAAGACCGGTAAACTACACAAACTAATTTCATAAAGTTCAAACGCAAAAGCTTATGATAATGTCTTAAGATAAAATGAGATTCTATCCCAACCACTATATCCTACATTTTAGCTGCCTTCAGCTCTCGTTTTTCTTTTAAACTGCCAACGTTTTTGTCCTAAATAATTTGTCTTAACTAATTTTTAGGTCTGCAAATTAGTCCTATGACACTGCTATTCGGGTGTCGTGATTCAGAAACAGACCACCTGTATAAAGTAGAACAACTGAAGTTGAGACTCGATGGTGTTCTGTGCAATGTCAATGCAGCTTACTCTCGCCAGCCTGGTAGACCAAAGGTACGTCTCTGAAGTGGCGTTCATGCTGTATTATACTAGAAATGATGTTTATTTATAAGAAAACCCAGTAGGATCCAGTCTGTCTGTTAACACCAGACGCAGTGGGATCAGTTTGTCTTCGGTCTGTAACTGTAAGCTTGTGTTATTTGGAGCAGATGTATGTGCAGGATGTCCTGAGGGAGCAACTATCTGATAAAGCAATAGAGGCTCTACACAAGAACACAGGTCATCTGTATGTCTGTGGTGGCATGAATATGGCCCGAGATGTTGCTTGCACTTTGCAAGATATCCTGGCAAATGAAACAGGCATGACCATCACAGAAGCTGGAGAATATCTGGAGAGGTTGAAGGTGAGCTCTCAAAATGCATTTAGATGCACTGTTTCAATTCTCATATGAACTGCTATGTGACCAAAGAACTCATCTTTTTATTGGCAGGTTGAGAAGAGATACCATGAAGACATTTTTGGAGCATAATGGCAGAGAAAATCTGTTTTAACACACGCTACATTTAATTAAGTGTGATACAAATGTTTCCATTTTTTATATTCTTGAACATTTTTAAACAAATGTATATATAATGGACAAAGCTCTGTAATTTAAAATGCTCTATTTTAAGAGGAAACTGTATAGCTTTAGTTTATGAAGCGCATTTCTTTTGTTTTTATTTCATTTCTGAAAGATGCTTCTGACATTTTCTAATGTCTTCTATGTATTGTATGATTTTGGAGGCATGGCTACTTAATTGTTCTAAGCAATAAGTAACCAGCGTTTTATAATTATATATTTATAATATAAATTTCTTAGATTATTGATCTAGGGATTGAGGATGTAAATTAAATTGGGTAGTTGTATAAATAAATGTGAACATTTGTGAACAAAATTAATGCATGTTTGTGATACACACACTTAGTGACCTACTCTCAAAAACATTTATCCACTTATTAACAGAATTGCAACAATTGCCCCCCAAAAATTATTTACCATAATATATGGTGCCCGTTTCAAAACAAGCCTACTGAATAAGCCAGACTTTTTTTCAAATCAACTGGCTGTAAGATTAATTAAAACAAACCTGACTAGTTTAAATAACTTGTTTTACAAAATAGGCCCCAGGCATGGCAAAGAGGAAGAGTTTGTTAAACAAGACTACCAACTTAAGTGACCTGAGATAAAATCTGTTAACCCTGGTTCAGAAAAAAAAAAGAAAAAAAAAAGCAGTTTAAAAAAAAAAAAAAAAAAAAAGCATTTTAAAAAAAAAAAAAAAAAAAAAACACCTTGATTTTTGGTTGCTTTATCTTAATCATATTCTTAAAATTAATAAATAACCACATTTACAAAACATGATTTCAGCCATTACAATATAAATGGTCTGGTTAAAATTATACTATGACCTTGAATTTAATGTTTTTTACTTCATCCTCAGTAAGCAAATTATAGCTAATGAAATCTGAACGTAAAGTTGCAATGCTTGATCATGACCCCAAAATGATGCGCAGGTAGTCCCTATTAAAGTGAACTATTAATAAAAATATGCACACACTTCGGAAAAAGCACAATTACTTTTAATTCATTTATTTACAAACCATACAAAATAGAAATCTGAACCAAGCCTGCTGTAGGATCACGATCATATTCTGCTCTAAAAGGGAAAAAGTAAATCTAAATCAGAAGTTAGTCAAAGCAATTTGTAAAAATTCTAAGGTTAATAAAAAACTAACCACTGGGTCTTCATTTCCGATGTGATTTCTTAGAAGCTGCTGCCTCTCTACGACCTTGCTTTAAACCCTGGAAATGAGGCAAGAGTTGAAA
Organism: Enteromius trimaculatus; assembly: GCA_032361065.1. Classification (NCBI taxonomy): domain Eukaryota; kingdom Metazoa; phylum Chordata; class Actinopteri; order Cypriniformes; family Cyprinidae; genus Enteromius; species Enteromius trimaculatus. The sequence continues at coordinate 11,518,700 of JAUMHP010000046.1, forward strand.
TAAAAGAAACAACCAGGTGCACAATACGATGCTTGTGAATGGCGAGCAGTAACAAAGTAAAAAATGTACCAAATAGTATCCTGTGTGATAGCCACTCATGTACCAGGAAATTAGCATACTGCCCAAAGCCTCGTCATCCTCTAAAGAGTCTGGACTCATTGGTGGAGGTGGTGGGATCATCTGGACCAACAATAAAGTCATATTTAATTTGCCCCATAAAAAGCTGTATGTTTGTAAATGCCTTTACTACATCACTTTTCATGTAAAAATATGTATAGTAATTTCTAGCTGCATCTTACCGGAGGACCAGGTGGAATCATTGGAGGCCATCCAGGAAAGAAAGGTCCAGGACCATCTGATCGTCTGCCGTCCATCTGGAGAAAACATTGTCTTAGTATAATGTGCAATATAAAACTACTTTTTAACTGTTCGAGCTACAGAATCGCTTTGCAATGTTGAATACTGCCTTTCAAAACAAGGTAAGACAACACCAGAAAGATGTTAAATATTCACCTTTTGGAAGGGAGGTCCTGGTGGGGGTCCAGGAGGGAAACCAGGAACCCATGATGGAGGCCCCATGGGAGACCTGCCTTTAGATTTGTGCTTCTGATGGCCAGACTGCTGCGGAGTGAAAGATCGATCACTCTCCTCTGTTGAAGACTCAGCCTTTTTGACCTGCAATTAGACAAATTAACAGCAATATTATACAACTGCATTATTAAAGAAATAGTTTGATTATTAATGAAAATGGACATTTGCAGATCTACCTTCAGACCATCCAAGATGTAGATCAATGTAATTATTAAAACCGATTTGGAAAAACCTCTAGAGAATCCATTAACAGCTTGTGAAGTGAGAAGCTGTAAGCTTGCATCATATAATGTCCTCTTTTTCACTGGAAGAAGTACTATGTATTACGTATTTGGCCAGAGATGATTGTTTGAACTTAAAACACCTAACTGATGAACTTACAAACATGCAGCTTTTCACTTAAGGTGTCAATTGATGGACTGGACTCAGTAGATTACTGATGTTTTTAATCAACTGTCTAGACTCTTGTTCTGACGGAACCCATTCACTTGAGACGATTTACTGGTGAGTTATACCCAGTTATGTAATAATACATTCCTCCAAATCTCTTCCGATGAAGAAACAAACCTATCTATATTTTGTATGGCCTGAGGGTACGGGAGGGTTCCTCAATCCCCTCAAACAACTAGTGTCTAATAAAAAGCAGTGTCACATTCCACATACATCTGCAGTTTTTTGAGTGTCTTCATCCAAATCTGAGGCCTCTGTCAGAAGGTCACTGAGGTTCTGCTCTTCTTCATTACCATATTCTGAATAAAAGACCACACAGGTGCCCTTCTCCTGGTCGATTGAGGAAATTGTAGCAGCATACAAGTTGCCATCTTCAGACCAGAATGCGTAACAGGAGTCACCAACTTGCCACTGTAAAACACATATCAGTTTAGCTGCACTGGCCTGCATTAGAAGTCAACTCGAGCACTGACACCGTTCGCGTTTACCTCTTTATCAGGTGCTGCGTTACATCGTTTTCTACTTTTACTCTTTTTGTTGTTTTTCCGCTTCTTCCCGGGATTGTCTTTTTTGTGTGGCGTCACATTATCCTCTCCTTTCAAAGCGTTCTGGTGGGCAAAGGAGAAGAGAAACAAAAGGACGAGAATTCACTACAGAACTCATGTAATCCACAGTGTATCAGCTTATTTGCGTATTTGAAGCATTATTACCTTGAACGACACAACCGCTTTATCATATGCTTTAATTAAAGCCGTATCGTCCCAAATGTCAGAATCATCGCTCTGGGGAAGAGAGGGAAGAGATCACGGACCACTAAACTCTGATGAATACTTTATGCTACGTTAAATATTTTTCAGACGTTGTTACACCAACTGAATTTAAGACCTAAACCACAAAGCAAACTAGAAATGTTGTACTTTTGTTTATTAAGTGCGACCAATAAATGCTAGCTAACGAGCAACAACAATCTGCTATATTTGCTTGAATCTCGCCAAAACTAACTCTTTTGAATGTTTCAGTACTCACTTGACCAGTTCCACGACAAAATACGACTTCCTCGGCACCATTAGCCATGGAGATTTTATATTTAAAACCGTACAACACAATATTTCCCAAGTGCAACGTGCGCACTTGATGTAAGCCAGCTGCTGATGACGCTCAAATCATGCGACACTGGCGATGCCTGATTCAGAACCGTTGGCCTGATTCCTGAAAGAGTTGTTCATTTGTGTCGAACCTTTTCAACTTGATCTAAAAAGAGTGTGAAGGATTTGTTTGGGCATGAACCGTTACATAAACACGAACACGTTGTTTTTTTATTAATAGCATTCAGTCGATATATAAGTCAATGTGATACAGTTCTAAATGACTTAATGTTTATGAATTAATCACGGCTGCAACAAACTAGATACATGACATGTAACAATGAACAAACATGCAAATCGCCAATTTTGGTCAGAGGTAATGCATTGTACACAAAGCAACGCCATAAAAAAATATAATACCGTAACAATAAGAACAGGTTCCTTTAAATGAAACTGTCCAAATGAACCGATTCACGGAAATGAATCGGCTGCGACGCAGCGGGTTACCTGTTGCTTAGCAACTCAGATTGCCTCCGAGTGGAAATTCCTGCGTCTGACATATTTCTACATCTAAATATCTCAAATTCAAGATGCTGGACGCTGCTTTAAGTTCATACGGAGCACAGGTCGTGTTGGCAACATCAAACGATGAGAATCACCCGCCGGAGAACATTATCGACGGGTCTGTACATTGCTAAAAACTGGGAAAGAACCAGCTAACACAGCTAACGTTAATGTTGTCAAAACGCTAAAGAAGTGTGTTTTGCTGTATTTCTATAGAAAAACGGAGACTTTCTGGATATCAACTGGCATGTTTCCACAAGAGTTTATTATCCGCTTCCCAGACAATATGAAGATTTTCACTGTCTCCATTCACAGTCACAACAGTAAGTAATAAACAAACATCTTTGCGCAACGCTAGCAGTTTTTAATATGGTAATGTCTTTACGTTAGCATTTCATTTCAGTTAAAAGGCTAAGAATAGAAAAGGGCATATCAGACGATGCTAAGGCATTTGAAGTGGTTGCAGACACCGGTAAGTTTTTAACTAATTTACTAAATGATTTTCTATTCACCGAGTATTTGAGCGTCCTTCATGTGAATGTTGTTCGTTTCAGAGTTTGAACACACAGAGAGCAGCCTACAGGCTAATGATATTTCTGTAAGTTACATTTCAAAGATATGACTCATCAGATACAGTAAAACAACGATCTCACTTTCCCCCTTTCTTTTCTCTTCAGGTAAATATACTAAATACAACACACTTACGGTTTCTTATACTGTCTGGATATGATCATTTTGTCTCGGTTCACAAAGTTTGTGTACAATCATGAGATGATATTCATCTGCCGTGTTTTTTTGTAAACTTGAATGAAGTAACCAAAGTGGTCAGTTTTTCTTAAAAAATAAACATTCTCCCAACTTCTATTGTTTATGCAAGTATTTTACAGGGTTTTAAACTAAAATGAAAACCATATATATATTAAAAGTTAATTAAATAAAACATTTAATTAAACAAATCTTACATGAAAACAATAAATAATGTTACCCTGGCAACTAACTGAAATAAAATAAGGTGCAAAATGACTAAAACTATAACAAATGAAAAAGCAAAATGAATATTTAAGTACAGAAATGACAAACTAAACTAAAAACAGTGTTACAAATGATATGGTTTTGCTCAGATTTTGTTAAATAGTAGTGATGCACCTAAATAAATAATACCTCTGACATTGAATTATTGACAGAGTGGACTGAATCATGGAAATAAATTGTTAGCCTGTATGCCCCACTTGAAGAATTTGATGAAACCTTTAAGTGTAACAGTGGCAAATGGAAGTTTGGAAAAAGCGTTCTTGGTATTTGAGCAGTGCATTCATATAAGCACAAATTCAAAACAACAACAAAAACATTGCAGGTATGCTTACAATGTTTCTTGCTTTAAAAATGTAGAAACTTCAGATGTTCCGATGTTTTTACACCAAACAATATTTTGTGTTGGTTAACTGTCTCATGTATGAATGGTACCAAAAACCCAGAAATTTACTTATGAGACAACAATTATTGACTGGTTCTACAAGTTTATTTTACTGTTGTTTTCAAACATACAAAAACAAAACAAGTCTATAAAGTTAGTGGTGTACTGCCCAAAGACAAAGTAAAGGATTTTAATTTAAAATGTCTAATCTTAACAAGATTAAGATCAAGATTTACATTCTGAAGACACCAAAACGTGTTTTCTGTGTGGGAGCATTAAGAGCAGCACTCAGACTCAAGCCTAGGACCAGTCGAGTATCGGCAGGGTCAATGATCCCATCATCCCACAATCTAGGTAGAAGGAGCAAGTGCAACCAAAGTGAAAACCAGACATTACACTGGGAGGACAGTAGTAGAAAAACATTTATATGACGCTCTACATTTTAGAAACTCAAAGTTTAGGGAGATTTTAAAGAAATAAAAACTTGCATAATCAAGGAAGGATGTATTCAATTAGTCAGATACAGTAAAGTAATGCAAGGTTTTAATTGGAAATCAATGCTATTCTTTTAAGATCGAAGATTCTTGGAAATAAAAAAATACTGGTTAAAAAATATTAACTAGCACAACTGTTTTCAATATAATGTTTCAATGTGACATTTAAGAAAATGTATTTTTGCCATCACAGGAATAAATAACAAATTAAAATATAAATTAATATAATAATATGGAATAAATATTACTGAGCCCAAAATCACAGTAGTAAAAAATACAGTAGTGTATTACCAAAAAAAAAAAAAAAACCCACATATAATGGGCATTGTATGTAATACACAATTAAAACAGGCATATCTATCTAGTTACCTGGCACTGGAATAATATGGGTTTCCCTCTTCTTCAAAGCGTTTGACAATAGGCTCTTTCATTGCAGCTTCCTGCTCTGCAGTGAACTGGTAAAATAACCAAAAATGTTAGCTGAGATTTAAAACGCTCAAAAAAAATAAAATAAAATAAAATAATTCCAATTTCCTAAGCACTAGAAAAGATTAATATATTCAAAAAAATTTGCTTTTCTTTTCAATTCTTACCTCTTTTCCCTCCCTAGCTTTTTGATCCTTAGTTATGGTGGCCAGCACAGTGGCTGCCTGCTCACCTCCCATCACAGAGATCCGGGAATTAGGCCACATGTACAGGAACCTGGGGCTGTGAGGTGCACACACAGAGTTCTGAATTACGTTGTTTATTTTGTATTGTTTAGTCAAATGCACACCTTGAGCATGTTTTTTTTAAGCGTTCTAACTTTGAACAGCCAAGTTCATACAGAATAAAGCTTACCCATATGCTCTTCCACACATGCCATAGTTCCCCGCACCATACGATCCTCCAATGATGACAGTAATCTTAGGCACATTGGCACATGCCACAGCAGTCACCATTTTAGCTCCATCTTTAGCAATACCTCCAGCCTCATACTCCCTGCCAACCATGAACCCTGATAAAAAGAGACACAGCAACATCAGGATGTTAACTATGATCCTACGCTGACTCAGTCAGTATCAGAACTGTGTTGTAACACTAAATGTTACACTCAAATGAAGCACACATACTGACCTGTAATATTTTGAAGGAAAAGCAGTGGAATGTTTCTTTGACAGCAAAGCTCAATGAAATGAGTTCCCTATCAAATAAAGAGACTTTTAGCAATTATTTAAAAATATACACTTTTACTGTATGGAAAAAAGCTTCATGAAAGAGGCTAGTAACCAATAATTTTGGCTCAAGAATGGATTATGAATTATTATTTTTATTTGTATTATTTAACTGAGGTACAATGCGTTTTAGTGCCACATAAAAAATATATATATTATGATAGATTTTTCTTATTTTTTGACATGCCACTAAAACACTGTTGTAGAAAGTCGATTGTAACTTTAAGTTTAGTTTTTTTGTGTTACTAATTATAGAAGTATAAAATACCTTTAGCATAAAGACAGATCAATTTTGATTTTTATTGTCTGACAGTTAATTAAAGCTGCAGTCCATAACTTCTGGCGCTCTAGAGGTTAATAAACATAACTGCATGTGTCTTGCAGAAGAACATTGTGGCCAGAGCTACTTCTCTCTGTTTATGTCTATGACGAATCACAATGAACCAGTCTAAATAGTCTGAATATAAACACTTATAATAGGTGTACCGTAGTGATTCCGGACAAGCCAAAAACACAGTTTGGAAAATGGATTCATTGTGTACTCGCTCATTATATAAACGTAGTCATTTTTGAACACAAAAAGAGTTACAGACTGCAGCAACATTACATTTTGTTCTAAATGTTCTTAATATTTCTTTACACTGCAGTGTACTGGAAGTTGTCTGATTAGACCGATGAAAGGTCAGAACAATGATCAGAAGATGCTCACCTTCTTTGCAGACTCTGAGAACAGCACCCCATTATTGCCAATAATTCCCACAGGATAACCAAATATCCGAGCAAAACCTTGAAAGCAAATTAAGAAGCCAGAACAAAGCAAGTAAGAAATTGTTCTTGAAATTCGAATGCAAAAAAAATGCTGAAAAACATCCACCTGTGACGAGCGTGTCTCCGTAGAAGGCCTTGAATTCATCGAATTTACTGCCATCAACAATACGAGCAATAACCTAAAAATTGATAATGACCTGTAATTAACAATAACCTGAAACTGATATTTACTATTGTCTGTTAAGGCAGCATTTTAACAGGCTTGTATTCCAGAGATCAAATTGTGGCCGTTACCTCTCGAATGTCAAAGTTGCGTTTGAGGTTGTCCCCCACAATACCATAAAGCTCATCGGCAGGAAACAGAGGAGCCTCGGGTGCTTCAACGGTGACCTGATGAGCAGTGGACAAGTTAAAGAAGATCAGCATCAAGTCATGAAGAATCTCTGAGAAGACAAGAGCAGCTGTGTCCTCACATCAAGATTCTTCTTGTAGTTCAGGCTTCGTACGGCTTTGCGCGCAAGGTGAAGGGCGTGATTATCATCCAGGGCATAATGATCAGTTACACCCGACTTTCTGAAGGGAGACAAATGTTGAAAAACGTATTAGTCCAACAAAGCTCGCAACACGTGTTAATGTGAACATACAGTACAGGTGTTTCTCTAACCTGCAGTGAAGGTCTGCACCTCCCAGGTCTTCAGCAGACACCTCTTCACCTGTAGCAGCTTTTACCTGTTCAATGTAGAGTGGGACATTTACCATTGATGAACACAAGCAGAGTGTCAAAACATGCTCCTTAGGACATTAACACATACCAGCGGTGGTCCACCCAGAAAAATGGTCCCTTGTTTGCGCACTATAATGCTCTCATCAGCCATCGCAGGCACATAGGCGCCCCCTGCTGTACAGGAGCCCATCACAACAGCAATCTGAAACGTAACAGGTACAGTTGATCCACTTTATAATCAATCAGCTCCTTTTGAGATGATTACAAGCAAAGCAATGTGTCATGTCAATTACCAAACAACATGTTACATTCATTTGCATCTATATAGTCACGAATGGCTTAGATTAATGGTTCTCAAATGTTTGAACTCAAAGGCATCCCAATCTCCAACACGAGCTGAAATGATGAGAACACTGCTTTTCTAATGTTCTTCGATAAAACCTATTAGTTATTAAAGGGTTAGTTCACCCCAAAATGAAAATTGTCGTTAATTACTTACCCTGAAGTCGTTCCAAACCCGTAAGACCTTTGTTCATCTTCAGAACACAAATTAAGATATTTTTGGCGTTATTCGGGGAGCTCTTTGACCCAGCCTATACAGCGACACAACTGAAATGTTCCCAGACCAAGATACGTAGTAAGTGGTACTCTTCAAAATGGCAGAAGACAGTAACTCAGAAACCTTTAAAGAAATTATGTTATTTTCATTTATAATTGCGAAAAAAATAAAATGTACAGCTTCCATGCCCTTACTATATTTCTGGGTCTGGGAACATTTCCGTTGTGTTAAAGTGCTTGCAGGATCAGAGAGACTGCAGATTTCATCAAAAATTGTTTGTGTTCCAAAGATAAATGAAGGTTCTTACAGGTTTGAAAAAACATGAAGGCAGGTAATAAATGACAAAAGCTTTGTTCATTCAAAAAAGAAATTCTAAGGGGGAAAAAAAGAGAGACATTTAACTGAAACCCTATTTCAACAATACATCTTGACTTTTTGTAAAGCAACCATCAAGTTTTGTTTTGTGCCATGTTTTTCTGCAATAAGACGTGTGTAAACCTCTTGGTTGTATTAAAAAAAATAAAAAAGTTTATGCCACAAACGTACAATATTTCACATACATCACAAAATTCAATCTGTATATTCTTCAATAAAATATTGAAGTATATAAAATATTATTAGCTAAATGGATATAATAAAATATTATTAGCTAAATGGAAAAATTGAAACTATTCACTCAAACATTGTGTTATTATTATCTTAACTTTTCGTGTTTTTTTAGTTTTGCTGGTCCCCTTGGTTAGGAACCACTGGCGTATATAAAAACTAAAAGACCTGTGAAATGCCCTCTGAGGAAAGGCGAGCCTGGTTGAAGAAGATGCGTCCAAAGTGATCTCTGTCTGGGAACACATCTGCCTGCCTGGGTAAATTGGCTCCTCCAGAATCCACTAGAGAAAAACAGATCAGAGATTAAATAAAAGTATTAAAACTTAGGACACTAAGGAAAAAGTTATTTTACACAGAATATCAACGCTTTGAGAGAACTCACCCAGATATATGCAAGGTAGGTGGTTTTGCTGTGCAATCTCTTGGGCGCGCAAGTGCTTCTTCACTGTAACTGGGTAATAGGTTCCACCTTTGACAGTAGCATCATTCGCAACTATAATACATTCCACCCTGTGAGGTGCACAGACATGGTGTTATGAACTATAAACTCCTGCATGTTATTAACAGATGTAACAATGCATACATATTGATTGTATTGTATGCTGCTCACCCAGACACCCGACCAATACCAGTGATTATGCCTCCTGCAGGAACCTCCTCACTACCATATAACTGATAGGCAGCAAACTGGGAGAACTCAAGAAACGGAGACCTTCATTCACACAAAGAAAAAAAAAAAGTTCAGTGTGAATGGAGAGCAATATTTCAATCATGACATTTATAAAAAGGAACTTCGTTCTTACCCAGGGTCCAACAGTCTGTCTATGCGTTCCCGAGGCAGGAGCTTTCCTCTGGATGTATGTAGGTTTCTTGCTTTTTCTCCACCTCCTTTGAAAGTGGCAGTGTTGTGTAAACATCAGTGTCAGGAAATGTGCTAAAGCTGCATTCACTATGTTTATGAGTATCCAATGAAATACTTTGAAGTCGCTCACCAAGTTTGATCTTCTCTGCTCTGTCCTTTAACTCCTTCACCAGAGCTTGCATTCGCTCATAGTTTTCCTAAAATATGAACGATTTCTGGATGGTCAATAACCATATTTAAAGTTTATCAATATATAAACAACTAGCTTCTGACTAAAGTCTTAAATATGGTTTAATCAAGCCTCACCAGACAGACAGTTTATGGAGTTGACACACACAGACACATATATATTTACAATGTATTATTTTTTGTATATTACACATGTTCTAAGAGTAAGTTGTGTGTAAGCTGTGTGACCTTGACAAACCTATAGCAGAACTGACTTTAATATGGTTTTCATATTTAGTGTTGAAAACAAGTACGTTAGGGGTACCTAACAACATATTTTTTTAAACGAAACGTTTGCCCTAATAGTATAAACGAGCTGGTTATTTAGAAGATTCTGATGTTCTCGCACGTATATGAAATATTAAGATGTGCTCTTAAAGCCTATATATTTCTGTTTTGAATACTAATCAAGACAAGTTTCCTCGTATAACGCATGTGTATTACATTTGAGTTATTTCACAAGTCTCTTTAAATACGGACGCAGGCATAAATAACTAAGAGAAGGTCATGATTTTTAACGGTTGTTGTAGCAGATGTGTATGTAGCGCACACGGACACGATATGCACGGCTGCCAAAGCCGATGAACCCACACTGCCTGCTGGCTGCAAGAACTTGAGTCCGAGGCTTCGTTCGCGGCCTACCTGAAAGACCGGAGATTGTGAATCGGGCAGCGAGCCCACTGTTGCCACTTTGTCCGCATGATATAACCTGGAAACTGCAGCATTTACAGTCCTGCTCCGAATGAGGGAAACCACCGGTCTAGCATAGTGCAGAATCATGGTTCATCCTCTAACTGACAGGTCTAAGGACGAACTCAACACACAACGTCCCCTAGGTCGGACAGCAAACGGTTAACGTCAAAGTTTAGCTCCCCTTTCCTTAGCCAATGAAAACTGGTGGATTTGTAACAGCCCCTTTTCTCTTGACAAGCACTAGCATACGTCCCATCTATCGCACACTGTATACAGACATGGCAAAAACAGTAGGGGAATCAGGTAGTAGTAACCTATTCCGAATACTTTTTTTGTTTTTCGATACATTTTATAAAATCATTCAATTTTACGATATGCAACTTTTTTGTAATAAGAATTTAACCGAATTGCAGAGGTGTGCGTTTAGACTAGTATTTTGTTATACTAAAACTTATGCAGCTTGTTAGACAAATATTGACCTGATGACTGCTGCATTTAAACTTTGATTTTACAAAACTGTCCATCATATGAAAAGAAACGGCAATATTATAGTTGAAAAAAAAAATCTTTTAAATCCCGTTTTTGTCATTTTCATTTTTTTTCATTCAAAAAGTATATATTCATTTATTTACTTATAATTTCTCCAGTGCTTTCAGACTGTACCACAAATACAACTGACAATATCTGATTATTAATTTACATTCTTTATAATAAATGCATCCTGGAGAAAGGCATTATAAACTACAAAAAGGGCTTTGCTCTCAGAAAGAAAAACAAATTAAAGTAACAGTAACCATAAAAACAAATATATTTGAACAAAACAAGATCAGCTAAAAAAAAAACAAAGTGGTAAAAGTGGTGTGATGTTCTGCATTAAATAAATAGACATAAATAACAGAGCTGTCATTTAACCTGTAACACTGCACTTATCACCAAAAAAGGGCAAAGGCCTCATAACAGAAATGTATATAAATATCTTTCTTCATGAGCAAGATTTAAGAGAATTTGCATAACAACTAATAACAATTCTGTAACAGGTCTATAATTAGCAGTGTGACAGTGTTACACATCGTCTACTTTAGTGCAATGAACTGAAATAGCAGCATTGAAATTTAATATCCCAAATAAAAATCAATCCAGATCCACAACTTCAGTGAAGATGTCATCCAGTAAGAAGTGGGACAGATCAGGATTCTTATCAGCATCCAAACTGGAGACAGGAGGGCTGTTCTGAGGAGATTGTCCAACAAAAGATGTAGCATTATTAAATTATTAATAAAACTATTTTAAAAAAATGGTCATCGATTCAAAGCTAAGCTTATCTAACAATAAGGTCAAATGTGACCCGGTACCACAAAAACAGTCATAAGGGTCAATTTATTTAAAAATGAGATTTACACCTCATCTGAAAGCAGAAGAGATGCTTTCCAATGATATATGGTTTGTTATGATAGGACAATATGCCAACTATTTTGAAATCTGAGAAAATTGCATTCAAAGTCGTCCAAATTAAGTTCTTAATGCATATTACAAATCAAAAAATACATTTTGAAATGTACAAAATATCTTCATGGAACATGACCTTTATTTAATATCCTAATGACTTTTGGCATAAATGAAAAATCTATCCTTTTGAACCATTTAATGTACTGTTGGATGTTGCTACCTGTGCTACTTATGACTGGTTTTGTGCTCCAAGGTCACAAATAATCAATGATTTGATTGTAGATGACCACATGTACCTGATGATCCGCCTGAGTTCGGGAGGGTGTGGTGAAAACTCTAGATGGGGATAAAGTAGGCATAGAAATGTTCTCGTCAGTAGCTGTTAATGGTATTCGACGAAGGACAACCCTTGGGGAGTATCCTGGAGGCATGGGCGGCTCCTCATTGGCAGAGCTTCTGCTTCCATGCAAAGTCATCTCATTCCTAAGAATACAAACAGATGTTTTTACCTCAAAGAGCACTAAATATTCTTTTTTCGACAATCTGAAAAGAACTACATACTATATCATTGGAATGAAATGGAACACATCATTACCCTCTAGACGTGGGTTTTACAGTGACAGGTGTGCTGTGATGCTTTGGTTGCAGGACACTTTGAACGCTGCAGATTTCCTCTATAGACATCCTTTCTAGCTGTACCCGACATGCACTTGAGATCTCTCCTGTTTGCGGTCTTGTTGGAGTTTGTATGGGCTCTTTCACTTTTGACTTCTGAGGTGTTGTCGGGGCAGCTTGGGTTGACTTCTGCACATGAGGTTGATCTTTAAGGCGTCTTTCAGGAGACCTTAGTGTCATCTGAAATGTACCTTTTTGAGTGAAAAAAAAATTCGATTGATATTAGAAAAAAAAACAATTAAGACAAAAAAAAAAGTCTGAGACAAATAATTACTAACTTCTAGGTGGTGATTGTTTTGTTTGTGATGCTGGCAGACTCTCATTTAACTTGTCAGAAGTAGTGTCTAATAGGTGCACCTATAAAACAGATGTTTGAATTGTCATTTGCACCTCTTTTAAGTTTTATATAGAATAATCTCAAAAAACCTGTCCAGGTCACATTTCACTCAAATAATTTAGAAATATTTCCCTCCCTCATATATATATATATATATATATATATATATATATATATAATTT
>JAUMHP010000046.1:11531691-11576440 GCA_032361065.1 Enteromius trimaculatus
ATATATATATATATATATATATATATATATATATATATTATTTTTAAATACATATTTTATAAATGTATTTTTCAATAATTTTAATTATTTCACATATTTTTGGAAAAAAAAAAATATTTTAAACAAAATGTGATCTAGACACTTCTTAATGAGATTTCTCTATATAAAATCAATTATAATGTGCAGCTAAATGCTTTTAAAATAGCATACATCTCTTGAAATTTCAGACGGTGTCTCCTTGCTCCTTGTCGGACTGCGCTCGACTTGTTCATCTTCGTGAGGAGTGCTTAAGACAAACAATTTTAGCTCTGTACTGTTCTCTCCTGTCTCTTCAGAAACAGGCACTAACGCATCGGACAGCAACATGTGAGAAACTCCTTCACACCAGTTCTCCATCTCATCTGAGTCCATGGGCAGCATATTGCTTTTGAGAGACCATTCTACTGCTTGAGGGTCCAGGGATTGCCGAGGTGTAGCCAAAGAGGTCCGTGTAGAGCTGGGCTGACACAAGTCATTTTCTGAAGGACCATCTCCTCTTCTTTTTGATAATTCAGGCATTGGATGCAATGTGCCTAGAAAAATAGATTCAATATTGATTGAAAGCATGAAATAGAAGCAAATCCATAATCATCTGTTTAAATAATAAAGGCATGCTAATATATGCTTAAATTTAACATTAAAAAAAATACATAAAAGGAAACTTGAAGTCTCCAACTGAAGTCAAAAATAAATTTTAATTGGTTTGATTTTTATCTTCATTATGGGGGAGAACGTTAAAATAAATTGTGACAATTATTAAGCTTTATATTATTTTATGCGTTCTTACCCCTTCTACAGCAAGGTATTTTCCATTCCACTGCCACAGACTGACTTGCAGTCATCTCTTCTGTTTCAGTATTTGTAGGTCTCTCAATATCAGTTGACTTCTCAACCTGTGGCAGGTAAAACAATTTATATTTTTGCTGAACATTCTGTATTAGGATTAAAAGTACTCAAGTGATCAATGACCTGCCAAAATACAGAAACGTACTATGACTGCATCTTTTTGAAGACCAGCTGATAAGGCCTCTTTGCGAAGGCTACATTCAGCAGTTTCATCCAGTACCGGCACCAAGATATCAGACAGCACAGTGTGTGAAACCTCCTCATATGCTTTCTCTTGGTCCTCTGAGCCAGTGGAAAGCAAGTCAGTGCTAGGACAGAAAGACCAAACCATTAGCAATTATTTTTAGATATTTTGGTGAAAATGTAAAATATACAGATCAGAAAATGAAGTAACACATACCATGTTTCAGCACTAAATTGTGTTGACTCAGACATTAAGATAGACAGAGGAATGGTTTGTGATTGCTCTCCACTCTCAGGGGAATCTCCAGTCTTTCTTTTGGGAAATGCCATCTTTACCAATAGCTTGCCTTAAAAGAAAGGGGCATAAAAAAAAAAAGAATAAAAAAAGTTACTTGAAGAAAATTCATCAAATTGTTAGAGTAACTAAACAATGTGTTTAAAAATAACACAATTTAAAAAGTTTTTTACTACCTTTCCTCTGAGTGGGTCTTTTCCTCTTGGGTGATGCTGATTGTCCCACATTTGATGACTGTGACGCCTGACAGAACAGATCTATGGTATCTGGATTCTCTCTTACCTGTAGTATATATTTAAAATAAAAATCAAATTAATTATCGATATTACAATTATGGCCACTTACATTGTGTCAATATCTTTATAACTAACCTGAGATAGATCTTCCTCACAAGGGCTTTTTTCTCCAGCTGTTGTCCGTTTTTCCGTGCTTAGATCATCATCCATTTCCTCACAGATGGGGGTCAACATATCAGACAGCAGCGTGTCTGAAACACCCTCGTGTGAATGCATCTCCTGGTCTGCTTCTGCAGCGACACCCTGCTGGCTCTTTTCACCCTTTTGGAGACTGCTTTGAACAGAACTTCCACTCGCCATATGATCACCATTTTCCATTTCAGCAGAAACCAGCACTAACATATCAGGCAACACTACATGTGATGCGTCCTCATGCCTATCCTCTATTTTCAGTTCCACTGGTTGCAAATCAGGGCTATGACAAAGTAAAAAAGAACTTCTGTAATAATTGTACACAGATTTAAGTACGTTTATAAAAATGTATGTTTCTTACCATGCAATCCCAGCAGGCTCTCCGTTTAATTCCTCCATTGGAATATCAGAGAGATCTTTTTGCTCTGATCTCGGTTCCTCTTTAATGGATTCTTCTTTAATCAGACGTTCTGGTGAAATTATTTGTGTTGCAGCAGGATCATTATACCCAAAGTCAGACTGTTTTTGTCTAGAGCACTCGTCTTCGGTAGATGGCATTTTGGGGATTTTAGGGTCCACTTGCAACTTGCCTTGAGAACAAGGAAATAGAGATTATTAAATGAATGAAACCAGTTTATTCTCAAGTGTCAAGCAAGTAGGTTTTAGTATAATTTTTTTCCCATGATGTGCTTTATGTATGCTGATCAGTGAAATGACCAAAATTACATACACCTCTGGTTTCACACTTAAGCCTAGACCTAGACTAAAACGTAAATCTAAGCAGTTTGAACTGAAAGAAACTGATTGATGTTAAAACATGTCAGTGTCATTGATGTCCTAATCCTGTTCTAGGCTAAGCCCTGTTTGTGAAACTGGGCCATAGTGACTTTTCTTAAGACTTGGATTAAAACACTTACTGTAAAACATTAAAATACCTTGATTTGTGTTTCAAAGACGAACAAACATATCATGGGTTTGTAATTACATTAGAATGAGTAAATGTGAGATAAATGGACATTAATATCATTACTTCTCCTAAAGGGCATAGTCCTCTCTTGAGGTGCAGATAATGATGACACACATGATGCCTCTCTGCAAGTATCAGGCTTTTTAGAAATGTCTGCCCCTTTTCCCTCCTGTGGACACAAGTACAAATAAACTGTTATGTGTTCCTGGTAAACATAAAACACCGTTAACAATTAACTTCAAATACTCAAAATTGAGCTTCATTTCTGAGAAATGGACCACCCATCAAGCAATTTAAAAGGAATATGACGAGGACTGATGTTTTGTTTAAATATAAACAAAACACTTACTTGGTCAATAACTGCAGGAAGAGCTTTCTCACTTTCTGTAAGACACACAGCTAAGCCCTCAGGTATTAGGAGCTCACTATCATGAGGGCTTTCCTGTTCCTTATTAAACACATCCTTCATTTCTCCTGATGACAGTACGAAGGCATCAGCCAACGCTTTGTGTGAAATACCCTCACAGCCAGCTTCGTCGATCCCCCCAGACTCCTTTATGAATGTACTGTTCACCTGTGAAAACATACCTCTGTGAACAATTTATCAAACTATAATACAGGAAAAATAGTAGAAAACCTCTGACTCACTGGAGCGTCAACAACAGTGTCCTCGTTCCTCTGGAGTTCTGTCCTGGGAGGATGTTCACACTTCAGGTGACTCTCATCCTCAGACACTGGCACAATGGCTGTTGAGATCACGTCATCAGGTCCAGGATGGGCTCCCCTCTCACTGTCTTCAAGGCTTGGTTGGTTTTTAGGATCAGCCATTTCCTGCGCAGATATTTTCTGGTTGGACACCATCTCAGCTTGTGCTGTGGCTTGAGATGTTGGTGGATGTTGACTGGGTGCACAATCAAACCGGCTGTTTTTTGAAGTCCCAACCTTCACATATGGCTTTAGTTTCGGCTTGACATTTTTCTTGCCTTCATGGAGAGATCAGACAGGATATTACCATCTTATCTACATCAATATCCCATTTTTAATATATGACAAAAGTTGAATGCAAGTGAACTTCCTACATCTCCTTTGAGTAGGTGCTTTTGTTTCTGGGGATTCTGTCAGGATCTCATCCAACTTCAGGACATGTGTTGGCTTTTACCATAAGAGAAAACAGTATCACTTCCAAAACTGCTACAAAATATAAACACTCTGCAAATTAGTATAACAAAAGGGAGTACTACATCATACCGTGGCAGAATTACAAGAGAACATCCCGGGTGGACTAATTAAAGAGTTCACATCATCACGACTGCTTTCCTGTGAGCATATCAATTGTGTACTGGCATCATCTGCTGCTTCCTTTGAAAGAGGATCCAGGGAGTCATCCTCCACCTTGCGAGAACTACTTTTACATAGATGACTAGTCTCTTCAGACACCATGTTCAGAGATGTACTACAAAACAAGGTCATCAAGGATGAAAGGAATGGATGATCAAGGATTTTGTTTTTTACTGTGTAATACATTATTTAATTAAATCAGGACTGGAAGGGAAATGTACCTGGAAGGCTCTAATGTGAAGGAATGGGAATGTGAACTGCTTGAGAACAGCAAGGGTGTTTGGACTTGTGCTGGCTGCAGTTCATAGGGGTCAGTGTCCTGCTGCCCAAAGGCAGCCTCGTGAAACAGCTGAGAGGATGGAATCTCATATAGAGTTAAAATAAATGTGGGCTCCTCCCCAGAATGTTTAGCTGTGACAAGAAAGGAAATTATTAAAACAATAACATATGCTACCTTTTAAAGAGTAGGATCAGATTTTGAAGATAAGTTATTTATAGAAACGTAAATTAATGCTTTTATTCAGCAATTTTCATTTTATACAGTATTAAAATTTCTCTAGATGATGTGTTCATGTCATAACTACCAATCGTACCTGTATCCACTCCAGCTGAATCAGAAATTTCAGATTTTGCTTTTTCATTGAGAGAGGCACTGCATTCCTGTCCAAATCCTTGATTTTCTGAATCCTGCTCAGGTGGCATTTGAATGTCTTCCGCTGCAGATTCACTAAACTGCATCCTAAAGCAACATTTAAACAACATATTAATCTTCATTTAACTACTAATGAACTATTATTAAAGTTCTAAAAAAGCTACACTGTACATACATGTCCATGTCACAAAGGCTGCTTGCAGGTTCGTTTGGAGGATCAGAAAAAGATGAAACCGGGCTGTGTGCTTCAAATAGTGCAGCTGAAGCATCACCGAGAATTGGGTCTATAAGAAAGCAATCAAATGAACAAATGACTTAAATGTTTGTGTGTATATATATATTAAGCATGGATTCTAGCATGGAGTTTAAATATGTGGACTAGATATTTCTATTAAAAAAATCTAATTAGATCAAATAAAAACTCACCATTTTGTTCTTTGTTTCCTTTACCAGTGCCGTCCACTAGAACATTTAGAGCTGAAGTTTGTCTTAAGCTAAGTAATGGAACAGGGCACAGAAGACTCTCATTCTGTTTATGTTCCAGTATATTTTGTTCAGATGGCAGAAGTTCATCTTCTCTGGAGATCTTCCTTGTGTCATGATCCAAATCACTATTCTTGGCTTTATGGTCAGACTTCTCAACAGAATCTAAATGAAGATGTCATTGCTCAATCATTAGCAGGAAGACTAGAGACATTTAAAGCAATATTCTTAACCTGAACAACATGAATCCCACCTTCATTAGGCTCTGAGGTCTGTTGAGGGTTAAACATGACCAGGGATGCCCCTTTAAGGTTGGTCCATCTCTCTGGAGCATAAACTGAGGAACTATCAGCAGGACAGCTGTAAATACGACACAACAGAGCAAACGAATTGTTAAACACAATTCATAAAAAAGAAACCGTCAACTTGAACCATCTACTGAATCATCTGCCATTGCACACCTGACTGAAATAATCCTCTTCAGCTCTGTCTGAGGTTCATCAATCATGGTGTCTGGGACTTCAGAATCAACAGCCTCTGAATCCTGTTCCTCCTGGTCAGTAATTTGATCTTCATTCTCATTCTCTGTCTCAGAGGGAGACCTTTCAAATTCTTCTTTTCTTTCAGGCACATCTGTAAAAGTCATTGTCTATTAACTTAACTTTTTTTTTTAGATCTACTGCAAACCAAGTTAAGCATTTTAATTATGGGTTTTTGATGTCTGAAAAAAAGTGTTCTGTTGTACCTTTGTTTGACAATGTGGTGCCAGGAACCAGAGGCTTCTCAAGGAAGGGTACAGTCTCGCGGACCTCTGTTTTACTATCTTTTGGAGGACTTCCTTATTTAGAGAAGTGGTACAGAAACAAATTCAGAAAATTAAAATGAGTTGAAAGGGGAAAAAAAAAAAATAGAGAGACAGAAAAAGAAGGAAGGTAAGATGGACGAAAGGAAAGACAACCAAATATATTTAATGATTTTAATCTTACCAGATGTTAAGGAAAGAAGATCATCTACTGTGGTTTCGGCTTTATCATCCTGAACATACAAAAAGGCATTAAAGAAGAGAAAACTCACTGCAAACAAAATGTATGTTTGGCTTTCCATCGCATCATCAGAACACACTCAAGTCACTCCTTTGACAAATTCCCTCACCACAAATTCAAGAGCGCTGCTCACTTCTGGAGTAACACTGCATGTAAGCTCGTCCTCAGAGGGGTCCCTGTGCTCTTCAACAAGGCATTCATTCGAAGCAATCTTCTCTTGGATTTCTACAGGACTGCTACGCTGTGCTGAGTCACGTTTGAAAGACGAGGTATCTGAATTTGGAAAGATCACATTCAGAACAGAAAAATGACACACAGCATTATACACTCTACTGGTAAGTCTTTTTAGCTCATGGTGTATATCCATCTCAATCTCACTTTTATTCGGAGGCCTGCGGATGGACTGTGCAGCCAGTTTCAGGCTGGGTTTGGGCTTGGAAAACCTACTTGTTTCAGCAATGCTTCGTTGGGCAGAAACAGAGGCAGTGTCGGTTTCCTTCACATATTTCTCTCGAGAGACCCTCTGTTCAAGAACAACACTAGAGGAACTGTGTTCTTCAAGACCATCCTTAAGCTCTCCCACCTGCACATCACATCAACAGTCATGGTTATGATTACAATTTGAGTAATGCACAAACAATTAAAGATCACACAAAGAACAAACTTCAATACTGACATGATGTCCTCTGGCAGGTGCCATGTCCTGTGGACTCTCAGAAGTCGTTGATCCCCCTGCAGTGGTTTGTACTTGACCCTTGAGGTAGCGCTGCACCTCATCATGAGACACCAACACAACTGCTCTTTTCAGTAGTGTCTGACCTTAAGAGGATATTAAAAGAAGCATTACACCCATTTTCAACTGGTTATGTGTCTTGCATCCCAACAACAGATCTATGTTTAAGGAATAGAAAAAGAGCCTACAAAACAGTCTACTGGTAATGTCACCCAATTACATTATTACCATTCAAAACCTTTAATAAGCAAAGATGGATTAAATTTATGAAAAGTGATGGTCAAGACATTTCTAAAGTTTTAAAAGGTTTTTTTATTTTTCTTCTTCAAACTACACTCAAGGAATCCTAAAAAAGAACAACATCAATATGAAAGCATACTCACCATTTACTTCAGATGGAGTTAAAAACTCTAAATGATGTGAATTGAAATCCTAAAAAGAAAAAAGGTAACTGGTCTTAACTACACATAAGTGTGTTATATAAAATGAGCAGTCAAGTCTTTCTATTGGTCTGTTTACATTGAAACCCTAAACATAGCGACATTCAAAAAATATTTTCCACATCAAAATACTGTACAACAAAAAAAAAAAAATCTTTGGTTTCAGTACAAGTATGTCACACTACAAATTCACAGCTTCTTTTTTTCCCCCATTGTTGTAGGAAAATTGAGCACATGCATTTAGAGTCATTGATTTACCTCCTCCACGTGTTGATCAGCCTCCATCTCTTTAGAGTCCTGGTTGCCCAACCGGATGCCCACTGGTCTTGGATGTGAACCAGTATGACACTGGTCTTTCTGATCCCCTTCTGAAGCAGTCAGATTGTGCTGGACCTTTTCTGCTCTCGTGCGCCGCCCAGGAGAACATTTGGAGGAGCTCTGCGAAATCTCCTGCGTAGTTGAGCTCTCTGAAATGAGCTTCAACCTGACACATTATGAGGCAGTTGATGAAGAGTTGTAATTAGAGTACAACTGAAAGAAAATCCCATACCCTGAACTTGAGAAGATCGTACTGCATACCCTTGATCATCTTTAACACCAGAGCCTGCTGTCGAGGCTTCACTACCATCACTGGAAGCAGTCAGGTTGCGTTTGACCTTTTCTGCTTTCATCTGCCGTCCTGGAGAATGCTGCGGGTTTTGGGAGGACGCTGGTTGGTCTTGGCTTTCAGATGAGCTGTGTGAATCTTTCAGCCTGTGATGTGACATCGTTTATAACAGCTGAAAAATGTTCCCCCCACCCCTCAAAAATATCACTGTCCAGTACTGCAATGAGCTGAAAGACTGAATCTTAATTTACCTCGGAGGAGTTCTTTCCAGAACAACTACCGGTTGATTCCGGAGCAGTTTCTCTGCAAGACGAATGTTTTTCAACTATAACAATAAAACAAATAAATAAAGATATTTTCAGAGCGACATGGTTATAAGTTAACGCTGACTATTTTCATTTCTGGATGAACTGTCCCTTTAAAAGCATTATTTTTTTCCTGCGTGGCTATCTATATACTGGGGTGGACAAACAAAACTATGCAGGTGTGGAATCAAACATACCTCATTCTCTGCTTCAGTGCAGCTCTTATCTTGACATGCTTCTGCTGTATCCTCAATCTCTACTGTTGCTTTTGGCTCAGAACATTTTTTGGCTTTTCTTTTTGCCAAATTGGTCCTTTTTGATTGTTTGGAGGAGCTTTGTGAAACCTCATTTGCTCGCTCTGGACAGAGCTTCTCCCTGACACATAATGATTAAAGTTTGCAATTAGAGCACTGCTCAAAGAAAAATCTCTGACTTTTGCAAGAACTTTACTTACCCTTGATCGTCGTCAGCACAAGGGTCTGTTAATGAGACTTCACTACAATCAGCACCCAGCTCAGATTCAGTACACTCTGTGTAGAACATACAAATCTGATGAATTTTTACAAAACAAACATCAATTTACAGTGAGCACGTTAAAAATGAATTGTATTTAAAATCCTCTACCTGGCAGTGATGTTTTGCTCTTAGACTTCCGCTTACATTTGGCACGTTCCTTTTCTTCCTTCTCACACTTTTTAGAGCGTTTCCGTTTTTTAGTTTGGATGGCAGATGCCTCATCGAGCTCATCATTCACTGTGCCATTTTCTCCATCAGCTGTTTCATCATTCAGAACTGTCAAGTTCACAAAAGGTGTATTTTAAACATGCACACTGCAGTTCAAAAGGTTTGGGGTATTTTTTTTCACCTGAATATGTCTTATATTCAGAAAGAATCAAGAATTAAACTGACCACAAATGATCACGTGACTAGATGATCCAGACTAGATTAATATCTGCAGAAAATTCAGCTTTGCTAACACTGGAAACAGTAGTCTATATCTATAGTGAATTTTATGTAGTGTGCAGTAGGAAAGGAAGGAAAAGGAAAGGACGTGACCAGTGGCCAGGTATGGTTTCCCATACTTGGAATTTGTGCTCTGCATTTAACCCATCCAAGTGCACACACACAGCAGTGAGAAGTGATCAAACACACACACACCCGCAGCACTGGGTAACACAGTTATACATACACACACACGCGCGCTGACTAAAGCCACAAAACTCTTATTTTGACATCAGAGGGTCTTTAAAGTGAGCTCAGTAACGTCAAAGTATCAACAGAAACCTTTCAATGACTTCTTGTTCTTTTTCTTTTGTTTTTCTTCTGTTTTCACTTCTTTTCCTTCCTGGTCTCCCTTTTTTGATATGGTCATACATGACTGATCTTCATTGTCTGTATTTACGGAGTCTGCCTCCAACAAGTCGTCCACACACACAAGGTCACTATCTTCAGCTCCCACTACGCATTTGCCTGAAACGAGAAGCAGATCTAATTGTCATTTAGCTGCTTATTAATACAGGAAACTATTATGTTCAGACACTGTAAGAATGGACAAATCTAAAATTCACGTATCACGTACAGTATAACATTTGCTGAACACATAATATAAAAACCTTTTTTTGGGGTCTTGTTTTTCTTCCTTTGCTTGCATGCTTTCTCACATGACAACCCTTTTGGCTCAGTGTCTTTTGAGTGTTTGCGCTTCTTGCTTGTAGTTGACGGCACATTCGCTTCATTCATATTACTGCTGCCTTCATTCTCCTTTTCTAAATCCACACTGCACAATTCACCGTCTTCATTATCATTAACGGTGTCTTTGTCTTCAAGCCTCTTGGATTTTTTACTGCCTGGGAGTAAAGTAAAGAGAAGGGTTTAGATAAAAAAAAACAACAACATACGCATACAACACAGTAGGACAGTGTAGTACAGTGGGTTCTGTGATCTGAGACTGCCACTCTTGACCACATTACCTTTGTTTTTCTTTGCTTTACTGGATTTTACAACCAGTTTTATGGATTTGCCTCTTTGTTTGTCTTTAGCCAAGATCCTCTTCAGCAGGAAACTGAAAAGCTCGTTGTCAAATGGTCGCTTATTTCCTAAACAGTCAAAATGTCAGAGCAAGGACTGTATAGTAGATTTTTAACAATATAACAGGCAGGCAGACGGATAGAAAGCGAATTAAAAAAAGAAAAATAAACTCACTGAATGCTTTATCCACTCTCCATGAATTTGCTTTCTCCTCCTTCTTAAATTTATTCTAGAAAAAAGGGAAACAGATAAATTCTAAAACCTAATATGATCAAATTTAAGTGAATAAATGTAAGTTCAGTATCAGGCAATGATACAAGTACGTTTGTTAAAATTAGGGTTTGTACCTTAATTTCTGCTCTGCTACGGTGAGTTAACAGCTGAGCCATCATGGAGAAGTCTGTTCCCACCATGCTGATGGCCAAATAGAACATATCCGTCTCTGAAACACACATGCACTAAAATTTCTTAACATGCTTCTTCATATAACAGAAGGAATACTCCAATAAAAGTACAGATCATTTAACATTCAAATTATTTTTATGTTCAACAAGAACACAAACATCAAATCTCATGTTTCATTACATACCAACAGCTGTAACGTTTAGTATTCGTACCTCTGACAGACCAGCTTTTCACATGGTATTTTTTCCTGAAACTTGTGTATGTCGTAGTAGTGCCTCGCTCAAACAGTGGATTTGCATTCTCGACAACTGTATCGGATGTCCTCTGAACACGCACTGTCAAACTGAACAACACTGCAATCCATTAGTAATTAATGATAATTACGCATTATACAACATTAAATATGTGCTGTACTACATGGCATCTTTACATTTGTAATGTTGTACATTATTTTAACTATAAAAACAACTGAAGCTTAATAAAAACAAAACAAAATTACTCATGTTTAACTAAAACTGGTGTAAAATGAAAAAGACAATAAACACAACGATATTAGTGTCCACACCAGTGAACAGTATCCATTTATTCTAAGCATGTGCATCTGCCACTTTAAATTCTTGAGTATGGATATAGCAGTATACATATACATGATTGTCGTTATAGATGTGGTGTGGACTCTGCTATTCTTTAATATTGAGAACTATATCTTTGTCGTTCTTGGTGTGAATAGGGCTTGAGTAAGTCAATCAATAAGGTCAAGGTTTGAGGGCACACCAGAGAAAATAATCTAGCTGAATAACTGAACTAAATAAATCAATAATTCAAATCAATATATCCGTGAGGTGAAAGTTTGGATTCTACAGATTCTTTCAGACCACCACACCTTTCTTCATCTAAAATCAGAGAGCCATCTTCTGCCACCCTGACTTTGGGAACAAGCAGACTCTCATCAGCATCATCATCATCTTCATCCTCGTCGTCTGCTTCTGCCATATTTTTTTGCACCCTGAAACACAAAATCAATAAAAATATCTCGAAAGACATAGCTCTAAACAGCATGCAAATATTTTACATAAAATGCAGGAACAACTCCAGTCTCAAATGTCACGTTAATTTTCCACAAAGTGCCAAAAACACTTGTACATAGCAATATGAAACTAGCAACCCCAAATACAAACAACAATTCCTTTAATGTGACACACTTGCATGTGTAGCCTAAATATAACAATATAGGTTTACTTTGACTTACGTGGGAGTCGCCGGAGCAGTGGTCTGTGTTTGAGTCTCCTCTGTGGAAAGGGAGGACCTTTTGAGATGTAAATAATCATTAGTAAGCGTGAACTAACAATGAACTCTTATTCTGCATCAAAGCTTCTACTTCTCAGTGTATTGTATCAGTGTTGTATCGGTTAACATTAGTGCACTTCAAACTAACACCAATTTATATTAACCAATATTAAAAAACTGTAATATATTAATTGCTCATTGTTATTACATACACAGCATACATGCACAACATACCATTGAAGATGTATATCATCTAAGAGTTAACTTACTTCATAGGGTTCGACTCTGGCAGGTAATAAATAAAGTCACCTAAGGTCATTTTGTCACGATCTGGCTCAATGCAATCCTCACGTTTATGCCGTCTACTCTTCTTCTCCTTTGAAAAAGATTATATACATATGAACTTAAATTTCGACTTTCACCTTTTCGTGGATATTTGTAGTATTTTTAGTAGATATCTCTCTTGTGAGAAGCTTAACAATGTGGCAGTTTACTGTACAAACATTTTAAAAATATTTAAAATGGACTTCACCATTCTTTCCTTCTGCCTCTCCAGCTTCATCAGTTCTTTCAGCTTGAGGGCCCTCAAGACCTGCTGCTTGTCTGAAGAAATTTTGTTCCTGAGAGGAGAGTCTGGTTCATCAACACGAGTAAGTTTCACATACGGTGAGAGTGTGCATGGAACTGCAGTGGCTCCTTCTTGAGACCCCATGTCCTCATTTGGGATTTTTGGGGGAGTCCAGCAAGGCTCTTGTTGTGACGGTGTTGATGGAGATTCTGGACAGCTGGATGTGGATGGAAGACATGGGGAGGATGGAGGGCAGTTAGCTGCTGTAGTGGCATCTGACAGGTTAGAGTGTTGTGAATCATCTCTACTGATAGCAACTGGGATGGGAGACTGAAGAGAAAGCTTGTCTGCCTGGAAAGGGGATGATATCTTGGATGTCTCTGATGGAAAAGAAGCAGTCTTTCCAGTGAATGAAGGAGCAGATCGGACTTTGGGTCTGGCCATGTTTGGTGTGGCAGAGAATCTGCTTCTCCTCTGAGGGACTGCAGTTGCAGGTGTGCTGACACTAGATGGCGCTCCATCATTACTGTCAATAGACATAAAAAAAGAAATAAGAAAAAAGAAACACTTGATTTGAAGTGCCTCTGAAGCTCAGGTTTGATTTTGACAGTATAGTTGTCATTTAACTAACTTTTAATGTACTTTATGTAGTCTAAAGAGAGACCTTAACTGAATATTGATATTCATTTTTGTGGCTGTTTTTTGTGAGAGTTTTTCTCCCTCAAGTGCCTAATCAGGAAATAATCTGAAATATCAAAGTTCACATTCATATGCAACAGCAATGCAATAGAAGATAAAGAAAATAAAAATAGAAAATAAAGTTGAAAACAAAATGAGATAAATCTAATGAATACAAGAAAAACACAAAGATGAGTCAAGGACTATGATTAAACCAAGTCAAATATTATTTGGAATACAATTTTATAGTTATTTTTCAACTTGAATTTGATTGAGTTCTTAAGTTCTTATTAAATTCTCGTTTTTCTTCAGTGTTCACATTATTTTACGTTTTTGTAATTTCATAATTTAACAAACTTTATTTTAACTTTTATTTGTTTGTACTATTATGTCTTAAATCTCACTTTTTATCATTCAGAAGTAGTCATTTCCTTTAAGACTATACATGAAATTATGATTTTCCACAGGTTAGCATGGTAGTGTACGTTTGCTCATAAATGATTTGATATCTACACTGTTTCCACACAAGAGGCAATTGCCAATTTCCATTTCAACCCAAAATATACTCGATTTCTATAACTAATCTCTTTTAGAAAAAAATCGTTTCAAGAAGAAAAAAAAATAACTAGTTCAGGGGTGCTGTCAATGTGAGCTTACATGTTTAGTGATGCTTTTTCTAATGGAGAGTCAGGCACATTTCCATGTCCTGTCGCCACAGCAGACTCTTTGACGTCCAGCTGAGACTGTGGAGATGATAACAGCTTTTGCTGGGTGTCATTAACAGCTGTTGACCCTTGGGAGCTCTTGTCCTCTGCTGTAGGTGCCACACTTCGACCTCCCGGCCTGACATTGGGCTTAATACTAATTCTTGCTCTTCGCATCCTCGTGAAGTGACTGTGGTAAGATCAAGTCCTGTATAAACTCGCATGTCATACATAAACGTCTATATATGGATGAGGTGTCACGTGACTCAGAGTTGCAGTTAGTCACAGCAACACAAAAATCCTATTCGGTATAGATTACAATTGTGTCAAGTGGTCATGACTGACTGATTTCATCAGTCTGGTGTTGGCCATGTCTCGCCTGACTGCTAAGCTAAGTTTTGAACGCTATTACTGACAGTACTGCCCAATTAGAGTAATTCTAATGCTTATGCATTTGGCTCACTGAGCGAATTAAAACAGTAAGTTAGTTGAAATTAAAAATATAAACGGGAAATATGTGAATTGTTACAAATACAATCTTAAATTGGACACACAAACGGCTCAGATTCTCGCATGCCTCAGTGTGGCGTGTCCACACTGCTTTCCCATTGACTGCTGACAGAAATCAAGACGCTGAATTACGAGATAAAGCGGTAAATGTGTAATGACAACAGAAAAAGCAACAAGTCTTACTTCAATTCAAATCACCGCGTAACTCTGTCACTGTGATTGTCGAGATTTAAAGTGATAAAATGTCGTTTCGGCCAGTCGCATGGCTCCCTGCTGCAACTCTCCATACGCACCGGCCGGTCTGACCACCACGCCGCTCGGGACCTCTACTCAGTCCGCGAAGGGCATTGTGGGTCTTTGTAGTTCTACCGTTACTCTCTTCGCTTAGTTTCTCCCGCTAAAAACTACATTACCCAGAAGCTTTAGAAAGTCAGCTGTTACTGATAGTACACACGTGGAGCAACACTCTTACTGAAGGCACGTTGCAGTCATGCAATTCCATGGAATGAACACACGATTTACATTTTTAGATATTTTCTTTCTTCCAATTTTTTGGAGAACGAATTATAATTCAAGAGATATTATTGTATTATGTGGCTTTTTCATGCACCAGTAGTATACTACTCTTACTACCTCAGTTTGAATATTAATAAAAGATTGCTTGACTTGACATTACATTTTATGTGTGCTGAGTGAACATGCAGTCATATTAACCTCAAATTTTAACATCATCTTTTTGGGCTCCAAACATTTGTCTAATTTTCTTCCCTACAAACCACTATGTTTGCTTTAAGATTTTATACTTTACGTATGGCCTACTACAGTTATGTAGTTAGTATGCTAGCTTTCCTGGTTACACTGTATTTTGATGGCACCTTTAATATATTCTGTTGACTGTAAGTAACATTGCACCTACATATCTACTGGCTATCTATAGAGTGTTAGTAGAGTATTAGTTGACTGGTTGGGTTAGGGTTACAATAAGTGGACATGTACTTGCAATCATTCAGCACTTTTATTTATATATCGCTTTTAACAATACAGATTGTATCAAAGCACTGAACATTAAATTCATTTAAATAGTTTATTAAATGCAGAGATGGTCTATGTAATCAAAAAATGTCAGATTGTGCAAAGGACTTATATTGTGTGTGTGTGTGTGTGTGTTTATGTGCCTCCCGAACACAATTAGGTAAATTGTTCCAGAGTTTGGGTGCTAAATAGGAAAAAGATCTGTCACCCGCAGTAGATTTTGATATCCTAGGTATTATCAAATTGCAAAGTTACTGATAGTCAGAAGAATGCTGTTGGGATGCCATCTCAAGAAAGGGTTAGCAGATATTACTCAGACAGTCTACCAATACTCTTAAAACAGTTAGTTGACATGTAGATGCAACACTACTTATTGTTAACAGAATGTTCAAAAGCGACCAACAAAATAAAGTGTTACCACATTCCATTCTGGATATAGCCAGTCTTAAAAAGTTTGTGGTGTTTTTTTTTCAGCACATTGTTTTTTGTTTTTTTTTAATCTAGTAGTTTACAACGAATACAGTTATCGGCTGATTCCATTTAAAGATTATAAACCATTTTACTAAGAAAATTTTACATGTGAAGCTCGAATCATTCACCCAGTCATCACTTTATTGTGAAGTAGACCCAATTGGTCTTTTACAGACTTGAATACAAACTTTGCAAAAGATAAATAGGACAATTCTGAATCTATTCCACTAACTAAAATTCCAGTTTATTGCAGCGAATACATTTTTTTTAAAACACCTTAGTTCTATATCATCCAAGGTCGAGATGGCATAGTGCATAACAGAGCAGATATTTATATATGTACACACAATTCACATAGTTCATTTTGACAAGGCTTCAGCATCCACTACAGTCAGTATGGTACACATTGTCTTTTTTTTTTTTTTTTGCTAATCCTTTAATCCACTGAGATGAATGCATTTCTGTTACACTTTTAAAACTTTCAATATCATGTTTTTCCCACATAAATTGTCTGGTGGAAAATGATTATATCCCCACCTATCAAAAAGGAAAAATAAAGAGCAGTGTAGTAAAATATCATTGATCAATCAAGACACATCAATATGCTCTTATCAAGTATTACCTGAAGCATTCTGGATCATGTTACACACCAAACAATGTGCTTAAATAGTATCATCCTCCTATTCTATGGATAGATATTATTTATGAAGGTGTTTATATTTGCAGAACCGCTGACAACATGCCAGTAGTAGCAATTTAGATTATTCATTCAATACAATGTAAATCAAAACAAAAACAGAGAACTTTTGACGTGATGACAGTACATACTGTATATATTAGTGAATGACGCAAGCTCACCACCTCACAAATAACAGAACACTGAATACACATCAAAGAAAATAACATCTTGCAAGTGATGCAGTTCAAATACAGGTTGATTAGAGTCAGTTGCTCTTTTATAATTAACAGGTCAGTACAGTATGATGTTGATTGCACAGTTATCATATCAGAGCATCTCTACAGACATTATATACACTGTCTCTCTGCTGTCCATCATGTGGGTTTATGATTGGACATTTAATATGTCCAAACATTAATTGGATATTTAAAAAATCTGTCATCTCATTCAGTTTATATCCCAGTTCATAAAAATGCTTCTCAAAATTAGTGACCCTAAAGCTTTTGATAAATGTGGAAAAGTAAACATATAATGTCAAGATAATACTGCAATGAAGAAAAAGTGATCAAACTAAGCAACGATAACTTGTCTACTGGTGCACAGTGCTTTTAGCACAGAAAACAACCCCACTGTCATCATGTTGTCATTTAATGCACTCAAATTCATGTTTGTTTGGGATAAACATGTTTTAACAGCAGACTAGCACTAGAAGATGGATTATTTTTAGTCTGTCCATGATCATTGTTCGTAAAACGAGGAGGGCTGCACACACTTCATTTGGCTGTCAAACATTGGCTGTGACATCAGAGCTAAGAGACCTGCTCTTGAACAGGATGCACTTTAGTGGGAAAGCTACATAAAAATGGTGCTCTGTGAAAAGCGGTTGTTGTTGTGTTGTGTATTTATTAGCTTAATCACAACATTATAAAGCTGAAACATCTGGCATGGAATTGTTTTTTTGCATAATTTCTTGATCAGTGATTTGTATTCGATCCATAATTGGACTCATCAAGATGTCCGGCTATCATGCAAATGGGTTTCCAAATTGGTCTCTGAAAGGATCTAAGCCCACTGTCTTTATGGGAGGAGCGCTCTGAAAGGTCAAAGGAAAAAAGAAACAAATATTTAAGAAGAGGTAAATATTTGAGTCTCTCAGAAAAAGTCAAAATAGTTTGATAAAATGTTTCATATTCTCTTATAAGTATGCACATATACATACAGTTGCAGGTACAGATGTGCCAAACAGATTTTTCCCAACGGAGTTGTCGAAAGGGTTCTGGCCTCCAATCTTCAGTTCAACTGAAATCAAATATAAGCTTATTGTTAAATCAATTTTTTTTCAGCTAGTTGCCAAAGCACCATTTCTTATTTCAACTCTTTTACTAAAATAATGAAAAACAAAGACAATAGAGACCTTAATAAACTAGTAAAAATTACAAAAAACACATGAAAATGTCCAAAAAAAATGTAAAAGAACAAAAACAGAAATAAATAAATAAATAAATGTAAACTATTAATAAAAATGATTATATTAACTTACTGACACAAAGATATCACTGGTTAATGGTCACATGACATACAGGTGGAACAACATGAGGGTAAGTGATTAATGATAACATTTTCTTTTTGGGGTGGAGTAACCCTTTAAATTATTTAATTTCAAATTATATTAAACCGTAAAGCTTTTACTTTGGTGTTAAACACTCAAGCTGTTTCTACAGTGAGACCTAATGTCGGAACAGTTTTATAAATGCTTCTTGTTACAAATATGAAATGCTGAAAATTATGCATATGAAATAAAGTGATCCTGGCTTATGCTGCATTCCCACGTGTACAGTATGTTGAGCAACACTAAATGAAATCTGATGCAGAGATTAATTTAATGGCATTGTCATTTAGATTTTAATACCAAACAATTCCATATCTGCTCACCTTTCCTTGCTGGCACATTTGGTGGCTTAGCCATCTGGAAATCCTTAAACATGTCTTTAACATCTCTCTTCTCCTTTTCTCCCAGAGGATCCAGGTCAACAAAAGCATTACTGTCCACTTTTGGAGCTTCTTTGGTGGCAACTGCCCGAGGTGGAACCAGAGGAGGGGGACTGGAGCTCTTCTCTCCATCGGGCACAAGGCTAGGTGGAAATACACTGGTCTGGAAGGGGTTCCCCAGGGCTGAATGAGGGGTCCAGGATCCATTGGATCCATTGGATACTGGGGTGGTGCTCCATGACGGAAGCTGTTGGGTAGCGGTTGAAGTTCCAAAACTTCCAGGAATGTTTCCCCAGGCCGGCACAGGAGAAGTGGAGAAGACATGTGCTTGATTAAAAGGCTGCGAGACACTGGTGGTGCTGGGGAAGATGGAGGAGAGTGGCTGATTCCACAGAGTAGCAGAGACTGCAGGTGGAGCTTGCAGAGACAACCCCTCTTTAAAGAAGATAAAGAGTTGATAAAAAGAAGAAGAAATATTAAAAATCAGGCGCATTGCTTGTTAATCTTACAATGTTTGAATTGTTCACCTATATCTATTTTTCCAACATATTTGCCACTTGCTAGGTATTCATTTTGGACCCTGACACTACCATTCAGATTCAAGATTACACTGCATTTAACATTTTATCTGTTCATGCTTTCCCAGAGAACCTTTGGCCCTGGAAGTGCCATGCCCTGCTGTTACAGGAATACACAGGTATAAACAGAACTCTTATTTTAGGCTCAAACTTTCATTTGAATGAGAATCGCTGACATTTTGAAAAAAGCATTTTTGTAAGCTCACAAATGTCAAAATATTTATTTATTGTCTCACACTTCTTACCAAGAGCTGCGAGTGTGTCAGTGGATGAAGGGCTCCTGCTGAACAGACTGACTGAATTAACAGGGCAGCTCTCAGGTTGTGGAGGAGGTGATTCTGATTGGTTTGGTGGAACAAATGGATCTGTCCCAGGCTTTTCACTGGAAGGGGACTATAAAAGAAAATACAAAACTAATTATGAAAGAGATTCAGTCCATTATCGAACCAAACTGGTTAAATTAAAGAACAAGGATTACACAAGCGTATTGTAATTAAATTGAAAAATCCAACTCTGTCTACTGACTAAGCCTAAAAACAGCTTATAATAAAGCAATTATGCCACAACAGGTTGTAGAATGCAGGACTTTATGATGAAAAAGTGCAGCTAAATCCTGTCGACGCAGGAGAAGATCAATGCCTGCATCTACATTACTATCTGTTTAGCCCCGCCTACTGATTCGCACATGCTGTAGGTAAATGACAAAAGCCTCAAACACAGGTCTACACAACCAAATGTTTTTTTTTTTTTTTTGATGAGCTTTATTTTGAATGAAATTGTGGAACTTGATCCTTTGTTTACTTCATTTACAAACAAGGTACAATTCGACACAGGGTTTTCAGAAAGATTGAAACTAAAATATGACGCTATGCGGACTACAATGCACACCGCACAATTGTGAGTAGTAACTGTTTTTATTACGTGATCACTTTTACTTTGTCTGTTAAACAGATTGTTTGATATGTACTGAGTACTGATGCATTATTAAACTGAAACACAGCAGCTATGAAGGATGTTAAACATATACACCTATTAGCCAATTATACTGTAGCAGTGGGAGTTTACTACAAATCTACAATCCACCACACCTATTCAGAAAGAGCGTTCAGATGAGGGGGGTCAAAACAAGACAGAAAAAAGCTTCTGAATTATATGCTTTTGATGTGAAAAACTTGTTAACATCAATAAACAAAGTAAACAAAGGCAGTTCGTGAATACTTCTGTTTAGCAAATTGAACTGATCAAACGTAACATTTGATATTTAAATACATCATAAATACATTATATGTTAAAGACATTTGTATTTATAATGTTACAAAAGATGTTTGCTTGAAATAAATGCTGTTCGTTTTAACTTTCTATTCCCCAAAGAATAATTTTTTATTTTTCTATTTTCATATTCTCATGTAGCCCAATGTGAAGGGAAAGACATTAGCAAATCCATCCTTACCTTATGAGTACAACTCACTGAAGCATTAAAAATTGAGGCAAACAACATTATCACTCAAGAAATGGTGTTAGATATAGATTAGAGAGCTTAAAGTCAAAAGACATACGAAAAAAAGAAAAAAGAAAGCTTTGAGAAGTGAAGTAAAAATTAACAGTGTCATCAATGCAACCTCACCTTTACAATCCTCCTGCCTCTCCCGGCCTTCATGTTGAGTGGCGGAGGGTTTATAATGACTGAATCCTTGGTTTGATTGATAGATGGCTCTATGCCTCCATTCTCATGGTTCACTCCATTCTGCACCGTCTGTATTTTCTCTGAACCCCCCACGAACGGATTAGGCATCGCTTTCCCGTGTCCGTTCTGCTCTTGAACTGGGACAGTATTCTGAGTCCAGCTAGTGGCCTCCGCAGCTCTTCCATCTAAAGGCCAATGGCCATTACTGAGAGCATGGATGATTGTCCTGTTGGAGAGTTGGTCAAACTGCTGGCCTATGTAGTCAGAGTCACCATTCTTAGGGCCACCATTAAACAAGTTATTAGGGCTGTGGTTGGCTGTGGCAGAGTCATCCCTGATTGATTGGTCGTCACTTTTGGAAAATGGGTCATCACTGAACGGGTCATGGATAGGGGCGGGGAAGAAGTTGTTTTGAGAAGAGAAGGGGTTCTCAGGCGAGAGGCTGGATGGGGCTCTGGGGACAGAAGATGAGGTGAAGGGGTTTCCTTTAACGCAGTTCTGATTGCTGTCTATCTCAGTTGACAAATCCATCAACAGGATGTCCTCAGACTCCTAAAAGAAGATTTGAGGAGGGAAGAATAAATAATAAGCTGATGTCAATAAAATAGATGAAGTCATGCATGACATAAAATAAACTTTAAATAGATGCTGTGTTCAAGCAATCAGACATTGTAACAAGACGGGCATGCATGATGTAAATGTAGGGCTGCCAACCATCCTGTATGATGATGAATTGTTCTGTTTTTAAGGGGAAATAATCGCATTCCAGTTTCCACACAGGATGCAGTCTGTCCTGAATTTAAGCATCTTATAACCACACAGTTAAGAAGAATATTTTCCCATTCAAATCAGTTTTACAGAACCATTCAAAATTTGGGGTCGTCCTTCAGAAATCATTCTAACATGCTGATTCGGTGCTCAAAAAACACTGATTGAGCATTTCATTATCTTTGTTGAATACTGATTTTTAGGATTATTTGAGGAAACATAAAAACAGAATTGATTGGAAATAGAAATATTTCAGAAATGTGACTCCACACTAGATTACATACAAGTGAAAAAAAAAAAACAATAAAAAAAGTAAAAAACAAATTGCAAAAGATGGATGTGAAACACAGAGGGTTGTGAATTGCCCTAATACTGGAAATGCTACACAGATGCTACATTTGACAGTAAGCAAAGAATCAAGGAAGAGGAAAGGGCAGCTAGCTTTTCTTTTTTTTCTTTCTTGAATTATAAATGGTGAAATCTTAAGACATTTGACCTCTACTTCTACTGAAGTTGGCAACCCCGCTTAAGTGTTCTCCCCAATATATCATGCTTTTGACAACAAAACACAGGCTGAATAATGGATGACTTAAAACATATGAAAAAACTTGACATATGCACACATTACCTGAGCGTGTTCTCTCAGAGTGATTGCAGTGTTCGAAGTTAGAAGAATAAGACTCTTAATCAACACCACTTATGAAAAGTTCACCAGGAAAGTAAACGCTAAGCAGAAGATGAGAGGCTACAGGAAGCCTCGTTATTTGTGTGGAAACTAATATATATATATTTTCCATTTAACATGTTTAACACTTTTAAGCACTCAGAATTCACAATTTTGAAAAAAGAAAAAGGCATAAATACAGCTTTTAAACTCTTCTAAAGAGCCAGTGTCTTCCAACAACTGAGCCTTGTCGAGTTTTAGTGCTTGTTATTTTTGTTGGCCTGAACCCAGGCCTTCTACTCCCCATGACGGCATTTTCTTCATTTGAGGTCAATCAAGCACCAAAGACTAAACAAGGAATATAGCAGGATATGAGAATAGTCTGAATGCCACTAGTCTCTTTCAAACAGCGTAATGTCTCATTTGGATAATGTTGCTTTGGTCTAGTAAATGAGCTGGT
This sequence comes from Enteromius trimaculatus, assembly GCA_032361065.1. Taxonomy (NCBI): domain Eukaryota; kingdom Metazoa; phylum Chordata; class Actinopteri; order Cypriniformes; family Cyprinidae; genus Enteromius; species Enteromius trimaculatus. The sequence goes on from JAUMHP010000046.1 coordinate 11,554,556, forward strand.
GTATAATAGATTTCCGTGGAAATAACATTAATAATGTCAGTGTCTCTTTTTGTGTTAATAAAGCAGGGTGTCATACCATTAATAAACAAAAGCGGAGTGAAAAAGTCTCACATCCAGTCTGAATGTGTATATTTATACACGTGTATGTGTGACTCATTCTTGCCCAAATATCTTACCGAAGGAGAGTTTAAGTCAGGTGGGGTCGACATGTCTCCAAACAAGTCCAGCTGTTCGACGCCCTGCAGCACAGAGTTGAAAAAGGAAAAACAAGATTCAGACCAGATTATGGAAGCCAAACAGAGTCAGAGTAACCAAAACACCTAAGAGAAGCGCTATTCATACTGTGGGCAGATGAATAGGAGGAAATGAGCAGTGAAGAGAATGAGGAGAATTGTGTTTTTTTCCAAAGACTGTGAGTGAAAGGAGTGGAGGGAGAATGGCCAGAGCTGCTATGTGATGCGTCTCAGTTATTTCCTGTCTGCTAACTTCATTAGCTTTCACCCCCTGAGGAGACTAGTTTAGGTGCTGTGTGCAAATGGTGAACAACAACATGAAGACAACCCAGCAGGGGGCTTTAGAATCTGGGCCAGAGCCATACAACTCTGCTGCTAACTCTGCCTTCAGGTTGGGGGCCACTAACAAAATGCTTCCACTGTTGTTTTACAAGAATCAGAACCATTTGGTAAATGTAAACCATAACACAATAAATCATACTTACTTTTCTGTCATTGTGTGAGCCTTCACTGCCGTTCTGTTGAGGTGAGATTGACACAAATTGAGATACCAGTTGCACTGGCAAAAATATAAAGCATGATATCAACCTTTGGCAGCTGAAGCATTTAATGTTTCAATACTTACTTCCATCACTTTATTATTTTCATCCTAAAGAGAAAACAAGATCTGATTAGTAGGTCATAAATTAAAAACTGACAAAAGAAGTATCTATACATAATCGTATTCGTTTAGAGTCCCAACACAGCTGACCAGAAAGTCACATTAGATATCAGTGTTTGTAATATTCATGTTGTGTCAGATAATAGCATTCATACATGCACTAATGTGTAATTCCGTTCGTGATAATATACATACTGTACACATTACCTTTGAAAAAGTCTAAAGTTGGTAATATTTATGTTTCTGAAAGATATTTCTTATGCCTGGCAAAGTATTTATTTGACCAAAATAAAATAGAAAATTTATAGAAATAGAAAGTATGCTTTCTTTGATAGTATTTTTTACAATTATATGTGTTCCTGCAATGGCAAAACTGAATATTCCTCATTTACTACCTCAGTCATGATTCTAACACGATGATTCAAATAAAATTGCTTATTATTTTCAATAATGAATAATATTCTTTGAAAAGAAAAATGCTCTAAAGAACAGCATTTAATTAGAAATCCTTTTATCATTTAAGTGCTGTCAAACATTGAATTCCAAACAAAAGTTTTAGTTTACATATTACGAGTGTGCACTGTGTGTATTTATTATGTATGAATGTATAAATACAAACACATGCATGCATATATTTAAGAAAAAAATATGTTTAGAAATATATTTAAATATAAAATATAATAACATTTAAATGTATATACATTTAAATATATACTGAATGTGTGTGTATTATATATATATATATATATATACACAATAAATAACAATACAATATTATGTAAACAAAAGCTTTTCTTTTGGATGCATTGAATTGCGATTAATAGTTTCACAGCACTATATCTTTACTGTAACTTTTGATCAATTTAATGCTGGCTTGCTTAAAAAAATATATTTCTTAAAAAAACTCACAATTTTAATCTGTTAAAATGCTACGTTTGATGTACGCATATGTGTACTGGAAATGTTTCTCCGCAGCTCATCAAATAATTTCAAGAGCTCTCGCACCTTCTTTGAACCCTCAACTTCTTTTTTCTTCATATTGAAGATTAACTGGAAAAGATCCTTCAGGTCAATGACAAGAGGCTCCGCCTGAGTGAAAACACAAACAGTGTGTTAAAAGACATGCTTCCTGCGGTTTATGGGTGAATGTTTTTAGGTGGGGGGAATGGTTTCTTTTTTATATATATATACAGAGCTACAAAAAAAAGACAGAACAAGTTTGTCTGTGTGTGTCTAAGGCATGAGTGTGCGAGGAAGGAAAGTGCTTTGCTCAATAAAATCTCACTGGACCTGCTGTGCAGTTTTAATGGCGAAGAACTGGTGCTGGCCCTCGGCACCGCACACATAGCCAAACGCTCTGCTGTCAGTGACATCCCGAGCGATGAAGGAGATCTTATTTACTGCGTGCTCCAGGAAAGTTGCCTGGAGAAGTCAAAACAAAATAACAATGAATTTCTGTTGAAGACTTCATACTAGTCTGTATAAATGAAGAGTGAGTGAGAAAAACACACCCCTGTTTTCTCATCAGTAACAGTGATTCCGGAGAGAGAAATGTTCACCCAGACTCTCTGCTTGTGTTTGCCCTGAGAGCGGGCTGCTACCGCCTTACCCTAGGAACACAGAGAAAAGAAAAAAAATGATTACTAAACAATATTTTGGCTTCTTGATCCTGGATGTAGTCAGTATCCAGCTAAAAATAGTTATCAAATCACTTGTACAGCTAAATAAATTGTTTAGGAATAATTTCTGTCTTTTAAAGCGGCTTACACTACAACACAAAATAAACTACAAAGGTCATAAGATCATTACAGTTTTATGTCAAAATATTGGAAAAACCTCTGTTGACTTCTTATTTTCTTTCTGCAGAAAAATGGTTCTTTCTGATCTATCCTTTTTTTTTCTTTTCCACAGTTTACTCTGGTGGTATTGAGGCACTATTATCTATAAAGCTTTAAAACAAGATGCAGTGTGAAAGTTTTATAGAAATAAATCCACTTTGTCCTATGTCTCTGCCTTTGGCTTAGGCTGAAAGAAGTCACTTAAGATGTGCACTAAAAGGTAAACATGCTTGACCTTTCACTGACCTTTAGTTTCATCATAGAGTCTTGGCTCATTTTGTCTCCTCTTGCTTCAGGCACATCATCTACACCAATCAACTTGGCTTTGTAGCGAACTCCATTACCTTTGAACCGGGCAAGGAGGAACTCATCTGTTTTCTCTGGACTCGCCGCAGCTGAGCAGAAGAGATAAAGAGAGAGATTACAATCTAAAACAGACCGCAGTACTGTGAGAATTAAACATATTTAGTTTAATCGCTAGTAAAGCGTGTCGGCATGTATTAAAGGACAAAAAAATGTATAATTAAAAAGCTTATTAAAACCAGTTCAACTGCTGTGACATGGAACAATCTCTTCAAACACTTGTAGAGAGATTAAGACAAATACATAGTTATTTTAATCCCCAACTAGAGACAGAAAAAACCCAGAATGTACCTGGACAGATTTTGATGTTAAACAGAGGCTTAAAAATATTTGGGCTGTTAATAAAGTAAATAACCATAATGATTTGTTTCAATACTTGTTTTAAGAAAATAAAAATACTTGTGCATATATTTAAAAAATAGATTTTTATAATATATTTTCATGTTAATATATTTATATTTGCCATTTAAAATACTTTGTTTGGAAGGAAATGAATACTTTTACTTAACAAAGGTGTATCAAATTGATCAAAGGTGACAATAAGTGCTGTTCTTTTGAACGTTATAATCATCATCCAGAATTCAGAAACCAGCATTATGGTTTCCACAGAAATATTTAGCAGTACTGCTGTTTTTAGTAATAATAGTAATATGAGTATTTTTTTTTTCAGCACCAAATCAGCATATTAAAATGAATTTTTGATGGAGAAAACGACACTGAAGACTGAAAAAAAAAAAACACTGTACATCTCTTGGATAGGTTTGTCCTTTTGAGAAGTGCTGAAAAAAGCAGGTTCTTCATGAAACCACTAATTAAGTGTCCTTTCTGTAGTGCAGGACTAGCCCCTGTCATTTAACCTTTTTAAAATACTGCTCCATGTAATTAACTGATTACAGTTTACAGCCGTCATCACAAATGCAGCTGTCATTCAAAACAAAAGCATCTAAAATGGGACTGAAATGTACAGTGCGGAATCATTTATGAAATCCTCTATTCTTAGAGGAATGAGAAACGATTCAGCGACATAATTACGGGTGTCGCTGGGACTGATTGATGCCATTCGGAAGGAACTGATGATACCAGCTGTCTGAGAGACAGAGTTATCTCTAACAGCTCCGAATCTCATTCTGAATGTTATACAATCACTGGAAATGTCAGCAAGTTAGCCAGACGCTCATCAAAATATGTGCGATTGCTCAATGGCGCAAAAAGATCTGAAGGAGGCTGATTAAATTGAACAGAAAGTGCGTCAGAGAGCTGCTGATATGCTGATCGTGCTGTTTTATCGGGTTCCTCCCAATGCATGTTTTAATATAACGGTCTGGACATGGTCTAGCACTGAAATTGTTTTGTTTTGGATATGTGCCACATTATTAGTTTAGGAAAGCATATCACTTCTTCTTCCTTGGAAGCAACTCCTCTTCACATCATCGGGTCTTCTCACTATCAGTCGACATGCTTTTTGATTCTTTTGACAATTGGTTTTTTTTTTGCCCTGTGTCTTAGTTCAAAACCAGAGCTCAGCTGACTATGTGGCCCTTTTGGCCAGTGTCGCTGCTGAGATGGCAGAGGCGGAGAAAGAGGGAGTAAGCCAGACACAGAGAAACAAAAAGAGACTGAGAGAGAACAGCCTGGCGGCGGCCCAGACCTAATGTCTTCTGGCCAAGCTGAGAGACAGCATTGACATTCATCCCATGCAGAAACTCTACAGGCTTGAGGTTTCTGCTCTACAACTCCCAACCAGTGTGAACATATAATACCTGTAAATATGTGCTTGCTTTAAATAGACACTTCTTAACATGTAGCAATAGCTCTATTTAGAACTTACATTTTTCTTATTCTCACCTTTATGTTTTTCAAAAATGTAACTGTCGGAGTCACCTCGTTACTCATTTTCTCAGCTATTCAACTACACAGACGATCACTCTCAACAGGTAAATGATTTCTTTCTTAAAGTGGAAATAAATTTTAACTTTTTAAACTGGTTTCCCAACAATTGTGCGTTTTCCTCTTTTTACAACATGCATGTGTGAGCAGCTCTAGGATCAAGGACACTTTTCTCTTCTTCTCCACTATGCAAGTAACAGAAATGTGACCCTGGACCACAAAACCAGTCTTAGGTCGCTGGGGTATATTTGTAGCAATAGCCAAAAACACATCGTATGGGTCAAAATTATTGTTTTTTTTTTTTTTAAATCCTTAGGATAGTGGGTAAAGATCATGTTCCATGAAGATATTTAGTCAATTTCTAACCACTATATTTAAAACTTAATTGTTGATTAGTAATAATATGCATTGATAAGACAACTTTAAAGGTGATTTTCTCAGCATTTAGATTTTTCTGTACCCTCAGATTCCAGATTTTCATATAGTTGCCTCTTGGTCAATTATTGCCCAATCCATCCAAATCATACATCAATGGGAAGCTTATTTATTCAGCTTTCAGATGATGTGTAAATCATAATTTCGGGAAAATTAACACTCATGACTGGTTTTGTTGTCCAGGGTCACAAATAGTGAATTGCTGATCCATACTGTTAGATCTTTTTAAAAAATAATTTCTTGGGTTTGTACATAAACATACAGTCACAAATAAACATGAAAGCTATCCCTGTTAAACAAATAGCATATGCTGGTTAGTTTTAAAGATGGGATGATAGTTTGAGTTGGTTTAAGCTGGTCTTTAGCTGGTCATGAGCTTAAACCTGCTAAGTACCAGTTTAAACAAGCGTCCCTTACCAGCATATGCTGGTTTTTTTTTTAACAGGGATACCATGACTTTATAGCACTTTTACTTTGTTAACATTGTGAAGGGCTCATATACAGTCCATTTTTGCTACTTTTGGCCTTCATAAACATATTTGTTTTTACAAAACAAATAGATAAAAAACTCTAAAACCAATTGGGGATTTCAGATGCTTTCACATCCCACATCCTCATCCTCTGTAAAGAGAAACTAAAACTCAGTTACAACAAAATACAAACATATTGATGGACCTAAAGGCAACACAGATGACTGGGAAGATATTTCACAGGAACATTGCCTTTGTTAAGATTTTTTTATTTACATCTGATTTTTTTTTTCTTTTTTTTTCATGTTCAATGACAACTGTAATTTATGAATGTTTTAATCCAATAAGGAACTCATGAGATGAAGTGAGCAGAGAAATGATAAACATACTGAAAAATGGCCTATTGCTCACAAATGAGCCTGATCATGAAGGAAAGCTATGCCATTTTTGTGCCAGTCTAAATCAAAGAGTCAAAAACATATGCCCCTACAAATAAGTTAAAGATATGAAGGAAACATAGGCTTTTACATGAACTGCAATAATGATGTGGCTGAAAGATCAAATGTGATGTTGCAGCATTATATTTTTGTTTCTATGTCCAACACATGACTATGAAAGACCTCCTTCAACCCCAGATGCACCTCATCACCCAAATCACTGCTGGCTCCTCAGCATGAGACTGTGGGAATCATTCTGCTTGTTTTCATGCCTGTGGAAAAGGCTCATAAATAGACATGTTGGAGAGTGTCTTGCAGTCGCAGCTGGAAGGTATTGTGGAAACAGCAACAGGACTGTAATGGAATCCATCACTAGTGCTCTCTGTTGGTATGAATGAGCTAGGCAAGACAAACAATACCACTGTGCACCAGGTTCCAGCTTAGAAAAATAAATCCAGAGAAATATTGGGTCAAAGAGGCCCCTGGAGCTCTGGACAGAGGATTTGAAGTTTCTGCAGGTGGCTGTTCGCCAGCTTTGCGCCGCACTGCACGACATGTCAAGGAATCTGATGAACTCCAATAGTACTCTTCAAACAGGCCTCCTGGTGCCTATTTGTACCAGAAAGGTCTTCATTTGTCACCCGTAATCACTAGGTCATAAACATATTTGCGTAATCATCATGATACTACTGCTCATCTTAGCACCAAAAAAGTTATTCAGATCAGGTTTAAATGGGGAATGTCTGATCTAATATCCAAAATTTGCTGAAATATGCTAATTTTATGAGAATACATAAAACAGGGTGCTTGAATTTTGTACTACCAGTTTTTGTAATTTGCTTTTACCACTTCAATTAGGCTGCAAACAAGCACAATGCTTTTAACTGTGCTCTCTAGAAGGTAAAAGATAATATACTGTATAGACATAGATAAATAAGTTAAACCTGCACATCTGAGATGAGGACACCACAATACATTAAAATATTAAAACGTCAAAGGGCTTAAAGCAATTTCCTGTGAAACTAATAAAAAGCCCACCCATGCTTAACATTCCACAACAACAACAAAAAATAACAGCTGAAACCTTCCAAAGAAAGCTAACATTTCTAATAAACTGATGAATTTGCTATTAAATCATTTTTATCTGTTTCCAACCGTGCAGTCAGAGAATACGGCAAATCCTTCGGATTCCAGACTGAACCATAAATCATGGATGTAATCTCGAAACGGTTTTCTTAACCAGCTCTTAACTTCATGTAAATTCTCAGAACAAACAAGCTGCCTTTTCATTTACGGAGGTGGCAAGTACAATAGAAGTATTTTCAGGTTTCGAAACTCTTATGAAGGCTTAGTTTTACCTCAGAATAGGTTCATTACATGCTTGTTGAGGATCAAGCATGGTTTTTTGTAGGTGTTCTGGGGATGTGGACGCTAGCTCACACACTCACACACAGCAAGAGACTCACAGTAAACCTCAGCGGGACACTCACTATACCACTAATGATGTGCTAGTAGACACAAGTAGGTCAGCAAAATCATCTCCTAAGTTTTTGTACTTGCGTGCAACAATACATTCTAATGGAGAGGTTTCACTCACTAATAAAGAAAAAAAAAAGATTACAGCCTTTTAAACAACGACTGGCAAAGCTGTGCTGGAGAAAATATAATGTAAAAGTACCATTTGCGTTTGAACCCAAGGTCTGGCCTGTATTCTAACAAACCAAGATACAGAGATGTGCCAAGAGAAGACCCCCGCCCTGTCACATACCCTTTTTCTTTTCTTTTTTGGAGGGTGTCTTGAAAGGTGCCTGCTCGACTGTGGGTGTGCTGGTTTCCACTTCTTCAGACATGTTTGGAGGCCAGCCTTGTGCAAAACAAGTGTGAAGACAGGATCAGTTGAAGCACTCTTGCTCTCCTCTCTGCAGCGTGTGCACCACAGCTTAACTCAGCAGTGGACCATGCTCAGCTGTGCCCGCACTGAAGAGGAAAGAAAGAGAGAGAAATCAAAACAGGAACAGATTTAGTAGCTTTTAGACGTCCTCCGTAGCTACTAGGATGAAACATTTAGCCATGTAACTTTTTCAGCTGTCAAATTTCAATTATTTTAATTATATGAACTAGTTTATGTTGTTTTATTAAGTATAAATTAATTGATGCTGTGATTCATATGGTTATACTGATTATCATAACTTACCCATCATTCTGTTTTGTAAGAATTTCGTAAGAATCTTTCTGATAGTCAACCCAACAAAGTTGATACAACTTTACATTTGAATTTGAAGTGTTTAAATGTATTATAAATGTATTACAAAATACACAAACCCTGTTGAGAACATGTATCTTTACTTACATATCGTCATATGCATCTAAAGCACACGTCACTGACAATTCCTGGTTAATTTTGAATTGTACGTAACATAATTTGAGGTTTAAAAAAAGGAACCAGTTGTAATGACTATTAATGACTCATTTAAACGTACCCGTTCATTTGTTTGCATGACAGCTTGCGCTGTGTTCATTGTCATATTTGGGAAACACTGACATGCATTCTAATGACATAATATCTGACGAAAACGCAGTGCATATGAACAGGCACAATTTTCCCAAACATGTTAGTCACAGCCTGGAGTGCTAAGACAAGCATTATAGCATGACAACACAATAACTGATGATGAATTCCATGTTGAAAGTTGATTTTTAATTGGCGTGTGTTGATCACTTGCTCTCTGAACTCATACTGGTTAGGTAATGTGCTACATTACTATCCAATAACTGCTCTGGTTTCATTTCAGCAGACTGGATAAATACATAGGGAATACTATAAATCAAAGTAGCGGTGCTTAAACAGAAGCTGAATAAACATCCTGGACTCTAGAGCGTTTTGCTGTGGTGACTGCATTGTTCAGCCATAAATATTCTCCTCACGCACCACGTGACATTCATGTTTTGAGTTAATACAGATAGCTGGCTCTCCTCGAGACTTATCTGAGGTTGATAGGTCACTGAGACATTTTTGTATTCTCTGACCTGTCCCTTCTTGGCATATCCATTACAGGACCATAGTACCCTTAGCCTCTATCTCCCACTGTCTTTGCACTGCAATTATCCTGCCCTGCACCCAAAGACAGGAAGTCAAAACTTCCCCTCCATCTGGGATCTATTCAATCTCCACCTTCTTCGTACCACAGACTGGCTATTTTTGAACATTTGTTTTCAATCAAAAAAAAATAATAAAAAATCCAAGCCACTCATACATAAAAATATTTGGGATGTTTTATCCATCCACTGACTCAAGCTGCCTATAAATATACAGGCTCCAACACTTTTCCTTGAAATATCCTTCTTGTAGAACATTCAACAAAATGTTGCATTAATGTTATGTCATTAAATACAACGTTAAAATTTACCATAACCTTTTTAACCTTCTCAAACTATTAAAACAAACTATTGTTGTTGTTTTTTCAAAGTTAACAAATAAAACATAAATATTAGATGAAAATAAAACTAAAGGAAAATTAGAAATGTCACATTGGCAAAACTTTACTAAAAATAAACTAAAATAAAAAAAACATAAATAAATAGTAATAAGTTAATCCAATAAATATAAATAAAACTTTTTTAAAAAGTGGTCATGTATTAATCAACCTCCCAGATAAATTCACAGCAATTTATTATCTAGTCCAACTCAAAATGGAATGCTTTGTGTCTCACCAGACATAAATAGCTCTTAACCTATAATCAGCTTCACCGCTCACACAGTTGACCCTCATGTGACCTCAGACTTCTGCTGGTCATCTATAACTAGTGAACAGATTCTATTATAAGAGTAAAGAGTGCCAGCTGCCCTTCCCCTGAATGACAGCTGTTGGCAGCTTGTGGTAGACAGAGCAACCATGGCACAAAACATCCACAAATGCAGTGTCCATCCTTTATTCCTGGCAAAAAGTAAGAATGGAAAAAAGGAAGAATGTGTCATGCTGGCAAGATATCAAGATGTCCTAGACAGGAATAAAGTCTTGGTCTCTATCTAGCTGACACCCTGCAACAACAGATGAGAGAAAACATTCTGTGTTTATATCTAGCACACTGCCACTGTTAGCGGGCACACCTAAAAACAACCATACCAGATTGTGAAAACCATACACATTTAGCTAATTAGGCTGATACAAAGATATCTTTAAAATGCCAGTATCTTAGCATTATCAATTTATGAGCACTATATTCCTGAAAGGATTTCTAAACCATTCAGTACTGGATATATTCAGGTTTTCACAGTTGAAAGATGTTGTCATGGTGCATCAAAAACAATTGATGGTTTATTGTAGTAAACACGTAATTCTGACTAAGTAGCCTTGCCACTCAGCTTTGCCATCACAGAAATACATTTTAAAAGATATTCAAACAGAACAAAATCTGACTGGATCATCTTCAAGCTGCTGTGAAATAAATCCTGCAGACTCTGAAGTGGAAAGTTGCTATGTTACTTTAAGAGCAAACAACATAGTTAAGCTAATGAACTACACAGCTTGGGGTAGACTTTTCCCCCATGTTTTGGAAAGAAGTCCCTTATGTTCACCAAGACTGCATTTATTTGATCAAAAATACACAAAAAAAGCAGCCATTACTCAAGTTTTCAGTGTCATGAATAATAAATATAAAGTTAAAATAAGAGCTCCTATTTTAAATCTCCTGTAATGTTATAGATGTATTTGCTGTATCTAGCTGAATCTATGTAAAAAAAAAAGTTAAGTATTTTTATGCTTTTTTTTTTTTTTTTTTTTTTTTTTATAAAATTAAATTATTTCAAGATGCTTAAATTAAAATAAATTAAAAATAACAGCATAAATTTTAAATAAATGCTCTGTAACAGAATGTCTTGGCTTCTTGCTTTGAATAAAAAAATAATAATTTCTTTAATAACTGAATAATTGCATCTGACCACAGTACAGTGCGAAACGCTTTAAAAAGCAAAAGTTAGCATTGCTTATAGTTTCTGCTCCTTTTTCAAACTTGTCCAATGTAGAGAAACACATGTATACAGGAAACATAAGATAAAATGTAAACCTTCGCAGGAATTAGTATATCCCTATAGACAGACCTCACACTATGCCTACTGCGGAGATTTGTTTTGTTTGCTTTGTACACAAGCAAAACCTCCTAATCTGAAAAATACATGTGACACATTTAATTACAAAAACATATTATCCATTACCACTTCATAAACTGTGGTCTAAATTCTTCAACAAAAAGTCTCATTTTACAATGACTACATGCCTCAGTTTTAAAGTCTAAAGAGACAATTCATGCTCTTCTGCTGGCCAATAAAACTTCATGAACTCTATATTCTGTCCAACCATATGGTCGCCATATGAGACTTAAGTTGTCTTATATGGGCTCTTGTACCTTTAAGACATATTTTGCACTCTTCCTCACATGACTTTAGTACTTCCTGCGCAAGAAAAACATCAATATTTGCACTTTCTCGCTGACCTGAGAAGACCTCTTAGTGTCCATTTTCTCCTCCCTGGCATCTCAGCGGGTCTTCAGCAATGGAGCCGGAGCCAGAGAGGACTAAGAATGGGTATATAAACACCATCTTTCCTCTTCCCTGTCCCTGGCCCCAAGGCTGTCGCTTAACGTAAGCTATGGAGTATGCGTAAATATCCACATGAAAAAAGGAAAGCCAAGACACATCCTCCCCAGCTCAATGCCAAGAATCTCAGAGCTGTGAGGTAAACATACTGGACAGACAAAATCTCCAGGGGTGTGTTGTCAGTTGTCAACAGGACACTGGATAACTAGAAGGAACACACAGTGTACCAGGAACAAAGACCTGATTGTACTCATGCCACATGCAGGACCGATCGATGTATTTAATGGCCTCAGAACACCTCCGCATTTAAGACTCTTCAGTTACTGGCTGAGGCTAATGAACTGTTTGAGAACGGAGTTCAGAGACGAAGCTGGAGGCTGAGGTGATAATGATATTGATTCTTGTAACATTTTGCAATTTAAATGTAACATGTGGCTGGCCAATTATTGTATGACCCTTATGGCTTCGGATTGTGAAGGTTGCTATGGCAACCCTTGACAGGTATGGGCGACTCTTTTCATAGCACTGCACTCGCGGGCTGGCTTTGCACAGCAAACACACAATCCATCATCCAAGACACATAATCAAACAAAATGAGGGCAAGGCACAAAGCCTCCGAAGAAATGTTAAACAATTACAATTCGCTTTTTAAAAAGACGAATCAATTACAAAAAGAATTCAAAGAAGCACGACTGTTTTCAACACTGCTTATAAGAAATGTTTCTACAGCAAATCAGCATATGTGATTTATGAAGGGTTGTGTGACTTGATTCAATGCTGGAGTAACGGCTGGTGAAAATTCAATATTTCCATCACAGGATTGAATTGTATTTCATAATATTATGGTTTTTACTATTTTTTTTTTTTTTTTCTCAAATAAATGCAGCCTCTCTGAATGTATAAACCAATCTATTTCGCATACAGTACTACAGTGAGTCCATTAAGATTAACAATACAGCTACATTTACATTTATCAATTATAAATCTGAATAGTAATCCAAACCTGAAAGCAATAAATTAGTGCAACTGTACCAAATTCCAGTTGAGTACTAGAATAGTACAATGTTATTGCATTACAGGCTAGATACTTTAACTTGTGCTTCAAATAGCACGGCAGAAGGAAACCAAACCCACTAGTAAAGTGCTATAGAATGATATTCATAGACATCTAGTCAGACTGGCCCTTATTAAAACCTCTGGGGTCCTCGAAGTGTAACTGTACTACTAAGGCAGGCTCTGTATGTTGATTTCTCAAAATAAAGGTTGAATACGTCATGCAGGCTTTCTCACAGGAAACCGTTGTACAGTTAATCTTCTCAGCATGAGGTCCCATGATAAGTAGAGGTTTTTTAATGTAAAAAAAAAAATGTAAAAAGCGCAGCAACCCATAATTTTAGCTCTCTGCTTGTGTGGTCGTTCAGGTGTTCCAGACCTGCTACAAAAGAAGCTTTAAAATGTCTGGTGTACAAACACTGCCTAGCCCATGACACCATAACTAGGGTCATCTAGTGACAAAACAAACTCTTTATAGAACTGCAAGCAAGAGAAAATCCTCTTTTCACACAACCAAAATGATGTTTAATGAAATTAAATGACAACAAACATACAGTAAGCCACAGGATTGCTCAAGTGATACCAAATGAACAGACAAAATATGTATGTTTTATACACAAACCGTGTACTTACAGAGGATTTAAGTATGTCATTTGTGAACCTACACTGTAAATAGTGGTTTGTAGAAATGGTAGAAATGCAGAAAAATGTCCTAATGATGTCCAAAGTTTCTGTCCTAGACAAGAAGGTCAAGGAAAATTTGTCATGTCATGAGTCGAAGCCCTTTCTGATAAGCCCAAAGGACAGACAGTGTTATTGTAAAAGTTGATTTCATGGAAATCAGACAAGACAGTGTTTGATTCTTGCATTATCTGAGAGGATAAAATGTGACCGCCACACATTTAGAGATAGCTCACACCCAAAAATTCTATTCTTACCTATGTACACATTTACTTATTTTGGGAAGACTATACCTTTAAGTGTATGGAGGCCAAGTGTTATCTCAGCAGATAATGTTGAAACCAAAGGCTTTCACATCTGGCCCTTAACCACTTTTTCCTTCTTTACAGGTATAAAGGAAAAAGCCCAATTTCGTTCCTTTTTTGTTTTGTTTTTTTGGAGGGGGAAAGTGCAGCACAAACAAACACTTGGGGCAAAGGTCACTTACCTCAGCATGTGTCCACCACAGTAAAATACCACTCTAAACATAAAAGAGCTCCCATGACTTCTCTGCTGACCTATATATGTCCACAATGAAATACAATAGCAGTCCCTTTGGTCTAATAAAATGTCACAGAGGCAGGAAAAGGGTCTTCTTGAAGTCCAAAGTGATGGAAAGTTGCCTTTGTTTCTCTCTTTTTTGGACAACTTTCTCCACTGAAATATGTTTGTCTTTTTATGAAGAGAGAGGGAAGAGGGTGAAGGTGCTGGATAGCATTTGAAGAGTTCAGAATGAGGGACAGAAGAAAAACTACATTGAGTGCCAACATCTGGTATCAATAAAACAGCACACGTTGTACCAACAGGAGAAAGAAGAATGTCTTGATGTGAGTCATACCCAGCATCATTTGTAAACGGCAATTCACATTTTAAACTGTTAAAAGAGTTGGCTACTCGTCCTTGGTAAAGTCATTTACACATACTTAAGTAAAAGCACATTTGCCGTTTTCAATAAGATTGAAAGCATCTGTCCGTATCCAATGTGAGGAACAAAGATGTTTTCCTTCAACGTATCAAATAGGTTTTTATTCTCTGACGACATCAAAGTAAGCTCACTATAAAAGAGTTACATGTTCCCTCGACATTTCCAGTTTTGTGAGAGGAACAGGAACGTATTTACTCTGGCATTTCCTCCTCTTAAAGTATTATGGGGGATGGTGAAGCAAAAGAGGATGAAAATGCCATACAGGGACAGGAAGAAACTGTAGGCATACAGTAAAAGTGACTGAAATTCTCTCATCACTCTTACTCTAACGCCACCCCGGCAGTTCTCGCATTTAAAGGCTTAGCTTTTCCAAGTCTTGCACTGTCATTAAGATCTACCAGGACTTAATGATATACATTCCCTGGAACAGAGATCATGCCTGGAACCAAAAGTAAACACCTGAGTCACCTAAGCTTAAAAAAAATATTATTTAGGGTCATAACATAGGATATATGATGACATCTACATCCTTAGGCCTACTGTGATTCTGCTGAGAAGTCTACAAAAGCAGGTTTCAGGCACAATGAATAAGAAAATACAAAACTAGCCTACTGTGTGAGGTTTCACAGTATTACTTCAGACATTGAGGTGTAGAGGCTGTCCTCAAACTGATATTAAAACATTCAAAATGCTGATTATGTTTTGTTTTATTCCATAAGCTGGGCCTCATCAACGCATGAGTGTGATATCAATATAAAGCTGTTTGACATCGGATGTGGTCACTGTTGATGAATGCAAACATCTGTGAATTTAGGTCAGACCAGCAGCCGGCATCGGTGTCAATCTAGTCTTTACTGGATTTTAAACCGAATCATTTAAGGTCAACAGGTTCTATCTGCAAAAAGAAATATATGTGGGATAGATTTCATACAGATAATAATAGGAGGTGCATTCTCATTTTCCTAAGACCTGTAAATGCCTGTGACTCAAGAATGTATCGACGACTACAATTGAACATGCAACACTTCTTTTAGGCACGTTATAATGTCACATTTGTCTGGTCTGTGAAAAAGCATTAGCACGCGTTCCTGCTATAATATATCAGTATTTCCTTTTCAAATGTGTAAAATGCATTCAAAACGGCATTGCGAAACACAATATGAGGACTTTAGACAGTAACAGGGCTATTGCTGCAGTGAATGGAAACAGACCGCTATTATTAAAAAGAAAAATAAATAAGAAATGAAATAAATCACCTATTTGTTCCCCTTGCTGTTCATTCGTTTCTTCAAAGCACGATATTCGTTTCAATAGCTGGCGCAAATCGTCAGGTTTTCTGACACAGCAGGCTACTACATTCATTTAGAAAAACGTTATACACACCTACGTTAAGACACTGAGCGGATCCTGGAGCTCGCATACTCCGAACCGGCAGAGAAAACGCGGCTTGACAACAGAGTCGACGCGTGTCCAGCAGTGCAGGCGGTATATTCCCGGTATATGGGTCTGAAATGTTGACGGTGAAGGTCTTATTCCCGGGATGTTGGTAGCTCTGAGGAATGTGCTCTGATGTTACTGCAGACTCGGTAACTCCCCCTCAAAGTGAAATTTAACCCTCTGAAGACCAGACGGCGATCTCCTTGTATTCACTGCATCACACGACACATGATCGTCCACCGGTGTTTCTAATGCTCTCTCACTATTGGCGGCCCGATTCTTCTTTCAACAACTACTGATTCTTTGAAACCCACACTTATATTATTCACTGATCTGTGCACTTTTTCTGTCTTGATGACATAATATTCATACTCCAGCAGGACATTACAACACTGCCGTTTCCAGTCACAGAAATTACGCAATAATTTAGCTGTACATGCTGTACCAGTGAACACAATCCAGTGACCTTTATGTAATTTGATTCAGTTTAGTTAAAGCAATAATTAATCATTTATGTGTAATATGCTATTGTAGTTTTTTAGAGAAACGTGTTTCTTAATTATTTTTTTTTGATATAGGCTATGTCTTACATGTTGCATCTGTGTTATGTGTTTTAGATTTATATATACTCCCAAAAGAACATATTTAGAGTATCATGGAAAATATTAGCCCTATTAAATATTAGCAATTAATATTCTATCATATTATGTAAAAAATTATGTTATAAGTAATATGTAGGCCTACTTATTACACAATGGCACTATAAAACATGGGTATTTTAATAGCAATTAAAATGTAGGCTACTTGTGCACAATAATTTTTATGCCAGTTATGCCCAAACCAAAATAGCTCAAGCCTTATCGTTCAATTCTTCAATTTAGGTCTATGATATAATTTATTTGATTTTTTTACACTTGTATCATTTATGATTTTTTGGTTAGCCTGGGATATTCCTACACCATCTGTAGAACAAATTATAGTGTGCCTTGAACAGAGGAGAGTGAGACAGTGATAGTGTTAGAGAAAGAAAGCAAGGGAGTTATTTTCTCAGTGCTGCAGCTGATTGACAGCTAAATGCACAGTATTTTTAGAGCAGGTTTTGCATTGTTTGAAAGAACATTCCCTTTTGAAAGCAATCATTTACACTGTGAAGAATGTAGATTAGTCTAACCCTTATGTCATGTTGTTTATTCTTGTTAGGTTATTGTATAGAGAGAGAGAGAGTGTTTTGTTTCAGTGTTTCCAGTGTGTTCATTCTTTAGATTTAAGTGTCTCATGAAGAATATCAGGCCAGGAAACTGTTAAGATGTGGTCCTAAAGAGAGCACCGCTGCTTCTGAGGGAATGTTTTTTGTTCCCTGACGTCAGTTTATGAATGAACAACATGTAAAGTACTACGCTGAAAGAAAAGCTTGTGTTCCAGAAGAAAAAAAAACTTTGTAAGCTTGTAAGCTTTGTAAACTAAAATATATAATGTACTTAAATGTGAACACTGAGAATATATTTCCTGAACCTTGACGTATACATTGTAGATATTGTATAGCTCACAAATAAAAATGCTTATAAGGCAAATTTTGTTAACAGACATATGACGAACTGTGACACAGGAAAGACACCAAAAGGTGAAAAGGATATGAGTAGTTGTCTCACTGCCCTTGAAATGACAGACATTCCCTCCTTCTGTCCCTTTCATTTCCCCTTTTTTATGCTGACTCATCAAACATGTGAAAAAGAGCCACATTCATAAATTCTTTGGAAAGTGGCTTCGTAAAAAAAGGGATTTGTGCTTTTTGCTCCATATTCGTCGTTGAGCACAAAACTGTCCTTCAGCTACACGTATAGGGCTAAAATAAAGCAAAGGTCTACATAACTCCCTTATCTAAACAAACTCGTATATAGGGGTTTACGGATTGGTCCATCTCTAACTAAACTGTCAATCAATAGTCAGCAGTGGTGTGTTGAGAAAACTGAGCAGTCCTGAGATACACCATGACAATCCATTAGCATTCAAATAAACAGGCTCTTGTAAACAAAGCAAGTTCAATCCACACCAGACGCGTCTTCAAACACTAAAACTAAACATTTTCTAAACCCCAGCTTATAGTAGTCTTTATTTGGACTAATATGAAGCTTAGTTACCATAGTGATGGGTCCATAACAGGGCTGAATGCCCAGAGCTTGTTTTACTATTTGGCGTTTCAAATAATGCCAGACATATGAAGGCGTTTTTCTCTGCATAGTATGTCTGAAAGAAAGTTTCAGAAGTGTGCATGGATAAATGGAAAATTCTTTATAGGAAAGTCGGGGGGGGTAGATCTTCCGGCTTGAAGTGCCTCAACTCCTCGAAGGCCACTGCAAGCCATTCATCCAAGGCTCCCTGAGTTCAGTGGTCAAATGACATTACCTCATATTTTACAGCAACCCCTTCAATGGGTTGGGGTTCGCCAAATAAAGGCTACATTCACTGGCTCTGAGGCGCTTGCATTTATGAGAGGAAGAATCCAGTTCATCGTATGTGCATTGAACAGTCCGACACTGGCGTGTCTTTGTTGCTGAATCATAATACACCAAATTTTTGGGTGGTTGAGAATTAAGCGAAACATCAGAGACGTTTCCTTAATATAGAGGATTCCCATCCCAAAGGATCTATTCATCTCTTATCAACACAAGTTAGCTCTTTGCAGATATGCTATGCTAAGCTTCTCTGCAATTATAGATAAGATAAAAACAGATGCGTGCAGCACACATTTAATATAAACCTAGAAAAGTATAAATGTGTGCTGCGTATATGTGTATTTATATGTTTTATCATGTGAACATTAACCAATGTCAAAGAACTGAGAATTTACTGTATGTGTATAGACATATGTAACACTTTGGAGTAGACTTCAAGCACTCAACTCACTATTAACTAGTTGAACTAGTTTAACTATGTATATTAGGTGGTCACACTTTATTATAAGGTCCAATTCTCACTATTAACAACCCATTAACTATGACTTTTACCTTAATAAACTCCTAACGTGCTGCTTATTAATAGGAGGTAGCTACAGTAACATTATAGGTATTGGATAAGGGATGTAGAATATGGTCATGTAGAATATGTGCTTTAATAGTAAGAATAAACAGCCAGTATGTTTTATAAATAGCAGCATATTAATAGTGAGACCTGGTCCCTACTTAAGTGTTACCCAATAAGCTGTTTATTAGTATTTATAAGCGCATATTAATGAATAATTCTGCATGATCATATTATATCAATATTTTAGGCCTAACTAACTATTATTAATCAGAAAAAAGGACTTTGTTGAAGCAAAAGTCATAGTTATGGAGAATTGGTCTCTAAACTAAGGTGTGATTGTGTACTGTAAGATTAGTCTAAAATAAAAAATTTTAATTAATTTATTTTTTAACATAAAAGTTCAGATTTCTTACTGTACAGACACAGTATATGATAGAGCAGAAGTAAAAGTAGAGTAGTTTTTAAAAGTACGTACATAAATAAAATGTGTTTACAGGAAATGCCTCTGTGGTTATGCTCCATAAAAATCAGATAAAAATAAGTCCTCCTCACATTTAAGTTACTGAAGCTGAAATACAGTATGTTCTTCTCACTGAGTATTTTGCTTTTCCCAGAATGCTGATTCTTACATTCCAAGAGCCGGTGAGACACAGACATGTGCCAAGTTTACACTGTCAGAGTGTGTGTGTGGGAGGGCGGCAGCTCATAATGAAGAGAGCTTTACATC
Organism: Enteromius trimaculatus; assembly: GCA_032361065.1. Lineage (NCBI taxonomy): Eukaryota > Metazoa > Chordata > Actinopteri > Cypriniformes > Cyprinidae > Enteromius > Enteromius trimaculatus. The sequence goes on from JAUMHP010000046.1 coordinate 11,574,356, forward strand.
TAAACACTCGGATCTGACAGTAAAATGCTCTTCAAATCAGAACAATTCATGAAACAATCCCAAGACTGTCAAACAAAGTCACAAACCTTTTCTATTTTGACGTCTGGCATGAAAATGGTAAATTAAAGGACAACAAACAAACTGAAAATCATCATGAGCAATTTTGGTTTTCTTTCTCCATATTTCCTTACCGCTTTCAAAGTGAGTGACGCAAGTAAGAAGAGACGATCATCAGCAAACGGACAACAGATGTTGTTTTCCACACACAGCTCATGATTTTTTACAATGAAAGCCTGGAGTGTATTAAATCCCATTCACTGCAGGAAGTAAAAAAAGTAAGAATGACAGAGAGAGAGCATTCCCGGAATGTAGGAGTTACATCCTTTCCCAAAATTCATCTTTCTTACTCATCTCTCAAAGGAGATGCCTAGTGCCAGAACACAGTTTTCCAGTAAATCCAGACTTGTTTTGCAGCACATTTCTGGCATTGTTGTGTATGTATGCGAGTGTGTTTGTTTACCATAGCCTTTCTAAAAAGTCACCTCACAAGTGGACACTGAACAACCACACAGCTCGTGCCAAACTGGTGAGGAATGCCTCAGTGGGTTACAGACTTTACATCACAATTTTCCTTCACAAACACAAGCAGAGCAGCACTTTTCAGCCCAAGAGAGGCTCCCCATCTTCACAAGAGCCTTTGAGCATTCTTGAAGTCACTTAGTGTTTTCATTTCCCTGTCAGAGGAGGAAGTTAGTGGTCTTTTTCCTTTGAAGTGAGAGGCCAGGCGGACTGAGAATCCTGGCCCGAGCTCCGGCACAGCGGCACAAAGGACTTTAAGCATTTATGTGTTTTTGTGGGTAAGAGTGTGTTCAAATCTAGAGGAGACAATGCTGGCCAAACATGAGCAAAGTACCTTTTTACACTAACTAGTGGCTGCATTAGCGTATTAGGTAGGGAAGTTTGGCTTGCTGCCCAAGGTACAACAGAGGCCGCCTTGTCGAATGCTGAATAAAATGTACAACAGTGTGCCGTACCCCTCTCCTTCTTGTCCAGTAAAATTTCTGTGCTTGATGGAGAAAAAAAATCACACAAACCCACATATGGAAGTTATTAGTGTGCTAGGAGAAGACTAAAGCCAAGAGAATTGTGGAACTAGGGCACTGATCCACAGAGAGATATTAAAAAACCTGGGGATGTTAACACAGGCTGAGGTGAGGCTGTAACTGTGGATGGTCAAGTGCACATGCACTGTAAAAGATGATTTCACTGTTGTTTTTTAATCACATGTATATTGTAAAGATTAATTACATCCGTAGTTAGATGACTCACTTTCTGAACAACACTGAAACAACAAACTCAAAATCAATACTGTAATATATACTGTAACTCAAATCATGAACTACAGGTACACTTCAGACACTTTCTTATTTAACTTGTTTTATATCAAATAATCATTAAATTAATACCTATATGCTTTTGTGCTTTCAGGAAAAATGCTGGTATTGGAAACACAGGTCAATCGTAGTTTGTTTTGTACAATTTTCAGTCCAAATGAATGGCTTTACAGACACTATGATTAAGGACAACAGTATGCAGACTAAATTAGGATATTTTCCCCTAAAGATGAACATTCTCATCGACTGGACAAAATACTATTTGGTTACCAACATCATTCAAAATAACTTTTTTAATCTTCCTACTTTTCTACAAAAGTAATAAAGGTTTGCAATGACACGAGTGTAACTAATCAATAGCAGAATTTACATTTTTGTCTGAACTATTTCTGTGTGCATTAGCTTTCTTTTTATATAAATTTTGGAAAATAAACGCCTTTGTTGAATTTTACTTACCCGCCTCTGTCCAATCGTTACAGAAGCTTGGAATAACAGTTTTCCTCCACCATGAGTACGGAGGATCACTTCCAGGAACTTGTAGAGGCGGTTCGTAATTCCATAATCTCGTCACTACACTCACCTTCAGCACCGCCATCACCCACGCCACAGCAACAAATCCCGGATGTAAACACCACTGCTTCTCCTGCCACGATCGTATGTCCCATGGTGCGATCGACGCCCTACTCCGGCG
>JAUMHP010000046.1:11588558-11599469 GCA_032361065.1 Enteromius trimaculatus
TCAGAGAGAGGATGAAACACTCACTGGTATGACTGAGGAAGTGTAGCAAGTAATTGATAAAGCCAAAGATGTTCTCGGATTTATTCTATTGGTGAGGATGACAGTTTTACGACTTGGACTTTATTATATCTGCATCAGACGCCCTGTTTGTCATTTATTACTGCCACAATATCTCTGTCATGAATCACTTTAAGGATCACAAAAAAAGTCAAAAACAAAATATATTATAAAGCCATCCATTAAGTGACACTGACTGCACTTGAGCAAGTGACAGCTGAAGTGATTCTAAACACTTTTAAGGCATAACACCAACATAAAACATATTGAGTAGAGAGGAGGATGGCATTATCAGATTGTATTTGTCTTGAGTGCCACCTTCTGATCCAGCAGCTTTATTCAATTTAAACCAGCAATACTCTTCTCTCCGTTAGAATGAGGAGACATACGGTGTGACGTACACGACAGCGAGGCTTGTGTTCTACTCCAGAGGGCTGGTCTGTCGTCCTCTGCTCCTCTCGGTGTGATTTTGGCATTAGGGCCACTTTGCTAATTGCACTCGGCTCGGCACATCCGTTCCCTTACTGAGTCACCAACTGCATACCAGGGGAAAAGAGCTCTCTATCAAGATCTCTTCTGGCTTCTTTTTTTCAATCACACTCTCGCTCCCCATGACACGATATCCTCCAATTCACGCGGCTTGCTGTGAAAGGTTACCGCGACACATTTCTCTCTTCCTCAAGCAAACATTAATTAGCGGAACCATCTGAAGAGGAAACTTCTCTTTTCGATTTCGAAAGACTCTGTTCTTGATTACAGAATATGCTGAGTTCAACGGCTTAGAGAGAAAAAAAACACACATTGAAAATCGTTAACGAGCAGCTTCGCCTTTCCGTTGTACAGAAAAATCAGTGCATACTGAATTTCCAATTCGCGTAAGCTGGGTTTTTGTGATTTCTCTTTCAGTTCTTCATGTTTCTGATGAGAAGGATTGATGGGAATTAGGAGAGATCAGGGCCATTAGGAGCACTAATCCACATGTAATCCAGCACCAGCCAAACTAAAGTTTCCTCTGGGAACTTGTGTTACTCTTGGTGGGGAAAAAGCGCCTGCTTTTGGTCTGCAAAAAGGACATGACAGAGTTTGTGTGATTATTAAAGTGTTACCCCCCCCCAAAAAAATCTTAATTTACTAACCATCATGTCTATCCAAACCTGTGTGACACTTTCACCTCTGAAGACATTTTTGAAAAGAACATTGCAACTCATTGACTTATTGTATAACAAAAAATTCTTTAAAATGTCTGCTTTTGTTTTCCACTTGAGACGTAAAATAATGCAGGTTTGTACAACGTAAGTAAATAATGACAAAACATTTTTTTTATGGTCAATTAAAGGGTTAGTTCACCCGAAAATTACAATTATGTCATTAATAACTCACCTTCATGTCATTTCAAACCCGTAAGACCGTTCATCTTCAGAACACAAATTAAGATATTTTTGATGATATCAGAGATCCATCTGATCCGATCTGTTTTTTAAAAGTGTGTTCAGTCAATTTAAAGTTGATTAATATGATTCTGGCAATGTTTTATATCACTGAATGTTGTACGAATTTGAAATTAAATGTCTGATGAGGAGCTATAGAGGTCAGTGCTCTGTTGTGTTTGAAAATGGCATACACTACACTAAATTCTATGTGCTAAACTAGTGTTAACATAGTATTTTGCTAGGAATCACACAAATATATGTGTTAATTTATCATTAAATTTGCTCTTGTAATCATAATTTGTATGAAAATGTGTGAATTTTCATGCACTGGTATGTTTTGCAAAAATGTAGGAAGTGGAAGATTTTCCAATGAACCTATGTTAAAATGGGTTCCTGTCACATTTTTCATTAGGATGTCTACGAGCCGTACTGTATATTTACTCTGAAGCAGCGAGAGAGGAAGCAAGAGGGTGTGTAAATATGAATGCTGAGAAAGTGACAAGGACAGGAGAGAGAAATGGAGAGAGACGAAAGCAAGAGAATGAGGATGACAGCTGCTTTGCCTGTGGCCATCCAGAGTGGCTGGTGTGCTGAGGAGACTGTTTGCGCAACTGAGGCCTGACAGATAAAATTGCGGACGGATAGTTTGGATGCCGAGAGCTGAGGAACAAGTCACAGGGAGAAAGAAAGAGCAGAAAACTTTTCTGCTGTGTCTGCTAGCACAGTAACAACGCCATCCATCATTCCTCTTATTATCATTAATTATTATCAACGCACCAGAGGCCCATTTACATCAAGCTCACAGAGAGGCAGAGAGGGGATTCCTGCATATTCACAGAGCTGCTGCAGTCTGTGTGTGTGTGTGGGCGAGCGTTTTTTTTTTTTTTTTTTTTGTGTCTGCCAATGGTGTTGAGCTTATTTCCAGCAGGCCTAGTCTGGGCAGTGACATCTCGGAGTGTGTTATTTTCAGCTTTTTCTTTTTTGATTGCTTATGCAATGCCCAAGTGTCACAGGCATTTTCTGCTCCTCCCTTTTAAAAGGGCAAGCCATAATGGCTAAAATGGCCCCCCACAGGCCTTCTGAATTGGCCTGTGTTAACATAAGCGTAGACCTGCAATATAAATATGTGTTTTCTCACTGTCATTGTTATAATTATAGTTCTGTTTTTTTTGGCAAATATGTTTTATGATGTTTGTTGGTTTTTGTTAAAATTTTTAAATGGTACAAACTAAATTTTAAAAGTTTGTACTGAAGTGCAATTGTTTGTTGATCAGTTCTAATTATTGGCCTTTATATCATTTCCATGCGTTTGCAATTCTCTCCAGGCTGTATAAATAATAATAATTTAAAAAATCAGTTAAACATAAATATTGTAATATATTTTGGCAAATTAAACGAATGTTTTCTATTATAATAGATCATAAAATGTAATTTGTTCAGAACTGAATTTCCATCAGCTGTAAGTCTTCAATGTCACACAGTCAAATAAACCATTCTAATACTGATTTGTTGCTCAAGAAACCTTTCCCTTCAGTTCAGTTTAAAATATTTATTTTTTTTATGTAAAAAGTCGTCACTTTCAATTCCATTGTATAATTCATCCTTGCTTTTTGATAAGAAACTTGGCCAGGTTGAGGGACCAGCCAAAAACCACCAGCAACTATTTGAGGCTAAATTGTTTGTGTACATGTTTTCTTTTTCTTTTGTCCTCTAGGGTTCTCTTTGAAGCAATTCAGTCCTACTAAAATCTTTTTTCTTTTTTTTTTTTTGCAAATCCCTTCTTGACAGCAGTTATACAGAGTCAAGTCTAATTCGCTGCGTCTTTTTTGAGCAGTTGTATCATGCATTTCCTCTAAGACATTTTTTGTGTGCCTAAAAGCAGAGCCAACCCCACTTCCGAACCCGTGAACTATGTTTGCGCTGCAGTTGCCGTGGGTCTCTATTCAGCAGATGATGCCTTGAATGATTCATGACCTAAGTAAGCTACGGGGGGCACCTGGACATGAGGAAACTCCCCTCAGGAGGTCTGCCTGTGTCAAAGGAAGGCAAAAAGAAGAAATCAATAGGGGAAGATTTCTTCAGACTCTGAGCATAAGGGCATTGCAGGCATCAGAAAGCGTCTCGAAATCATTCCAATTGCTGCAGTGCACAGCTTTCAGTGGTTTTCAGATACTAGAGTAGATTCACATTTGATTGTTTTGTTTAAGGTTCAGCTCAAATTGAGGTCCATCGAGAACACTTGTTGTTTATTTATCTAAGCATTAAAATACTGCTACTAAAGTATTGCCACAAGGGGTAATAATTTTATTTTTATTTTAACTTTGTCATCAAGACAATGCAACTCCATATAAAATCAGCTCAAATAATACTTCATTATACAAGTAATTCACAAGTAATAATACACAAGTAAAACTTTAAGTGATTTCAAAACTTAAAATAATACACAATACTAATAATCCATGATTAAAATGATACTGTACAATTGATATAAAAAGCTTGCAGCTCAATTAATACACTTAATAAAAATGAAATTAATACTACTTTAAAAATCATTTAAAAGTTCAGCTAATATGAACCGGATCTCATGAAAGTGCGTAAAAACAGTATAAAATAGAAAACGAAAACCATTGTTCCCTTTCAGCCAGTCACTCTGACGTCACGTCGGTGACTGACGAATAGGAATCTCGCTTCGAGAGGTCCAATCTACTCTGCGTGTTTAGAAACACGCCAATGAAATTGGCATACGCTGATTAGTATCCAGCCTCATATGATCGCAGTGCGAGTATAAATAGGCAGTGGATTAAGCGCTTCATTAGCTTTTTGCTTCGGAGCTGAGCCTCACATGGGGTTACCGTTCCTGAGCCATCTACTCACCAAAATGGAGCAAGGCTGGTGTCAAGTAGCAGCGGTGGTGGTTCCTGTCAAGGGCGGTCACAATTGTATTGTATTGTATCTTATTTTGTGTTTCGAACATCCATCTCCCCTGGGCTCTTCAGCCTTTCACAAAAGAACAAAGGCTAAAGAGACTGGCTCACGGGTGGTTCGTCTTTGTAAAAAGGCGTCCTTGTAAGGATCACCCATGCGTTCTTGGGTGCGGCCATTACCTGACGCCGGTGGACGGTCATGAATGCTGTTTAACGCGCCTGGGCCTTAAGCACCCCAAGGCAGCATTCGCGGATGAGTCATGTTCCGCGGATGTCACCTTTGGGGATCCCCCTTCGAACAGATGTCGGTTGTAGCATCGGAAGGAGAGTACGGTTCTGGCCATCCATCACATCCTGCCACGGTGGCCAGCTGCTGCCTTCACCCGGGCCCCGCTGGCACAACCTCAGCCTGGTTGTCGCTGGTCCACTGCTGCTTCTCCTGCACCGCCGCAGCCAGAGCAGCAGCCTTTACATAAGCTGCATCGAGGAGCCGGCAGCCATGGTCCCGCCCCAAGGATGGAAGGTGTTGTTTTTCTGAAGTTGGTGAGTTGAAGGAGAGCCGGGTGGAGAATCCCAAAATCTCGACAAAAAGAGTAGCTTGCTCTATCTCTGTGCCCCCTGAAGGGAAGAGGTGTTGTGGACAGGCCTGTAAAAGAGTTTGCTGGAACACAGGTAAGAATTGCATGCTCTCAGGCTCTTTGGCACAGAGACGCCCTGGCCGGGTCCCTGCGGTAGTCCCGATGGTGCCTCTAGCTTGGTCTTTAGATGCCGGGATCAGGCTCAGACTGTCTCGTTGGCTCATCCGGACCATCCGACTCGGCTATGCGATTCAGTTAGCTCGCCGCCCACCCTGGTTCAATGGCATTCATTTCACGTCAGTGAACGCTGCAAATGCCCCTGTCCTGCATGCGGAAATTGCTACCCTCTTACAGAAGGGAGCAGTAGAGCCGGTCCCTCCAGCCGATATGAAGACTGGGTTTTACAGCCCGTACTTCATAGTTCCCAAGAAAGGTGGTGGGTTACGGCCGATCCTGGATCTGCGAGTCTTGAACCGAGCTCTTCACACGCTCCCCAAAAAAAAAAAGCTGAAACGCATTTTTGAATGCATCCGTCTGCAGCAATAGACCTGAAGGACGCGTACTTTCTTGTCTCGATTCTTCCGCGTCACAGGCCATTTCTGTGGTTCGCGTTTGAAGGGCGAGCATATCAGAGACCGCTTCAACACTGGCTTCGTGATCGAGTGCCGAGGTGGGAGTGGAAGCACAGCACGGCACGTTCCGGGTTCAGATAACACGGGCCTGCCGTTTAGCCTTTTCCCCGTGGTTAGACCTAGCGTTTTTCTGGGTTGGGGTACCCTTACAGCAGGTCTCCAGGCATGCTGTGGCCTCCACCACAGGGTGGGGTGCCACGTACAACGGGCATGCAGTGTCAGGGATTTGGACGGGACCTCATCTGTATTGGCATATCAATTGCCTCGAGCTGCTATCAGTTCGTCTAGCTCTGGGTCGCCTCAAAGAGCACCTACAGGGCTGTCATGTTCTGGTCCACACGGACAACACATAGGCTGTAGCGTACATCAACCATCAAGGTGGTTTACGCTCCCGCCACATGTCACAGCTCTCCCGCCACATGTCGCCCGCCACCTCCTCCTATGGAGTCAGAAGCATCTGAGGTTGCTTCGCGCCATTCACATTCCAGGTGTTTACAACCAGACAGCCGACGAGCTGTCTCGAGCATCACTACATGGAGAATGGAAACTTCATCTCCTGTCGGTTCAGCTTATATGGGAGAAGTTCGGAGACGCACAGGTAGACCTGTTTGCCTCTCCAGAGACCTCTCATTGCCAGTTTTTTTTATGCTCTATGCTTTTATTACCGAGGGAACCTTATGCAGAGATGCCCTGGCACACAGCTGGACGCAGGGGCTACACAAATATGCTTTTTCCCTAGTGAGCCTTCTGGCACAGTTCCTGTGCAAGGTCAGGGAGGACGAGGAGCAGGTCCTGCTGGTAGCCCCTTATTGGCCCACCAGGACCTGGTTCCCCTGGATGGGATGTGGAGGTTCTAAGTGGCCTACCCCAAGGGGTAGTTGACACAATTTCTTTTGCGAGAGCACCTTCTAGAAGAGCTGCCTACGCGTTGAAATGGAACCTGTCCGTCGAGTGGTGCTCCTCTGTGGTGCTCCTCCCAGTGCTCCAGTTACTTGATAGTGCAGTACTGGTTTCCTATGGTCTGAGTCCCAGCCTAGAGACCAAGCACTGAGGGTTTGGGAGACTCCCACACGAAACTGGAAGGGGCAGCTTCATCGTGTTTTACATAGGGATCCCAATTCGTCGGTCACCGAAGTGAGGTCAGAGTGACTGACTGAAAGGGAACGTCTCGGTTACGTATTGTAACCCTTGTTCCCATAAGAAGGGAACGGAGACGTCATGCCCCATTGCCATGGATCCCCACCGCTCGGGGGCCGTGTCACCGGCTTGGCTCCTCAGCGAAAAACGAATGAAACGCTTAATCCGCTGCCTATTTATACTCGCACTGCGATCATATGCTGCTGGATACTAATCAGCGTATGCCAATTTCATTGACGTGTTTCTATACACGCAGAGTAGATTGGACCTCTCGAAACAAGATTCCTATTTGTCGGTCACCGACGTGACATCTCCGTTCCCTTCTTCAGGGAACGAGGGTTAAAATACGTAACCGAGATGGTATTGATATGCAAAAATGGATATGCCACGCAATGGTTGTGGGGTACATACATATCATATGTACGAAAAACTGTGTATCATATGCAAGCCAACAAATTAGCATTTACACCAAAGTCCATTTTTTGCATATCAATACCACAATTTTTCAATTTTGTTTGGTATAATATTTATGTATTTTATATACGCATTTTCATAAGACCGGCTCGATGATACACAAGTTTTAATTGAAAAAATAAAATATAAAATGATAAGCTTCTTGCATTCACTTCCATTGTAAGTGCCTCCATTAACCTATATTTTTTAACATTATGCCACAAATGCTGTCAATTGCTAAACTTGTGCTGAACCAAGAAAATTCCATTAACACATTTTTAAAAGCCTTAATGATCTAAGCTATATATCCAATTTACCACATTTGTATTTCAAACACATTTTTCTAGCATATTGGATGATTGAAGCGTGGGTATTTTTGCACACTTTGCTAGTCCCACAATCTTCAATCAGTCAATAAGACCTTAGCACTCAGCTCACACTCAGAGCAGCACGACCCAGCAGGCAAACAGTTCTCTAATCTCTAGGCCTTGCCGCCGTCTCTTTTCATAGCCTCTCTGAGTGCCCTCTCAATTGTCCATACCTGATCCTACGTCTCCATTTTCACCCTTGCTAACATTAATATTAAAACCTCACATCTTCTTTATTACAGTCTTTCACCTTTCAGCAAGGCCACACCGAACTCTCGCTGCAGCCCTGCCAAGAAGCTGAAATTGGCTCTCGGTCTTTGCCCTGGGTCCTGTCAGGTGCAATATGCCAAACGCCAGAGACAAGGCTTCATTTTTGGCAGCAGTAAATGGGCCTGGCAGGCCTGCTCTTTTTATAGGTTTGACAGATGAAGAGTGAACATTAAAGATTTTTTCAGAGGCAAATCCTTCACCTGTGAGCTAGCTCTCGAAACAATGCTACAGCTCTTGTTTAGAAGGCAATTAGCATACCTCGGCTGAGAGGAAGAGTGCTGGAGAGTGCCAGTGTGATATTTTGGATTTATGCCATGCCATTTTCACGCTGGTGGCCTTTTCATGTAATATATCTGTTCTTTAATGGATTACAGTTTCTTGAGTTTGAGTCAGCTGTTCGTATACAAAAAGAATTGACATTTGCATGTTTATCCATGTTGAAATCTGTCATGTACTTTAAAATGGTTTTTTCAAATCTTTACATAAATGGACAGCTAACCCAAAAATGAAAATTAATTAAATTATAAAAAAATCATTTAATCACCATTATTTAATTGTTCTAAACCTCTAAGAGTTTATTTTAATAAATAAACTTATATTGGAAAATAAACGCATTATGGCAAAAATATTTAATAAATTAATTTTCTTTGACTAAAATATATTTATGCTATTTTATTTCTATATTAAAAATATGTTTATATAATATATATATATATATATATATATATACACACATATATATATAGTCACAAATGGCAAAGCAAGCACAGGACCATGAGCTAAGGATGAACAGAAAAATTCCCCAGAGGGTGGATTTATTGAGAAAACTGGTCAAAATAAAGTATCTGTTGCCACTGTGCGGCTCCTTTTAGAGCGCTCTTCCGATCTGTCTGTGTCTGGGCTCTGTCTCAGCAGAGATGCAGGGCAATGCGGGTTCAGAGGCTGGATTCTGGGGAGACAGAAAAAAGGTTTAGTTTGGCGAGTTGGAGTCAACTGGAGCATAGAGCAAAGCGTCGTTGGGGCTTGCTTGGGGTTCAGATGAAGCTCAGCCAGGGAGTGCCTCACACGGCTTATCTGGCCACGGGCTAAAGGCTTGCAGCTGGGGCTGATGAGCCCCTGATGAGGTTTGCAGGTGCTCCCTCGTTGGTAGCCAGGGCAACGCTGATCAGTGATTGGGACACTCGTCACACTTCCCCTCCCAAGCGTGGGAAGTGACCCCTGACAGACCTGCAAAAGCTGACCACAGCAGAGAGAGTCCGTCGGCGTGGTTGTGGCAGGCCCGGCCGGGTGTTGGACGTCAAAGTGGTAGTCCTGGAGCGCGAGGAACCATCTTGTGACCCGGGCGTTGGTGTCCTTTGCCCAGGCCATCCACTGTAAGGGAGCGTGGGCGGTTATTAGGGTGAACTTACGTCCCAGCAGATAATAACGTAGCTCCAGGACTGCCCACTTGACGGCCAGGGCCTCCTTCTCCACTGTGGCATACTTCTCGGCTGGGTTCAGCTTCCTGCTGATGTAGAGGACGGGGTGTCCTTCGCCGTCCGTGACCTGGGACAGCACACCTCCCAGACCGACATCAGAGGCGTCTGTATGCAGTAGGAAGGGGTTGCTGAAGTCTGGGGCTCGCTGGTGAGCGTGGCCTTGATGGTCTGGAAGGCTTCCTCCGCTGCCGGGTTCCATTCCACTTGCTCAGGCTGGCCCTTCCTGGTCAGGTCTGTCAGAGGGGCAGCAATAGAGAAGTTAGGGATGAAACAGCAGTAGTATCCTGCCAGGTCGCCATGAACTTGCATGGAGCATGCCGAAGTGGGGACCAGGACCATCACTTGATCGCCGGGTTGGAACTCACGGGGCTGGGCAGCCCGGTCATAGTGGCGTTGTTTGGCCTGCTGGGCTTTGGTGAGGTGTTCCTTCACCAGCGGCATAACCCGGTCGATACGCTCCCTCATCTGTCTTACATGCTCAATGACTGACCTCACGTGGCTGGCCGCCAAAATGCAGCTCAAACAGCGTGAAGCCGGTGGAGGCTTGCGCCACTTCCCGGACGCAGAAAAGCTCGTAGGGGATCATCAGGTCCCATCCTGGACTCACCATCTCGGCCGCTGTTGCTGGGGAGAAGAACAGGCTATCGGCGGACCCCTCTTCCAGCCTGCTTCGGCCTCCGTGAAGGAGTGTGGCTGGCAGGCTGAGTTGCAGTGGCTAGCAGGCGGTCAAATACAGGCCAGTCTCGTCCCTGCAATACAGATACGGGCAGGTCCTTTAGGACCAGTGATGCCAGTAACGCGTTACTTAGTAGAGCGTTACTCTAATATGACCAATTTTTCCAGTAACGACTTATCTAACGCGTTACTATTTCCATAGCAGTAATCAAATTAAAGTTACTTGCCCAAGCCACTGAGCGTTACTATTTCTTAAATTTTTTTGAAGCACAATTTATTTGGTTTAGCCCGCTTTTATTAAGCAACTGTTGCAAATGTCAACAGATGAGAGTGTAACCCTTATTTTCTACTGCAGACGCTCCGTCTCTTCTGCGTGGATACAAGGGTGATAATTCTTTTTTTTTTTTTTTTTTTAATCGGAAGCATCGGCATTACAGCATGAACAGCCGAACTCGCACACACACCCTTGCGTCCACTTCTCTCTCGTCTTTTTCTCACGCACCCACTGCCTTAAAGGAACAGCGGCACACAATCTCTTTTTAACTAACATATAGAAAACTGTACATAAGACATGGAAATACATGAAACCGTTTATAAACATATCTGTTTACATTTCTTCTTCTTTTTCTTATCCATAGATGGCCAAAAGTAAAATAAAATAATGAATTCAACATAAGATTACTAGAGCATCAGCGCACACGGGGCAAAAAGCGCCGTTATAACACAGGCGCGCATTCGCACTGATGTGACCGAGCCTGAGTATCCTTTCTAAATATCAGTCCGAACCCTAATGTGGATGGTATAAAAAGTATATTTTTTATACCATCCACATCCTCACACGGCTTATCTGGCCACGGGCTAAAGGCTTGCAGCTGGGGCTGATGAGCCCCTGATGAGGTTTGCAGGTGC
>JAUMHP010000046.1:11614868-11638146 GCA_032361065.1 Enteromius trimaculatus
ATCTATCTATCTATCTATCTATCTATCTATCTATCTATCTATCTATCTATCTATCTATCTATCTATCTATCTATGATATTAATAACTTTGCAAATACATCATCATCATCTATTGGACATGCATTTTTTGCCCCTGTGCAGATGTTAAAAAAAGGTCTAAGAAAATTGTACATTTGATTTTGACACCCCCAAAAAGTCTGGTTGATTAAACACAAGTGTATGACATCATCTGTCATTTTTTGTGGGCAGGGCTGAAATTTGCAGCAAGCTATTATCACATCAGCATAATAAAGAACAGCATGTTACTTGAAAGTCATTTGAGGATGTACGCATATTCTTTTCCTCATCTATTATTAGCGGTGTCCATTGTATTTGCCTGATGTTGATAGTGGGATTTGTTTTTCCTCTCTGAGATCTTAGATTGATGAGTGCTAAGATGAGTAGTGAGAGTGAGAGAGAGAGAGAGACAGATGCCGAGACAAAGACGGAGACAGAGAGAGTTTGGCAGGCCTGTTTGTTTGCCCTTGCCCGAGCCAAGCCTGGTGTTTACAGCCACTGCTGATCCACTCCACAGCACTGCATAGATGAGCGATATGAGACTCATTAGCCCTGATTGCATTTATCCACTTCTGTGCTCCACTGGCCGGTGACAGCTCAGGCTAGTGATTGATAGAAATACAACAGGGGTCAAAAGCAGCGAAATTAGACCCTGTTAAGAGGAGGATTTAAGTGTTTTGTCTGTACATATTGTGTGCTTGCTGGACTGTGTTTGTTAGCAGAATTTTGTGTGATAAACCACTTAAAGTAGTTATTAAAGTCAATCTGAAATCAAAATACTGGCCTTTTTGTGCATGCATTATGTGCTTGTTATTCTGAAGAACTAAGTATTTTTGAATCATCAAAATGTATGAACTGAAATTATAAACTAAATTACAAATGAGTTTATCTTGGAAACTTATGTCACATTGTCGTTCACAATGACAACAGAGTAAAATCACTAAAATGTTGTTTCTGTTGATCATGGCAACAATTGTTCTTCAAGGTTTGCTACGAGGTACAAAAGCTGTCACTGAGGATGAATCTTTTCAAAAGGTACAAATATGTAGCATTTACTGTAGGTAGGAATATGAGCATTTTTGGTACTGTTATGCCTTTTAGCTACTTACATTAGGGTTTTACAGAAAAAAAGGAAATGCATGCAGGCTTGAAACAACATTTTCCTGCGTGAAAACATTTAAATTGGGAATAAAGGTGTAACCTTTTAAAACATACACCCTAGTAACAGCTTGTTTTTTGAGAGTGTACTACCTGGCATAGACACTACTGTTTTGAAAGAATATTAATATATAAGGAATTGTATTCAGCAAGGAAGCATTAAATTAATTCTATTCATCAAAAAATCTTAAAAAGAAAAATGCATCCGTTTCCACAAAAATTGGCAGTTCTATTTTTCTCCTAAGAAGACTGCAATAATTTTTGGTGATTTTAAAATTATTATTATTTTTTGTCCTGTGTAATAACTTTTCCAGACTAACAAGTGGCCAGAGTAATCTTGTATGAGACTCAATTAAATCCGGGGATGCGTATTGCATTATCTTGCAAACACTGCTGCAATACCTCATGGCTTTCAAGCATCTTGACGAGACTCCAGTATTCAAGCTCAGGGCTGGAAACGCATCCTTTCATGTCAGTCTGGATCAGTCATTGCTGCATGTGGAACCTCGGCTGAATGTTGTTATGTCAGGCAGAATGTAAAGGGCAAGTGACAGAGCTGTGGTAAAGAGCTCCAAGGCAGCAGTCTGTGCTTTTATCAGGGATCCGGGCTCAGAAACACACGCGTGGAAGGAGAAAAGAACTGCTCTCTGCTCACTGCCATTAATTATGGAGCAGACAGCGATGGCGTGTGCAGACAGACTGTGTTTTATGCAGGTAGAATGAGTTGTCAGTCTCAGGGCGGCACATTACCAAAACCCTGGGCTGCACTGACAATTCCCAGGATTTCATAAAAAAGCACTTTCCGTTGACTTTAACAAGGAGGTTATATAGCAGGTCGAAAATTGCTGTCGAGGTACAAAGTATCAGGACTGCATGATCAGGGTTCACCGAGGGCAATGTGACTGATGCTTATGGGGTGGCTTTCATTGCTCTGTCTCACCTTGTGCTCTTCTCTCATTTGGCCTTTAACGAGAGTCTGTGCACTTTTGAAAGTACACGCTGGTCTTCAATATGATAGCCTCCTATTTGACATCTGCTACCTTTTTCACTTTGATCGTGTAGGTGACCTGAGACTGACCCATGACAATTGCAGTCATTTTCTCGATAGAAGAGAAAAATATCACGTATCAGCATTCCTTCATGTGGTGTTGACTGGAAGCTAGTTTATGCATCCATTTTAATGTCACAATTCATGAGAATTGTATGATCTGAAATAATATCTGTCTTTAAATGCAAAATATTGAAAGTCTACCTGAAGTCTACTTGCAATAGTTCCACTTTAGCACAATTATATATACTTCATACATCGTATATACTATATACAGCACTGTTTGTGCTACATTAGTTGTTTCAATTTAGAAGACTTTATTCCAGTTTTGGTATATAGCAACTAAACTGAAATATATTTGATTGGGCTGAAGTGGAACTATTGCAAGCACACTTAAGGTACACTTTAAATGTATTGCATTTGAAGACTGATATTATAAAGAGGTTAAACACTTCTTATTAATAGGGATATTAAAACACATTTGAGCATGGTGGCTGAGAGAGCTCAACACAACAAAAAGCCAAGAGCAAAAGTCATCAGGTGGTAATGATTATGTTCTTAATCATTATTTGACCTGAATCACTGAACTAATTTAGAGTCTAATTTCTGAGATATATTAACTTTATTGATTACAACAGCTTTGTGATTCCACACTGAAAGATCCTGTATTTTCTATACATTTTGTAAGGGTTTCTTGCAAGCTGTTCTGATTTAAAAAAAAAAAGGAAAAAGTAATGATTCATCACGAATCAGAATCAGAATCTCAACAATGGTGACAAACAGCATATTCAGATAAACAGATCAACTCTGGACATTACAAAACAAGCTATTAAAAAGGCACATACAAATAAAAGAATTTAGTCACCATTGTTGTGATTCTTACGCTGATTCTTGATTAAAGGAAAAATTTATACATAAACGAAAATTCTGTTGTCATTTACTCTCCCTCGAGTAGTTCCAAATCTGTATACATTTTTTTTTTTTGCTGAACAAAAAGAAAGATGTTTTGAAGAAAGTTTGTAACCAGGCTGTTTTGGTTCACCATTGACTTCCATAGTAGGAGAAAAAATTCTATGGGAGTCATTGGTGACCTAAAGTAAACTCAGGTATTCAGGTCACTACATGATGATTAGTTCAAATACTCACAACAACGGCAACAACAAATAAATAAAAACGTGCTTCAAATAAAATTCTTTATTTAGTTGTTTTGTGAGCATTTACAACCCTTGCTGTCAAACTGATGAAGAGGTTTTCTTAATTTGCTAGTGCTTTTTCTATTTGCTTGTGGTTTCTGGAGTTGCAGCGGGTTGAGCATTCTCAGCCACTGCATTTTAGGCATATTATCAAGAAAGTAAGTTTGTAATGAGTTTCAGTGAGGTCACACTTTCTCTCTGGACAAGAACTGGCACTTAACACTGATCTCTTACTTTGGTGGCCTGTGGCCATCTCTTTTTGAAGTATTTCCTTTCTGTCCAACCACGGGCAAAACATGCCGCAATGTGTCACCATGATGTATGTGGGTGCTAATTCACAGCTATTAAAACATTTCAAGTAGGGCGATTTCACACAGGCAGATTTTGAGGTCTAAGCTTGCGGTAATTTTCTTAGTCCCCCCCTCTCTGGGACATGCTGAAATACTAGCGGACTAGGTAATGATGTTGCCAGAGCAGATTACAGCAGGCTTTGCTTGGAGTGTCTCTGTGAGCATCTCTTTGAAGGTTGTAATCCATGGATTTGGGCTCGGATGTGGGAGATGAACGGAGAAAACGCAAATCGAACTCTGAGAGGAGCATCCACCAGGTCAACCTGCCTCGAGAGCTTAGTCTGGGAGATGCAGACATTGCCTGGAGGAAGAGTGTCAGCGTGCGACCCACAAATGCGCGTATTTGTTTGAAGCAATTTATAAACCTGATTGCAAAGCCTGAAGCAAAAAGAGCAGTTTTAAAAGCACTTTATGTAAAAAATGTAAGGCTGGTGTCATTTTTGGCGTTAAATGTCTGTTAAAGCTTTCTACATTTTATCTCCGTAAGATTTCTTGAGATGAGTTGAACACTGAAGTGGTTCTTGTATAAGGCAAAAAATTATAATGGCAACAAATTCAGTATCAAATCAAATGAAAAGGATAATTATCCACACTGCACTATATAGTAAATATGCCAAGATATTTTGAAAAAAGTTTGTTTTCAGGCTGCAAAGGTCACCATTGACTTTCACAGAATTTTTTTTTATAAAACTTTTAAACAATTAAATGCATCATTACTGACCATCGTGGCCACTTCCTGGTTTGTTTGAATTGAGAAACAGCACAAAAGAATAGCAGTGTAGGTTTTTCCCAGTCACTCCATATACTGCAGCTAAAAAGAGTCACATGCCACATTTTATTGTATCATTTGCGCTCAAAACACCAGTTACCCACTTCTCCTTGCATACATTAGTCATATTTCTCCTGTATCTGAATTCTTCTCCACTCTTGTTCTTCCATTACACATGCAGATCCTCATCTATCCCATATGCTCCCTTAAAACACTTTCTCTACATCTAGTCTCTGCGCTCTCGCTAAAAGCAACACACTGTAGGCAGTCCTGCGGATTCAGGGGTTGGATCACTTTCCCTCTGGAGATGCGATCCGATGGTAATTCCATGATGCACATGTCACAAGTCATCTCTTCATCACAACATTCCCGCACGATGAAAACTGACGGAACAGTTTCTGCCCTGATATTCTTCTCAAGACATGAAGGAAATTAACACACCAAAACCGTACAACCTTAGGGAGAAGAATGACGTAGATGCACATATATAGTAGACTATGTGTGAGTGGTGTGAGAATGTGTGCGCATGCTAACTTGTTTTTTTTTTTTTCTGGACTCATTCCCAGCGCGCTTGTCTTAAGCAAGCATTTGAGGATTTCTCTCTCAGTCTAAAGCATCCTTCCAAGAACACCACAAGCTTTCCGTAAAACTCCTTTGCTGCAAGGACACACTCTCTCCATGCCATCCTGATAGCACTAATCCACCTTATGTCAGCACAGATCACCTCCACTGATGTAGTGAAGCTTCTGGGAGAAACTCTAATGGTTGTAGACATCTGTGCTGGGAGTTTTCAGATCGGCATGGTAAATTGCTTATACACTTTTCGTTTTTGCAAGATAGACCAGGTGTGATTGAGAAAGACCATAAAACTTTTTTCATTTATTTATTTTTTTTGACTGTAATAAAAAGCAGGCCTAGTTAGGTTTTTATGTTTTTATTTTAATATATACAGTATGAGTGATATATATGATTTATATTTAACATATATGAGTGACATTTTTCACTTCTGCAGCGTGTTTTTCTAATTGGTCTAAAATCATGTTCTTCATAACTGTATTTTGATTTATTCTGTAGTTATGCGTAGATACCTCATTCGACTGCTCCAGATATGTCACTGCATCCAGCACTGGTCGTCTTTTCAGATGCCGCTCTTCAGTCACAGTAACAAACTAATGAATTTTCATTGAAAATGCCACAGCATTATTCAGCACAGTTGGACAAACCTTAGATATCTAGAGTTTGAATCAGTATTCTTTTCTATTGAACATATGCAGAATTATCTCCCAGAAATGATAAACTAAAGCCTGTGAAAATCAATAATGCAGTAGTCTGTTAAAGACGTGAAGAACTGTACTTGCAGGCGTGCTCTAAATTTGCCGTGGACTGTTCATTGATAGGCTTTGTCTAATATAGAGCCCACATATACTGTAGATATCTATGGGTTCTGACTTAGAAATAGAAATTTTGCTGAAAGGCTAGAATGTTTTTTATGAAGACATACGGTAAAAGCAATCTGACCTCAATATCTCTGCCTCATGTGTAGAAACAATGACAGTGGGGAATATGGGGCTCTACATATGTGAGAGAGAGACATCATTAATTATTGATTCCCCGTCACTGCTGGAGAGGTAACGTGACTGAGAGAAAAAAAGCGATATTAATTTTAATACTCCTCAATCTGAAGGTTAGATTGAAAGAAGGGAACCTGTATTGAGCGGCAGTAAACTTTGTTGTGTGGGGAATATTGACATGAAATGTAATAAAAGGGTTTGTGATTTATTACTCGTCTGGTCCATTGTGAAACATCTTTTGTGGCCTGTGCTGTGGCAGAAAGGAAAAAAGACACATGGAGACATGCACAGACTTTACATTCTCTAAAGAGCAGTCACTTTTGTGTAGTCTCCTTTTAATTAGTGCCAGTTTTTAACAGTTGTATTTCAAAGATTTCTCAAAGTTCTTGAAAAACTGATTAAAAAGATTTTAGTGAGATGCCAGTCGTTAAAAGCAGGGTTTGTGCTCTGTGAGAAAATCAAGAGCAAGATGTGCTTTAGGGACAGAATTACTTTAGAAATATCCATATCCCCATACCAGATAGGCCCCCCTTATGTATTAAAACAATCTTAATGTCTTTTCTTTGATACAAACATATATTGATTGAAAATGAATTAAATAATAATATAAAAATAAACCAATAAAATCTAGATTTGTTCTTTTTTGGATATAAAAATATAAAAATGAATATAATTTGCTTTTAATAATAATTAAAATCATGTGATTTAGTGCATGAGTGTTTATGTACTGCATGTTATTTAGTATTACTGTATTGGATCAAACCGATGAGCTTCATATGAATCAGGCATATAAACTGGTCATCTATCCTGACTTTCAAACTTATGCTATCAGTTATATAATGTGTGTGAGTGCACTGCTATTTGGCAAGGTTAGTATCATCAAACCCACCACAAATTATTGCAACAGCAACGGTAATATCAGGCTAAATCATTTAGCACTGAAACATTTTGCTATGTTGTGCTAAAACAGATAAATGTTGCTCCTTTAGCGGAGGACAGTTTTTACTGCATACTGAGGGAGGATTTTACTAAAAATGAATTATGACCACTAATAGCGTTGTTTATTTGCACATGCTGTCTTATCTTGCTCATGCTGCAGAGACATTACTCAAAATGTCAGGTTTTTTTTTTTGTACAATTTTCATTTGGAAAAATTCTGGTAGCATTGCCTTTTTTTGTGGGTAATGTTTCAAACCTAATTCGAATTGAAAAGCGGAATGTTTGTGTTTGTGCTGAATTAAATATCATAGCCATTGCACAACATTGCATAGACTGCGCCTGGTTGAGCTGTTTGGTTTAGTGAGTTCACCGCACAGTACAATGGTGTAATTTCTGAACCTGCTTTCAAAGCACAAATATATCTTTGTTTGCTTTGTGGACAAGACACAAGGATGTACTTTGACACACCTGCATTGGATCAGCCCATGCTACGGTCAAACAACATGACATTGCCTTTGTTCCAGATTGACATGAGGGGTAATCAGCCTGTCCACTTCTGACTTGGTTGCTACTAGGGTTTCTGTCTGACAGAAATGCTTGCTCGGAGAACTTTTTGAACTTAGAGTTCCACGTTGCTGTATATATTTAGGAATATGATTACTTTCCTAAAAATTCATTGGATTATTTTTTTGCTCCTGAGGTACATTAATACATTTAAGCTAGTGAAGCAGTTGTTATAAATGCTACATTTCAGTCCTGGATGGACATTGTTGCAGTTCATACGGTACCAAATGGTGTGGGTCCATTCGCTATATTTCACTCAGTAATTTTCCTCGCACAGTAAGTGATTGCGCGTGAAACCCATCAGTGGGATGTGCTGTGCTGTCTGAGCTAACAGATGAAGAGGCCATACTGGCGTCATACCTCTGAGAGTCCATCAGCTTAATAAAAGTGTCACAGCGGTTGATTTGTTGTGTCTGTTAATAATAGAAGCAAAGGGTTCGACGGGAAAGAGATTAAACGGACGGCTAGAACTGACATACAGGTGCATTTTTTTTTGTCTCACTCATCCGGCTTCCCTTATGCATTTCTTCTCATTTTCTCTGAATATCACACACAAACTATCTCCTGAGGTATTTGCACTGCAGTGCTGCCCCTGAGCTTTAGGGATGTGCAGTATTGATGGGTATGAGATTTGAGATCTCAGTCTAGGAGCTTTAGGACGTTCAGGCAATAAACGCAGTATTGAGGGGGACAACTGCATTCATTTTTAGGGCTGAGTTATACTGTATTATTGTTCTGAATATGTATGGCAACGCTAGTACTACTAAAATATCAATTTTCAATATTAGTAAATTTTCAGTAAAGTTTAATATAATTATATATGATTGGATCAGGATAAAAATGATTATATATGTGTTTTATAATTTAATTAGAACTCTGTTTCACAAACTAAAGGGGATTTAAATGAATTAATCTTGGTTAGGGTGAAATGAAAACAGCAAGTGCTAGTAAGTAAATTGATAAAAAGTTGATAAAAGTTTCTTCAGCATATTAAGATGATTTCTTAAGAATGGTTGGACTGGAATAAAGGCTAATGCAAATCCAACTTTGGCATCACTAAAACAAAATTGCATTTAAAAATATATTCAAATAAAAAAGTGAATTGTTGACTGAAATAATAATTCACAATAGTACTGCTTTTTACAATTAAACAGCCTTGGTGAACACAAAGACGTATTTCAAAAACATAATTTCTGTGGAAACTGTTACATTTAAGGATCCTTTGATGAATAAAAATTTCAAAAGAACAGAAGACAAATTCTTACTGACCCAAACCCTTGGCCATGTAGTGTACAGAAAATAAGAAAGGGTTAGTTCACCCAAAAATGAAATATTAAAAATATGGATATTTATCTTACAAAAACACATGGATTCACTACAGGAGGCCTTCATTCCCCCCATGTGAGGGATGTTTTAGTATAAAGTACTTTATTTAACGTTTTTTTCGACTGTTAAAGGGTAACACCTGCCCACTACAATGATAGAGCTTAGAAGTGCCAATTTTTAATGTAACTCCAGTTGGATTTGGAGGTAAATATATACACTTAGGATGGCTTGAGGGTGAGTAAAACACATGTGTAGTTCGTTTTTTGGTACTGTCACTGAGTGTCTTGACTGCTCTTGACAGCCATAGATTATTGCTCTGATAAAAGGGCAGTAGAGATGCTCATTAGTAGCAACAACATGTATCTCAAGCAAACATACTGCATTTACACCTGTGCGTTGAACACAAAGGGAATACATAAATATCACGGAGGCAACTGGGCAGTTGAATATAAATGTTTCCTTCTACAAATCATGAGGAGATTGGAAGCCATTAGGCTCTCTGACGATGGAGCCATAGGAAGCCACGGCTCATTAAGGCAGATTGCAAATGTCATTTTGCTGCTTCCTCCCTGGCCTTGTATTGAGGGATTGCAGCGAAATTAATTTTGCATAGAGTCTGGGTTTTTGAATCGAAGCCAAAGCATGCATGACCCACGGCAAGTGTGATTAAATCACTGGTGGAGCTTTCAGAAGGAAGGTCAACCGAACCGCATTTAGACTGATTCTCCAACCGTCTTCCCACCCAGCTTCTAGCCAGTTGCCAAAGATCACCATCTTTAATCTAAATAATTCTCTCCTTGTTCCATTCCCTAGATTGCCTGTTTGTAACTGACTATTTCACCCGGACGCCTCGCAAGCTCAACGCCTACCGCTCTTTTGCAAGCGTGGAGCTGTTCCACTTCAATGTGCCTGAAGACACTGTGGTGGCTGTTTGGAACCTCATCACCTTCAAGGAGCAAGGGGGCACTTTCGGAGACAGCTGCCCAGACCGCAATGTGACAGTGTGAGTTGGCTAAACCTCCAGGTTACATCCATTGAGGGTTGGTTGGGGGGGATGGGTAGACAAAGCCAACAGCACAGTGAGGTCAGATATGTCCAATCAGCATTTTAAATGAAAGGAGGGGATATGTAAAAGCTAAATGTCACATGCATGAATATAATGACCTTTCTGGCACGTACACTGAACAGTGCTCGCTGTTTGCCTTGATAAAACAGCTTTTAATCCAAGTATAAGGATAATTTTCCAGATGCTGATCATTTTCTGTGCTCTCCATAAAAAGACATTTATCAAGTGTGGTGCTGGCAGAATTCACAGCATAACTGCACACTGGAGATCCATAAGCATAAAATACCAAGTGACACAGATAAGATTTAAAATCCAAATCTGACACTTTTACTAATTTCACAGGGTCACATTCAGTAGAATTGTTTTAATCCGTTCTAAATGGCCTCTAAAATTAGGATGGCCCTATAGTTTTATTAGTCATGAAAGACATTGACTCATTTGGTTCTCAGCTCAAGGTTAAAAAGCAAAAAAAAAACAACCTTTTTTGGTTGATGAGAATATAGGATATTATCGGATTTAACACACTTGCATTGTAAGTGCCTTGCTGTAACCAAGATTCTTATTTTAAAGAAAGGGATGGTCAAGTTGAAATATAATTTAGTGGTAATCAACACTATGCTGTTGATTAAGTCAAACTTTAAGTACAAACTTGTATTGAACCCTGAATATGTGAATAACCTGCTCAGATCACCCCATTTCCATGCATTCTAGGCACAGACAAAGCCAAAAATGTCCTGAAATTAGGTTTGAACACACTCTCTCTTGTACATTTTTCCTCAAATAAGCTCTCAGATACTTCATAAGGTGTACTTTTAGTCTTTGTCTTTTTCTGTCCATTTCTTTCAAGTCATCCTTGAATGATCCCAGTGCACTTTCATAGCCAGCACATGGTGTGCTAGCACAAGAGCAGTTGTTAAAGTTAGTCTTGGCCCTTGGGTAATCAAAATGGAGAATATTATTCACTGAGTACTCAGGTCTTCAAATCCCAGCACACTGGCTGTCATTAAAGTTCCATCAAAACACTGACCTTGTTATTGCCTGTCACTGAGTGTACATCATAAGTGGTGAGGAAGTAACTCCTGGCTGTCTTTAATGTGTGACATTATGAAGAGGAGAAAAGACTGTCCTTGAGTCAATGTTCCACTACTGGTTTCTCTGACAAATAGCCCCATCACAGAGCTCTGCTTTTCATGCATTAACATCAGAACATTAGTTTATGCCTTATTTGTTTGCTACTACTTTGCTGCTACCACTACTGCTACTTTGACCTTAAAATTAACATAAAAGTAACATTAACTCTAGCATTAAGCACAGGTTATGATGTTTTAAATGCGTTCCCTCCACAGAAGCTCTTTGATGTCGGATTTCTTTCAGACTGCACATATAGAGCAACCTTCTCAAGCCTCCCCTTTTATCTCCCAGGAGTATATAATATTGTGAAGAAACCTCACTGGTGAAAAAAAGCTAAATGAGAAAGTTGTGGTATAAACAGTGATCTCAGCGTTAACTTTGGAAGGACGTATTTTAAACTCATAATGTCAGTCATAACTCCAGGGGAACATATTGCCTTTCATAATTACAGTAAGTATGCCTATGTTCCAGTTTGTGCGATAATGATATATTTGTCTTCAGGGCCTATCAAGTTAATAAATGGCCTGTCTGCAATTTCTCTCTCTCTCTCTCTATACATATATATATCCTTGTTTTTGACAGGTGAGTACCCTATGTTGAGTAAAATAGTGGTATAGATACATCTATTAGATTGGATGGATGGAAAGAAGGATGGCTAGAGAGATGGTTGGATGGATGACTGGTTGGATGGAC
The DNA here is from genome assembly GCA_032361065.1 of Enteromius trimaculatus. NCBI lineage: Eukaryota > Metazoa > Chordata > Actinopteri > Cypriniformes > Cyprinidae > Enteromius > Enteromius trimaculatus. The sequence continues at coordinate 11,626,733 of JAUMHP010000046.1, forward strand.
AAAGATGGATTGAAAGATGGATGGATGGATGGATGAATGAATGAATGGACAAAGATGGAAGGAAAAAAAGAAGGATAGATATACAGTAAAGATGGAAAGACAGAAAGATATATCAACGTGTAGATTGATGGAAGAATGAAGGGAAGAGGGATAGAAAGAAAGTTGGAATAGATGGATGGATGGATGGAAAGATGGTTGGATGGATAAAAAAAGGGGTAGATAAAAAAGAATGGATTGATGTATGAATGGATCTAAAGATGGGTCATTGAATGATGGATAGGCAAAGATGAATTGTAAGATGGATATATGCAGGGATAAATGGATGAATATGTATGGATGGATGGATGGATAGACAGACAGAGATAGAAATATGGATAGACAGAATATACAGTATAGATAGAATATAGACAGAAATATAGTTCGAAATTTGGATGATGAATGCGGATGGATGGATGGATAAACTAATAGATACTGTATATGGGATAGAAAGATTGATGATGTACAGAAATATGGGCAAATAGATGGATGAATGGATAAAAAAGAGGGATGGATAAAATTATGGTTTGATAAAGATGGATCGGATTGAAAAATGGATGGATTATAGAAAGTTGGATGAATATATATGGAAAGGTGGATGGATGGAAGCAGAGAATGATAGATAAAAAGATGGATAGATAAAGTTGGATGGATTTAAAGACATAAAGATGACTATATGGAAGTTAAGTTAGATAAATGTGCCTCTATAGATTTCAGTGTTTGTGCGTACAGAACATTTAGCCACGAGGCCCCAGGTCTTCGTGCTGTTTTTATAATGAACAAGGCAGGGCTCCATTCTGTCGATTCAGCTGTCAGATAACAGGCAGGGGGTGCCATAGAGAGACGGTAATTAAAACAGGCTGTACTCAGAGCTGGGGGAGAGATAAAGCAGGAGGATAAGATAAAGAAATGGGAGAAAGCAGGACGACTGGGGCTAGTGGATAACAGCCCTGCACTACAGCCCGTAGATCAATATGATGCTGCCGGACAGGCCGTGACAACTCTAATTGCGGCCCATACAAACCAGGAGGCCTGGGCAGAAACAGAGCTCCTGAGGTTCTCTTAGCAGTCCCTTTTCTCTGGAACATCCTTCAAACATCAAGCTGATGCTTTTGGGAAACGTTCTTATGTGAAACTGACACACCACATCAGATAATCAATGTGTGGGATAAGTGATGTAATGTTCGGATTCACATTATAATTGAGGTCATAGATGTGCTTCTCCATTCTGTTTGTGCCTGGTCTCCTGGCTGAAGTCTGGAGTCTTTGCTTTATCTCTCCCTCATCAATAATAAGACAGCGAGTGTCATGCACATTAATGATCTTAAGATCTAATTCATCTCACATGCTCGCTGAGGGACCGGGCACTCAATGCATGAGGAATGGTAATGCGAGACAGCAAAACAATGATGGAAATCACCTCACCTAAATTAGTCTCCAGCACTCAATCTGCATTTCTTGCCTGTTTGTTTAGACAAATACAAGAACAAGAACAGCAAGATTTATGCCGTTCATTTGCATAATGCAGGATCTAGGGGATGAGATTGTCAACAGTCCTAATCAAGACATAAACTAGGAGATGAGTGACAAAAACACAAAGGCTGCATATCAAAAATTTGATTTTAAACTCTAAAGTTTAAAAGTTTACCACAGGGTGCGAAGTCGGTTTTGAGGACTAAGGCTGTGGGGGTAAAACATTTACCTAGCCACCCATTCACAGTGTACAATGACTGAACAAGTAATAGTTAAATATTACTGATTTCCCTTCACCATGGGTCTAGCTAATCACTATGCCTCCAAAGAGCTCTCAAGCACCACAGCTGGATGTTTTTAAAAGAGTGCCTGCTTTTTCAGCTGGCAAAAAGAAGATTAGACATATGGCATAAACTACTTCTGATATGTGCCAGCAACACTGAAGTAAAGCCTTGATATTTGGAGTATAGGTTTCAGAACTCTAGAACTAAATGTTATGGTGTGCCTCCTTTGTATTTCTGCCGGTCTGCTGTCCATGGTGCTGAAAACAAGGAGAGGCGACGACTGATAATTACCTTTTGGTGAAAATGTCACAAAAGCTTTATATGAATATATCTGAATATGAATATAGCAATAAATTGTATACAGCATGTCATATTTTATATGTCATGCTTTTTGCACCTTGTGTGAGCTTAAGTGTTTGAGTTGTATAGATAAGAGCAATAAGGATATATAGTAGCTTCATCAGCTAATTTACAGTACATGCAAAGTTACCAAAAAAAATGGACAAGTGTCTTTTGCTGTGATAATTTTATGTATGTGTGTGTCAGTTCTGTGTCACCATATTGTACCATACTCAAAGTTGGCATTGTAGATGAGGAGTAAAATTGGTAACACTTTTGTTAATAGAAAGTTTTTAGATTTTAAATATTTGAATTATTGAACAACAATGTTTTACTGTTAACTGATTTTTTACAAAACAACATTTAACTTAATTATAAACATGAATTTAGCAGAATGTTATACATTTTAGTTTATATTGTTATATACAATAATAGTTTCCATATTTATAATATGCCTATATTAACTAATGTTCACAAATTAAACCTTATTGTGAAATGTTGTATTTAAAGGCATAGTGTACCCAAAAATTTAAATTTGTTGAAGATTTACTCACCCTCACGTCTTTCAAGATGTAGATGAATTTGTTTTTTAATACTAAAAATATTTTGAGAATTGTAGCATTACATCACTTGCTAACCAGTGGATAGCCTGCTATGAATGGGCGAACTCTTCATCAGAATGAGAGTTCAATAACTGATAAAACATCACAATAATCCACAAAATGACCCGAGTCCTTCAGTTAACACCTTGTGAAGAAAAAGTTTCCAACATTTCCATCATACTTTATCACTTCTGTCCAAAATACTTTCATTGTTAAACTAGGATTACTTGTGGGTTATTATGATGTTTTTATCAAACAGGAAACAATCTCATCTACATATCAGATGACAGCATTTTGGGTGAAGTTAAAGTTCAAGATTAATTAGATTAATTAAAAGTTTTAGATAATTACCTAGCACCATAGCTGACAGTCCATGCAGTGTGTTCATAGTACATGCACGAATGTCTTTATAGTTTGAAAACACTCCCTCAGAACTACAAGGCAGCATCTTAGTAAAAATCTGGAGCTGCCACTGCAGCCTCAAAGGAAAAAGTTCTTGGCTCAGTGCAAAACACAACTCCTGATAAAATCATTACCCAGTGCTGAAAACATCTGTCTGACGGTGCTGAACACAAGCTTGTGCTTCAACAACGTTACCAAGACTCTGAATGATGAGACATCTTTTAGGTACACTATAGCTTTGGGTTCAAGAAGGGCAAGATGACTTATCTAATAACCCTGCAGAGCTCTAGAGAAGTACTTACCTGTTATTAGTTAAGTTATTACTTGTCAAGGATCCAGGACTTCTGGGTTAGCACGACCATCTCTGAAGATTGCATGTCTGTTTTATGAAGGAGAAACACACAAAATCTGGAGATATTATAAGACCATTTAAAGACAATTGCTATAAAATATCTCATTGAAAAAATTTCTTGACAAACATGTTTCATCCATTCTCGTATAAATGAGCTGGACTACTACTATTATGCAACAGAAAATATTTAATTCATTGTCTCCTTAAAGGAACCTATACTGGATAGACAAGGAATCAGTTTTGGCTTTTGAGATTATCTGAAATTTTTATGTGTTTTTGTCAACACAGTATCAAGACCAATTTGCATGTATTTACGAGTGTGATGCAGAGTCAGAGACGTTCGGATCCATTTGGAAAATACTTTAATCAGAGTTTAGGCAATGCGATACACAATAATCAGGGTAATGAAGGCAAAACAGAATTGTAATAATAATTGTAACAACAATCGGTAATAGAGAAACAGTCCAAGAACGTACACAGGGCATAATCAGAAATGCTCAGAATTGTAGCCGGGGCAAACAAGACTTTGCATCTGCTGAGTGGAACATGGGGAACAGGGGGAAAAGGTAATGGGGAATTAGCCACCTCCTAAAATATGTACGTTTTTGTTGAGGTAGGTTATTTACTTATTTTTTTATTATTATTTGTTTTTGTATCTGTAAGGGTTTTTTGTAAGCCTAAAGGATACTATTTAACCTTTCGACAATATAGTTTCCTGTTTTGTAGACATATAAGTGACATTGTGATATATTTTGTTGTTTTTTTCTTCTCTTCATTATAGCATCAAGACAGTTACAGTACATTACCATTATCTCACATTTTATTTCCATGAAAGAATTTTATAGAATTACATTTTTTGAATGAAGTGAGGTTGTATTCAAGTCATTATGCCTTTTTTATGTATTTTTGTGTGGATTAATAGTTTGGACATAAAATGAGCATCACATCATTGACCCAGATTTCAAAAGGCCTATTTCCTGAGAGTGCTTCACTACCTAAGCAATAGAAAACAGACAGCTTTCTCTAGGTTTTATATCCTTCTTTTGGTGGGTGTTTAGCTGGCTGTGCACAGTTATGAAGATAAATCCATATGTGAACACTTAAACTGTGTCAGTGATGAATACAATATCTGTATTCATCATGAGTATGTCTGAATTGTTGTGTGACTCTGTTACACACATACTGTGTTTTGTTGGTTGTGCTGTCTTTTGCCATTTTTACTTGTCTCGCAAAGCCATTTTTTACCTCTGAAAATGAGAGCAACACAAAATAAAAGAGTAATTGATAGTCTTTGTTGTGAAACCCTGTAAACAGGGTCTTTTCCCCCCACAAGGATTGTCAGGGTTGTGACTGACAAACTACAGGAGACACAAAGCAGTGCACTGAGCAAAAATAATTGCAGACAGTGAAGCCTTTTAGAAAAAGTGTCATGGCACGATTTGTTGCAGGCTCCTACTGTCTGCCTGTGCCTGTATCCTGACTGACAGGCTAGAGACTGAGGGAAGACTTTTTACTTTCATGACCTTGTGCTCCCATGTCGAAATGAAGAGAAGCACATTGCGGTTTTGTGCTGAAAATTAGTCTGATGTGAGTGAACGATTTTCGTCTCTTTCATTCCTCTCTCTTTTACTTGTAATTGCAGCCTTGTCGAGGCGCTGTTCCAAATCAATGCTTCCTAAATTTGTAAGCATTGCTCAAAACATTAGCAACAAAGTTAAATGTTGGAATATTTGTTTACGATTTACTTCATGCATAATTTAGAATTAGTTGCAATGCTCCACTTCCTCTGTTGTGATCGAGTGAGAAACTGTTGCATCTTCTGCATTCTAATCGATCCAGGACTGACTTGAGTGTGCTTTCTCTGGCCCTTTGTTTCTTCTTTCATTATATTTATACATCAGCTCACTCTAAATGCACATGTAATATGGTTTTTCTAATGCTTACGAAAAAAACAGTTAATTCAAGTCTGCTATTAGTATCCTTTTTGTAAACTAAAAATACTTTATGTACTTCTCAGAAATATATTGACTATGACACTTAAGCATAGCTGACTTGTACTTAGAAGAAGTCTAAATGTTTGAGCTATCCTGTGGTCATAGAATCCGTGTTTTCATTTGTGTAATGTAGGGGGCACTAGCACACATTGTCTGTACAGAATTTCCAAAGATAAAAATAGAGTGAAAAAAAAAAATGAAACAACAGATGTTTCCACATATAATCTAACGGTATCATCAGACTTAAAACAGCATCAAAACTTTGTACCTTCATGGAATAAAATGTCAACCCATGAAGAGATAATAATGTCAAATTTGGGGGGGTTTCGACTCATCTACGTTTAGATTTTTTAATTCTGAATCCAGATTTTTGTTAAAAATGCTATTTTTCATATATTTTTTAGTTACGAAACTTGAGCATGAAACTAAAAATAAAATGTTTTTCTTTTTATGTTTTGTACATTCAGATATTCAGTAGTATGATTGGCCAAAAAAAAAAAAATGTAGATATCATGCCCCTGTCCTGTTCTATGTCACTAGTTTAGTTTTGGTTTCGTTTTTGTTATTTCCTGTTTGTCCTTATATGGTCTAGTTCCTGTTCTTGTTTAAGTTGACTAGTTAACCCTTGCCACCTGTGTCCCTCACCTGTCCTGAATCATCCCCAGTGTTTATAAGCCCATTGTATTCTGTCCTGTGTGTTGATCGTCAATGTTATTTTGTATGTGTGTAACCTGTCAGTCTCTGTGTTTATTAAAGTTCTCTTTCCAGTCACTGTTCTTGTCTTCGCCTGCTTGTGGGTACACCATACCCTGACAATACCTGTCAGGGTGTAATTAGTAAAAATGTTTAGGTTTTGTATACAGTAGGTGCAGTTCAAGCTAATACACCAATCTTTTTTGTATTCAAAATTTAGTACTGTTATATATACTAAGTAAACTTTTATATACTAGATAGTGGGCCAATTTAGTCCCAAGGAGTACTAAAATATACAACTAGTACACTAATATTATACTTTTTACGTAAAGTATACTTAAATACTTAATAATTAATAAAATAAGCTAGAAGTATATGACCTTTTAGTAAGGGAAATGTTAAAAGACTTATGCATTTGATCTCATCCAAGAAAACGGTCTACACCATGTCTTGACATGCAACTGTGATCTTGGTTTACAGGTACTTCAGGTCAGGAGCTCCACCGGTAATCAACCCCCTCCAGACACGTTTTCCAAAGGACACCATTGTACCAGGCTCCTTTGCTGTCACTTTGACATGGACGCTGCCCAACCGCACCACAGGGGTTTTCAATGTCACCAGCCCCCTCCCAGGAGACTGGTTCCTGGCTGCACACTTACCAAAGGATGAGGGGAAGATCTCCGTCAAGGTGAGTAAGAACATACAGGATAAAGCAGTCAGTGATCACAAGGCTAAAAATGAAAGAATCGTTTCTGCTTTTAACGAGAGCTAAGCTTGTTGATTATGAAAAATGCCTTCATGTTCATGGTTGTGCACGTACATTCCTCTCGGCATTTATGCATTTATAATTGAAGCTGCTCACTTCCGCACAGTCAGTGGGTGGCCTTCATGGGTAGTAATTTAAAAGTGAGCGCTGTGATTCCAGAACTTGTCATAGACTTCTTTTTCAAACGAGATTATATATGCGTTTCCTGTCAGAGTGCTCATTATTTCGCTTGGGTTGAAATCTCAGAGACAATGGCAATTTTCTGTTGTATAGTGCCCTGAATATTCATTTATATACAGTATATTGCATCATGATAGAAGTACATCATTTTTCTAGTTCACCAAACCACATACTTGTCCGAGGTCTGTCTCTGTGGAATAAAAGCAAATTTCCAAGTAAAGAATAAAAAACATAATTATGCATTAAAGTGAAGAATTAAAAGGCCATGCTGTGTGAGATATAAAGAGAGTTTTAAAGTAGTCACATTTTGAGATGTAAAGCTGTAAGTGGAAGAAATTAAGTACAGATTATGAGAAATACTTTTTTTTTTTTAATTTGCCTCATCAGCGTTTGACACCAAAACCATTTTTATAACGTTTAAAAGTTTACAGAGATACAGGTTTTTTTTCTACTCAAAATGAATCGACATCCAGTGTTTTATATTTTTATTTTTTTTATTTTGCTGCACAATGTATTAAAAAAAAAGTCAGTTCATATTAAAACACAAGGGGTCAATCATGCATTATAAGATATGCGTAAGTAATAGCATGTCAGCAGTGGCTAAATTACAGCCCAATAATGCTCCCTGCCAGTAAACACAAATGTACAGCAGGTTGTAGTATTCTTATTAAGGGTATTACTGCCCAGAGGGAATATTTAAATAGAAAAAAATCAGCCAGTGGAAAGTGTTTTAAAAGCTCATGCTGATGGGAGTCCACCAGGAAGCACAATTCAATGTATTGGCTCACAGTGGAAACTGAATTCACATAATTAGCATACATGTTTTATACATGATACATTTTCTCTTAGTGTATATTATACCAATACAGTCTCACTCCAACTCGTCACATTTTGATGCTTGGTCATGACCCTATTGCGTCGCTTTTTGAAGTTCAAGGTACCCCTTTTTAGTCACTTTTTGATGTAAAGGGTCCTATGTTGTTTTAAATAGGAAACACTTAGCGCCAATACACCGACGAAATTATTTGTCTGATCATCTGATGATTAAAAGATATATTGGGTAAAAACAATGGCATTATTGCATATATGTAAGGGTGTGATTTTTCTGTGACTGCATTTGCCTGTGTGTGTTTTATATTGTTCAGAGGTGGGTAGGTTTAGGGTAGGGGTGGGGTTTGGTGCTCAAATAAAAAAAAAAATCTTATATAATACATTTATATATACATGCAAACATTACATTAAGCCAAACAACTGAAAGCAATGGAGGATCCTTCACATCGAAAAGTGACTAAGAAGGGGTACCTTGAGCTTTAGAAAGCGACGCAAAAAAGGTCTCGACCAAGGGTCAAAATGTGACGAGTTGGAGTGAGACTGTGTTGATTATACAGACCACACAATCACCTAGTTAAAATTGGATATGCCAGGATTCATCTTATGTCTGCCTTACAGAGTCATGACTGGATACATTCCACTGGTTTATATTTGCATGTAGATGCAGAGAATTTGTTTTCTCTGTTTGACTGAGACTCACATCTGCTTTAATTGTGCTGCCATGCATAATTTAACCAGTATCTGAGAGTTCTGTAACATGGGAGAAAGTGCTATTACAACCTGGAAAATAGGCCTAAAATATGATTATGTGCTTACTTTAATTGCATTAGAAAATAACAATAACATAAAGTGTGTTTTTGGCCTCTAGAAATTCAAACTGTGCAAGTGAAACTTATAAATGAGATTTGGTTTTTCACTCATAAAGAAAAATTGCCATAATTTGATAATCTTCTAATCTTCATGCCATTCCAAACCCTGATGACTTTTTTTCTCTCTCTGTGGAGTACAGGTTAAATATTCATGAGAGCTGACCAGTTTGTGAACAATTAACTGTTTTGTGATGTATATTTGCATATATATATTTGAAGCTTAGAATCTTAGTCCCCATAACTGCTTGGAAAATGAATCAAAACTTATGGTTTTATGTTCCATGAAAGAAAGAAAGTTATATTAGAACCACACAAGCGCATGCTAATTCTTTTAAAGTGACCTCTCTGCTTAAGATTTTAAACAACATCACTGCAGTGTATGGAATCTAAACGGATCTCACATTTTAGTAAACTTTTCGCATCTTAATTGGAATTCTTGCGTTCACAATAGCATTACCTCAATCTCCATCCACAATCTTAAAAAGTCTGCCTCAGCTGAGTTTTGTCCTTTGCTGCTCTTACTTATCTCAGAGCCACCAGGCCTGCACTTCAGCCTTTCTCTTTAATTAACTGCAGCAGGTTTGGTCGTGGTGGAGGACATTCTCCTATATTAAGAGCAATAATTCTACTCGGTGTACTTCGCTTTAAGGGCACAGTTTACCTCTGAGCCCACAGGGTCACACTGCCAGCCAATTAGACAGAGACAAAGCATGGAACAACGAAGGCTTCCTCGTTTCTGTTGGCCTGGGGAATGACAGCACCTGTGGAGCAGAAAAGCTCATGGCTGAACCTACTGAGGTGGAGTAATTGGAGGAAGTGTGGAGAGCGAGGCCATGCTTTCCTGGGGGAGTACATTTTTTATTTATTATTATGTGTAGTGTAATAGGGGTTATGTTGTATTGGACTTTTTGTTGAAGGGTAGATAGTGTTATAAACTGCATCTGCACAGTGAATCTTGGTAATGTTACCTGGGCATCATTTTTTAATGTGTACAATATGCAATAGGCTCCTGTTTAACTAAACAGTTTTTGCACATTGCATTCTTTGTCCATTTGTCAGGATTGCTTAAAAACATTATTCTAATCAAGTTTGCAAAAATGGACTGGCATTTTGGAGTAAACAGTCTCTATTAAAAAGATGATTCCTTTAACTGAATAACTACATCCAGTGTCCAAAAATTATTATTTTTTTTAAAATAATTTTTATGATGGGAGGTCCCTCTTTTTTTTTCTTACTCTGACTTTCAAGGAAAGTTGACAATGAAATACAACTGTAAATCTACTACTACTAACACTATTTGGGGTCCCATTTTATAATAAGTGCCCCTAATATCTGTGTAATTACAAAGTAACTAGATGTGTATCTAGTATGTAACCACAGTGTAAGTACACATTGCTACACAGTATCTACAGCTGTAATATTTCTGTAACTACACACATGTAACAAGCTCCAGCTGATATCATTACATAGCTCCCCCCACCCCCTCTTTAAGGCAGGGCTTCAAGACGCTCCACCCACAATACTCCAGGAAAGTGGAGGAGCTAGAGAAGGAACAGGAGGCCCTACAGGGCGGAGCAGGTGGCAGAGATGCCCTCCAGAGCGGTTTAGGTGGCCGGCAAGCCCTCCAGGGTGGAGCAGGAGGCAAAGATGCCCTCCTGGGCGGACCAAGTGACCATGACGCCCTCCAAGGTGAAGCAGGAGGCAGAGATGCCCCTCAGGGTGGTGTGGATGACACCGCCAGGATCATAGCCCTCCAGGCTGGCACCAGAGGGACTGGAACAGAGCACACAGAAGGGTTAATGGTGGCCTTGATGGCCGGGACGGTACCTGCTTCCAGCTTATAGGTGGACCAAAGCAGAACAAGTAATTTAGTTAGTTAGTTAGTTAGTAGTATTGTATGTGTGTAGGTTTATCCAATAAAGCAATATTTATTAAGAAAGAGAAGTATATTGTGTTTTTTGCTTACAAGTTAATGTCTTAAACTGAACATTATCAAATAAAAGAACAGATTGATGGTAATGTATAATGACGAGAAGTAGATTTTTTTTTTATCAAATGCAGAGATGGTCTCTGTAGTCAAGACGACAATAATCACTAGAAATCAGGTGGCCCCAACTAAGCAAGCCAGAGGAGACAGCGGCAAGGAACCAAAACCCCATCCATGAGAGAATGGGTAAAAAAAACCTTTGGAGAACCAGGCTTAGTTGGGTCCAGTTCTGGCCGGACACACATGTCAGATTGTGAAGAGGACTTATAATGTGTGTGTGTGTGTGCATCTGGATCCAGCGATCTGTCCACAGAGCTCATCTAGGTGTTCTGGTCTCCGATGAAGGTCATCTCTTTGTGTTGGTACACCGTCTGATCTGGATACGGACTGAGGAACAGAGTAAAAGAAAGACAGACTAATATTAGCGTAGAGGCCATTCTTTTTACGATGTAACGAACACATTGTGTGTTAAGGGGAGTGTTCCCGGTTCCGGCTGATCTAATTAATGCAGCCTAACAACCCTTTTACTGATTTGATTAATAAATGTGTATCAGTGTGTTATGTGTAAGCCAGAGTAAAGAGATGTGTCTTTAATCTAGATTTAAA
>JAUMHP010000046.1:11650374-11660986 GCA_032361065.1 Enteromius trimaculatus
CCGACAACGTTGACCGGTTAACGTTGATACGGTCAACCACCGGTCAAACGGTCATCGGTTAACATCCCTACTATATACAGTATAAATATCTATGGTTGTATGTGCATAAATGGTCATGTGACATGTGTTTTAGGTTGTGTAGTGTAAATGGAGATCGGAAGGTGTAAACGAGGATTGTTTTCATTCTAAAAACACACGAGTGTAAACGGGGCCTTAGAGTGTAGATTTATAATAAGTCTGATCATTCCATCATTCCATCCTCCACATCAATCACTCTATGTTTTCTCTATTTCTTTGTTATCTGTTGCTTAGGGCTTTTAGCTCTTTTCTGTATATTATTCTTATTTCAAAGTGATTTTAGTAAATGTGTAAAGTTCTCCCCTAGTTCAATCAGATATATCAGTAACACTTTAGAATAGTTAACACTCATTAACTGTTAGCTACGACTTTTTATTTTTTAATATTTATGAATGTTTTGCTTAAAAAGTAAAATTTTCATTGAAATATAATATTTTCCAAATATTTTGGGTCAGTATTGTTTTAGTAACACGTCAGCATAGGGGCAATTCTCACTGTTAACTAGTTGCTTATCAGCATGCCTATTATTAACATATTGACTGTTTATAAGTACTTTTTAAAGCACATATTCTGCATGACCATATTCTACATTCCTAATCCTAAAAATAACAACTACCTTACTAACTATTAATAACTGACATATTGGAAGTTTGAGGCAGAAATCATAGTTAATAATTGGACATTAAAATAAAGTGTGACCGTATTTTAGAAAGTTAATATTGTTAATCAGCAATGATACAAAACTGTTTTCAAAATAATTAATGTTTACTGAGCACCAGATCAGCATGTTAGGTTAATTTGTATACAATCATGTGACTGATTGAAATTAATATAATTCAGCATTGTTTGAATGAATAGATCCCCCCCCCCCCCCCTGATGTTGCTAATTTTATTGTATTTTTGATTAAATAAATGTACCCTTGAAAATAATAGCATTCTTTTAAAAACAAAAATACAGTAAATAATGCCAAAAACTTACAGGTACATTTCTGGGTCCAATGTGTGTATAATGTTTTACCATCATCTGTTGATCTGCAACAGGTAAGACAGTAATCCATATTGTAATGAACCCATAATACAGTGCAATCAGTGTTTTGGGCTCTGACATATCATTTACCATAGGCCTTCCTCTAACATAAAATCACACTATGAATAGGCCCACCTGGTGCCATATTTTCCAGCCAGTGTTTGGGGGCACGTTACTGGATGCCAATACATTCTCTGATTCATTGATGGCCTGTAGCGCTGTAGGTTGTCAACAATCCCAGCAGACTCCAGTGGAAATATTTTAGTCCAGCACAAATGAGAGGGCAACAGCTTGCAAATTTGGTCCAGGCTTCATTAATTCTTCATTGGGATTTATCAGTACAAATGTTACAGGCATATGGCTCCTAGTCATTGTTTGGTTTCAGCATTGCGATGAATTGCATTTGAGCATATTAAAGCTACCTGGAATGCGTTCTGACTTCACTGCTGGAAGGGTTTTTACAAAGGCAGGTGTCTCATGGCCCAGGTGGAGTTGGGAAATTAAAGTGTGTTTAGAGTGAGACAGGCTTTGTTATGAATCTCTGTGACAAATTGGAACCTCAGTGGGCTCAGATGAGGACCCTGTCATGGGTTGGAGCCTCCGCTTTTTATTCTGCCATTGGTTACAATGAAGTGTTGATGAATTCCGTACTTTTCCGTGTCTTGAGTCCTCGTGATAAATATGGCAATTGGGCTGCTCGCAAAGTGTGAAATAGATGGGAGACTCAATTCGGTCACATAGACCGTATTATTGCAGCATCGGGAAGTTGCATGCTCGCTTTAAAAGACTTGCTTTGAGTTAGATTTGCTCATTCTGCTTAAATCTGTACATTGTTTCAAATTACTCAGCTGTTGTTTACAGTACGGTCATATGAACTGATTTTGTCAGAATGCCTGATTGGATCGCAATTCTGGAGCATTAAAATATTATCACTTCCAAAAGGTCAAAATTGGATTTCCTTCCTCACAAGAGTTAGCAGAAATCTTCAACTCTGCTTCTATCAAATCTACCTTGTTCTCTCATTTTGTGTGAGCTTTCTCTGTTCTCCCATTTTTGCTTCACGTCCTGCTGTGCAGCAGAATCCCTGCCTTTGTTACAGCCTTGATGCCAAGGGATGTTGGCGCTGATGGCTCGGTAAGAGGGGATGAAGAGGAGGGCCATTGATGTTCAATGAGGCTGAACAGTCTCAGACCAGCTTAGATAAAGCACTCACAGAGGGGAAACAATTGGCCATGATGAGACGGTGTACCTGCAGAGAGCATTATCTGTGCACGTAAGGAGCAGAAAAAGGAAAAACCTGTCTAGCAAGGATTCATTGCAGTAACGTTTGTCACATTCAAGGCTGAGAGTCAATTTTGTCTCCTCAGACTATTTGCCGCATTCATAAATGAGGAACGAAATCCCTTTCGCTCAATGAATTTGGGCCGTCAAAAGATTAAAACATTACAATAGATTAAAAATATCAGTTTTTGCAGGCTTTTTGTTGTTGTTGCAGATTTCAATTCAGTTCAATTTGTTTAACAGGAATTGTTATTAGACACATTATACAAAGATATTTGGAAAACATTTGCTAGTAATCTCACATTTTCTAATTTCCTTTTACTGCATTCATGAAAAATCAACATAATAAGTACCAAAGATTTGTACTACTAGCCTACAGCAGTTTTTTTTTTTCTACATTCACAGTTTTTGCTCCTAGGTGATCTTTCATATTTGTTGTTGATAAAATTCTTCCATGAAAATATGCAGATGAGTATATATTTATTAAAAGGTATAGCAGACAATATTTTGTCACTCGCTTTGTTATTAAAACATAATCCAAATGGACACATCGATGTCAGTGCATACTAATTTTGGATGAAGTTAATGCAGATTTATAGTAATAAAAGAATGTACTTGTAATGATGGATGATTATAATTAAGTATCCCACTCTATCTGTGTTCACCCATCATTAGTACCTCTTATTATTAAATGTAGCTAATCCAGTGACCCTAGAGCATGGCAATCAACATCATCTAACACTGTCATTCATTTCTCCTCTATGCTATTTTTCACCAGTTGTGATGGTCCACACTCTGCATCACATGACCTTGTAGTATCACCTGTGTCTGAAGGTTTTGGTCAGCGCTTCTGTCAGCCTTAATTCAATTATTCTGAACCTAGCTCCCCTTTCCTTGATCAATTTCTCTGAACAGCAGATACTGGCTTGCTGCCATCTCTCTCCTATCTCCCAAGGCGGTATGACCCTTCATGTCCTTCCTTTGCTGTTTCTCTTCACCGTTCAGTTCTTCTGATATTCTTAATGGAGAGAACAGAATGTTTATAAGTTCAACAAGAACCATCTGGAGTTGCTGTGTATGTCATTTCTGGACAAAAATCAAAACTCAGATTTAAAAAAAATCTAAAAACCATTCAGATTTTATACGGTCCTCTGATGAGCTACTCTTATGTTGTTAACAATTATAAAATTACTGCATAATTGTACCACTAGATGTCTTAAAAAATATTACAAATTGTAACTTTTAAATGGATTTGTTTCAGCAGACACTGAATATTATTTTTGTAATGGCTTTGATGTATGTTCATTCTTCTCTCTGTGAGATAAAATGATTTCTTCATCATCCGAGTGAGTCATATCCAGAACAAAACGAACAGAAACAAACTGAATTTAGACACTGACCATTGTTGCATTGTATGTTGTTTTTCTGTAGAAATGTTGTTTTGGTCTGTGTCTGCTAAAGACATGTTGTGGATGTTCATTTGATGTTTTAGATCAGGCCTGTCAAACACATGACTAGTAGAGGAGTCAGATTTGGATTGAATGGTGATTTGAGGGGGAAAATTCAATTGTGCTGAAAACATTCCCATTCGCTTATTTCCATAATAAATATTCATTTATACTCTGATAAACTGATTTAGTAATTTCCATGTGCTCCCTTTTGTTTTATGCCAAGTTCTGTGGCTGGTTGTCTGAAGTCTCACAGTGCAGTCATCTATTTATTTATCTTTTTTTTTTCTCTAGTCATTACTATTTTAAGTTAGTTACATAAAAACAGACTTAAATCTAAATGTATATTACCTCTCAGCTTAATGCTACTTGGTTAAACTTGTTTTTAAGACAATCTTAATATGGTGGCTATGTTTATTCAATTGGCCCTGGACTTTAATCCAGATGTGTAATGTGCATATTCTAGGTTTTCCGAATATAACAATTAACCTAAGGTGACATTTAGTCCGCTCTGGCCAGTGTAAACCAATGAATTGCAATTTTACAAAACTGCCCAATCAGTTTGACACCACTGTCTTAGATAATCCTTTTCTTTTTTTCCCCTCTAAATTGTACTTCCCCTGTTGCTGTTGCTGTCACCAAATGGTGATATTGATAGTGTCATTAATTGTGCTAATCACTCCTGAGCTCCAGGCTTGAGGGAGTCCTCTTTGTTTGAGAGACATCTACAGAGCCAAATTGAAATGGATCCCAGTCGTGGGATTTCAAAAGCAGTTTCAAAACAATGAGCTGCAAATTTTAGCCCCTAAACTGCACTTCATCACACAGCTGTAATTAAAGCATCAACAGAAAGGTTTGGGGCTTCAGCCACACTCGCCATTGCTGCAGACCAACATTGCTGGGAGAGCCGCAATGCAAATGTGAGATTTTACATTTTGCTTTGATTTTTTTGGTGCTCATTGGACTCCCTTTAGCCCTCAAGGAGACGAGAAGGTCAAAGCACAATAAAAGGAGGCTTAATTTAGACTGATGTGTTTTTATCAGCGTTAATGATGAGTTTCAGTGTCTTTAACATGGCGATATGACTATTAATAGTTCTAGACCCTCCAGAGCTCCGAGGACTGGAATGAGCTAATTCAACACTGAATGAAATAACTACATTCTCTACAGAGGCATATATTTCTCTTCAGTAATGGCATCAGCACAAATGTGATTGGGAACCGTAACGCAAAATGGAGAACAAATAACGTAGTTAAACATAATTGCGTTTTTCGACGAGCACCATTGTTATTGCTATTGATTGTTTAGCTTGTCTCATGAATAGCTGGAATTTTCTTTTGAGTTTAACTTTGGCTATGGTCAAACAATCTTTAAGCTAGCTGTAAAGTAAATATAGACATATTTTGAATTTAAACAATCTTGTTTTTTTGACCTTACAGCTCAGGTGTGCTTTGATAATGTACTGTTAAAATTTTCTAAACGATGAATAAAAAGTGCAAGTGTGTGACCGATATTAAAGGGCTTTCTCACTTAGGATATTGAGGATATTGAAGCTGTGACCTTCTAACACAGCATTTTAAATGCAAAATAGTGTAATTTCCCCACCGGTAGCCATGACTTCGCAATGTCCAACCTTCATGGAGCCATAAACCAATTTCACACAGGGAATTGCATTTTTATTGACTTTTACATTCTCTACTATGGGCAGGAATGTGTTTGAAGGCCAAATCAGGACGAAAAAAAAAAAAATCTCTGCGCAATCAGCATCCTACCAGTCTTGCAGGTGCCAACTTGCTTAACAGTTGTTGGGCACAGTTCTTATGGAGAGAATGGGCAAGAATAAGCATATGTATGCGGAGAGATCAAACACCTGTGGAAAGAGACAAACAGCTGCTTATCCTTCTTGTTGACACACTGATGAGAGATAATGGCAGGAGATAATGAGGAGAGACATGTTTAAAGTGGTCTGTTGCTATTGATATGTAAGCTGTTCTGGACATTTTCCCTCAGACCTCTATTGCGATCAACAGTTAGTGAGGTTAAATGGACTGATCTAAAGGTTAAAGGAATTTGCTACTCGCCCTACGACACAGTAATGAATGTAATAAGTGAAGCAAAAATTGCTTGTTACACTAAAAAACATTATGTACATATAATAAACTTTATATGTAATGTTACATATATGCACAAATACACAGACACATATTAAAATAAAAATGAAATAACTGGCATTGCATTATCTGGTAAATATTTGCTTTTTTATAAGTTATTATTTCACAAATATATGCAGATTATTGTTGTTTAAAACTACTTTGATTGTGCACAACAGTAGATCACATATTGTTGCATATGAAAAACCTAGGTATACATATAGTTAATGCTATTCAAATATTATGAATGTAACTGAACCACCGTGGCCAACTTTAAACGTTAGAACTAGATGCCTTGTGGCCATTATTTTGTTTATTTTTATTGGATATTAGTTGTTGTTTTTTTTTCAAACAATGCGCTGATTGTGCAGACTTTTCAACCAGAAAGCACATTCTTACATAACACTTGTGATTTGTTGTCAGACAATTCAGCAGCATGGTAAGCATTTATTGTTGAAATGCAAAATGTTTTGTTTCTGTTGACGTTCTTTCGGGTTACTGCTGATGTCTTGTCGGTGTTTGTTTGCTTCACTAATGTTACTGAGTTGAGTCCTGTGGGGCCACTGTGGGAAGTTTAGGAAATCTTAGTCCTTGCTGCTAAAATATAATGGATCTAGAGATGAAAAATCAGTCTCATTAATTGTCATTAGGGAACATTGTGAAACATCAGAGCATTATTGTGTTATAATTATTATTTAATTTAATAACATTTAAAGCATTATTTAAAACATTTCATGTAAACTAATTTTGTTTGACCTGGAGAGACACATAATGCAGAAATGCAGAAGTCGTCTTATTCATATGTCAATTTTGCCGTGCCATTAATTTTGTTTTCTTTATTATTATTATAATTATTATTGTTTTTTAATAAACTGGGATTTGTTTTCTTCATTTTACATTGGCTCTACTATTGTGCAGTGATGTGCACAAAAGCACTCATCTCTTTTAATCGCCTCTTTGATGGAATGTTTTATTATTTTCTCACTGACAAAGTGACCTCAAAAGCCTGCAATCATAATTTCTTTAGGCCATTCATGTGGATTCCTTAAAATCGTTTTCATAATTAGATGACATGCCACTGAATAATTAAAATGTGTAATTCTATTTATTATGATTTAAATTATTGCAACAAAGCTCATTGTTAATACTTAAGAGAACATAATTTGCACATCACTGGACTGTCATGCTTGATTTAAGAGAAGGAAAAGCAGTGTGTTAAGTGCATAGTAAATGTTTTAACACTGAAGCCGTGCATTTAAATTTAGTAGTGACTAATCAAAACTAATTACTTACTAAACTAACTAATAATATTAATCTTTATGGATTTGTTTATGATAATCATGCTGCCTTTCATTTCAAGGTGGACTGGTGTCATCAATTATCTGGTTACTGGTGTCATATAACTCTTCTATACCTTAGGTGGCCTCAGGAGGAATACATTTTTAGCAAACTTCCATTTTTGTGTGAACTATTCCTTTAATAAGCTAAATTAATGCAAGATATATGTCAATTTAAATCTCTGAACTACTGGGTCAAATAAAAGTCAATGAAACATAAACCAAATATTACCAACTGCACCTTTAAAAGCGAATATAAACAACAGACAAGACTGATAGAGTCATTCTCTTTATTCTTCTCTTAATGAAGCAAAAGGCACTTGGTCAGCAGGCCGATATGTTGATATGGCTTCAGATAACTGTTTTAATTACTCAGTCAATTAGTGAAGTGAAGCAGGACTTTAGTAAACTAATTACCTGCTGTATGCTCGACACAGCGGGGAAAACAAGCTATAACAAAACCATCAGTGGATATTTCAGAACTTATTTAATGGAGCAAATGGGGACGGCCAGAATAAATGCTGAGCTTTTCCTATAAAATCAATTGTATTGATGGAAATGTCTCCGAATTTTATGACTGTTCTAGATTATTTTAGACATTGTTTGGTCTTAGACATATTACTCTCATTCTTTCTTTTATCTTATTAAAAGCATAACCATAAACAGGCCACCTGATAAGGGCTAAAGAGCAACATAAACCTTTCTAAAATAGTGAGTGATGTGCCTCTTAAACAGAGTGAGATGGCAAAGGACTTAAAATGCCATTACTACTTTATGTCTTGTAATATGATGTCATGCATCGGGGTAGTTTGTTCTGATCTGCTTTATGTTTTGCTTATGTATTAATTTCTTTTTAAATATTCAGAAATGCATCTTGCCTTTGCATCTGGTGCATTTGTTTGTTGATTTAGCTGTTTCTTCATTCTGTAGTTAGTCAGCATGCAGATATGGGTATAAGTTTAGATTTTATACCAAGTTATCCAGTCTTCAGTGTCACATGATCCTTCAGAAATCTATTTTTTTTTTAATAGATTATTATCTACTGTCACTCTCGATGAATTGAGTGTGTCCTTGATAGATAAAAGTACTAATTAAAAAAAATACTAAATAAAAAACTGACCCCACATTTTTGAATGGCAGTGTGTGTGTGTGTATTCTTTATTAGTAGTATGTATGAATATCCGTAAGTGGTGTGATGTATATGGAAGTGCTTAAAAGCAGCATGAACTGTTGTGTTGGAGATATGGCTCCCACAAAGAAGACCTACAATTTCCACTCCTGTCTCTCTTCCATTTGATTTCAGAAATGAAGTATGTAATGGAAATTTCACCTCAGTGTGACTGGAACAGAACTTCCCAGAATCTCATGACTGGTCACAATATATCCATCAAGTGTCACTTTGTTCAGATTTACACAGAATGTCTGTGCTTTCTAGTTTCCACAAAAAAACCCTTGAATTTCATTGTGACGCAGTGGTGTCCTGACAACAAGAAAATAGGAATTCATGCCTTGTTTTTTCAAACATTCAAAGAAACATAAGAGGGTTATAGTGCATGCCAAAAATTGATGTTTATGTGCTGCAAAATACTGAACACGTTTTTAAACACCCTGGTCATTTAAAGAACCATCATGCAACTCGTACAAAATCATGACCACCATAAAAATTTTTTCATTCTTCCTACATAACAAACTCATTTCACTAGAGTCCAGATTAAAGCGCCTGTAATTAATAAAAAAATTGCTTATCACAGCTTGTGCGTTGCTGCAAGACTTTAAAATATTCCAAAAATATAACTCTTACAGTAATTAGTATGCCTTTTCTTTTCTTTTCTTTTCTTTTCTTTTCTTTTCTTTTCTTTTCTTTTCTTTTCTTTTCTTTTCATAACCGCAGTGTAGAATAGTCTGGCTAAACCGACAGAATAGCAAAAACATACAAAACAGTTAAAACAAGGGCCACTTGCACCTTAATTAAATATTCATTGGCCGGGGTGCTGAAAAAATGAAATTACACATGCCATGAACACAAAAAAATAAGGGCTTTCCAATTTGAGCCTAGCAAAAAAGTTGCTAAAGAAAGCACATGTGTTTTAGGCTGATAAGTCTTCGTTTGACACTGGCCCTCCTGCCATTTATTGTTATGGCGGTGCATGGGTGAGAATTAAAAACAGAAAAGAAAGAAATTTTAATAGGCAAAAGAAGGAAAAGAAAAGAAGTCTAACCTTAAACAACCGCTTCTCTGCGGGAGCCCGCGCCTCGGCTGGGTGAAAAAAAACTTCCATGCGCCTGTTGACCCATCGTTATCAGGACTCTGTGGAATCAAAGAGCCAATTAAAAAGGATTTAGAGTGTGCTTCATTTCCCACTTATGTTAGTGAACAGCATGAGAAGCATTGCACGTGCCGTACCGAGCAGCTCAGGCAGACGAGGAGAGCAGCAGACGCGGACTGCCAGGAAACTGCCTAGCAACTAAAAACTGAGTTTTGTTGTAAATATTCCATGAGTAATCTTGTGTCAAATAGCAGATGAAGGTGATTCATCTTCCCAAAATATTCTTGGTTTACTTTTATCTTTTTGCTTCTTTGTGCCTGAACACCTCATGCATTAAACTTTAAAGCCACTCTGTGCAGACAGGCGTCCTGCATTAGCCTGCAAAGATATTTAATAATAACCCCATCCATCTTACGAGATAGAAGATGACCTTGTTTAACATTGTTCTGAGATAACAGTCAGATGTTGGGAAGAGCTTTTCATCCCCTCTGACAATAAAGCCTGGACAGATTTCTTTTTTCAGCATGGCACAGAAATCCCTGTAAGTAGTGTTGTCAGGAAGATGTCTACGGCGAGAGGAATTGTGTCGGCTACAGAAGGACAGAGCACCTGCCTGCGCCCTTGTGTCTTGGTTGATCACATCAGTGCATTTGCTAATCTTCTGGGAGTCGAGGGATAGTGAAAGCAGCAATTTCTCTGTGGAAGTACGCAGTGTTTGTCCTAGAAAGCTTGAAAGCGTGTTTTCTCAACCTTTACATTTTTCTGCCTATGAATAACGCCTTTTCGGCAAGAGTCCCTCGAGGACTGGAGTTTCCAGTATGTGGTAATTTATTACACAGCTCTGTGGAAAGCTTGACTCTGATTGGTCAGTCATGGCGGTCAAATGACATCAAAATAATTCACATTTCACCATTGTCCTTGCCAGCATATGACCAGTGCTCTCTTGTATTATGTTGCAAACTACTAATATTTTTAATAATATACACTTTTTTTTGTTTATTTTTGTAAGCAGAAGATTTATAAT
>JAUMHP010000046.1:11661062-11686388 GCA_032361065.1 Enteromius trimaculatus
TATATATTTTTTTTTTTTTTCTTACATATATTTATTTCCTTAAATCATTTTAATAAGTACTCTTTGCTTTGCATTTAAAGCTGCAAATTTTCCTTAAACATTTTTAGCATGTAGAGAGTCAGATATTATGCATTAAATATTTATGTATCTGTCAAAACATTTTATTGAGAAATAAAGTGCCCTGGGAATCAACCCTATACTGTTTGAGCTATTGTAGGGCAAAACTGTAAAGATCTTTGTGAATGTGGGTTTATTTTTGAGGATAACAAAAGCTTGGTGGTAGAAACATTGATGTTAATGTCAGAATCCCTGCCAGTACCTGAAGTAATTTGTCATTTTCAATGTGTGTTGCTGACAGTGACAGATGCAGACTAGGTTTTACAGGATAAAACACCTGCTTTCTATTTATTACACCATTTTTTTCTTTCAGATTAATGATCATATTGTCTTTCACATGTCCAAAGGTGGTACTTTTGTGTATAATGGATGATCTTCCCTCTTTATTAAGGTCTGTAACTGAAGAGTATACAGTCACAGTAGCTTTTTTCCGTATTTGTTTGATGAGCTGTGTCTATCTTATGTTAGCTTTCAGTATGCATGTCTCCATTATGGTCTTCAACTGTAAGAAATGTATTTTCATACTATAGCTGTTGTCATACCTTAATACTTTTTCCTATTGCAGTATACAGAGACTGTTATTAAGCCATTTGTATGTTTACTCCCTAAAGTACTGCAACAGGTTAAAGAATAAAAATGGTAGTTTATTAATTTAAGTAAACCTTTTAAGTTGCAAACATTACTTTATTGAGTTCTGTTGACATTAAGGTTAACCGTTACATTAGCTTAATATAGAATGTAAATCTAACTTAAATGTCTATGTTATTTTTGTTTAAAAAATTGACAAAATCGTCTTGATAACTTTGACATTTGTGTAGTGTTGTGAATGATTAAACAGATTGAATGTTGTAATTAACTGTTATTTAAATTTGTGCTGAAGAGTATTACTAATTGTGCTGACAAGTGGTTAGTGCGTGTGGTTAAGTTGAGGCTACAGGAAAATATAAACTAATTTAATCTCAGTCTCAAATTCTATGGCCATGCACGATCTGTTGACAGTCTGATGCATATGGCACACAAAACTGAAAGCACTTCAGGAGTTTCAAAGCTGTCATATGATTGGTTAAATAATACAGGATTTCCGGAAGACGTTTGTGTTGCATTCCTTAACATTCCACCTGGAAACAAAGATGCCGTAATGCCAAAACCCCCTTATAAAAGAATAAACCTGTCTTGCTTATGTCTGTGATAGTGAATGCTTATCAGCCTATTCAAAAGTATATATGAAATATAAAGTTCACGGCATACACTCTTTAAAATAAGCCCAAGAGTTTACACATCGATCTGTTAGGGTGAGGACATTTTCATGCCCTTTAAACATGACGTGGTACAAAACAAAACAAAATAGAAAGAAATAGATCAGATTAATTGTTTACTGAACCACAACTCAATTAATTGGAACAGCTTTTTCGATTAATCAACTTTTTTATGTAGTTTGTTGGTTAAATTTAATTTAAATACAGAATTTAAGCAAACTGATGCATTACTTTTTTTGTGCTCCTGTAGCACTGTTAGAACATGAACTTGATTGTTTTTAGCATAACCTCCCCTTAAGAGCAATATTGGTGTGGCAGGATTATATGGTATGTTTGTTGGACCAGTGGTAGACAGGGTGGAATGTATGTGGGATCTCCTTCGAAAACAACAATTCTATTTGTGGTGTAATTAGTTATTAGTTTGACAGCATTATTTGGCACCCATAGTCATCTCGGCCGGAGACTTGAGGACTTTGACAAATTGACAAATTGAAGGAGCTTCAGGTTAGTGCAGTGTTTTTATGCTAAGATTTCAATGAATTTCTGAATCAGGTTGGCTACACAAGGGTATGCTTTTATCAAACTCCCACTCACAATGCTGTGTTGTGCGTGTTAGTCACTGGTTGCATTTTAACCACTCTTTGCTTTTAGTGAGGGTGAATAGAATGAACATCACAGTGGGCCTGACATGTGTCCCACAGAGGACCAGAGCTTCTGTGAGCTCAAGGCCTCAGTCACATTACATACAGAACAGGTTGCGGAGGGCAGAACACTTCCAAATCAATGTAGCAACTAAAACTTTTAACAAGTGACTGGATGAATGTTGGAAGCTGGAGCTTAGGTTGAATGTTGTTGTAAAAGCAGAAGACGGTTGCTCAGTTCCTCTCTGTTGTTTTCCGCAAGATTGCAGAGGTGTTGCGCTTCCTCCTCTTTTGATCTTGATTGTCATGTACTGTTTGTTGCCGACTTGCTTTCATCAGTGGGTTGTGTTTTAATTTGGAAATAACAGGAGGTGTTTTTTTTTTCCATTTGTTATCGTGTTTACGCATGTACAGTGGCTTGAAATTGTGAAGTATACTTTGAAGTACAAGTGCCTGATTTGGTGCAATAGATGCTATCAGTGGAATAAGGGAAGTATTGTTCTCCTTCTCAACAGAAGGCTGGGGCCCATTGTACAGCTGGAAAGGTACAGTACACTGGGCTTCCTTAAAAAGATTCCTAATGCAAGCCTGGGGAAAGGGCTTTGCTTCTTTACTCTTGAAGAATATGGAAAAGTCATGTTGAAAGTCAGCTTTCTATGCATCATACATGCCAAAGGCAGCTTTTACACTTTAAATGCCCAGTCGTTCTATAGTATAGTATAGTAAAAAAAAAACATGGATCATACCAGTAACTATACATATGAATGTAAAGCAGAATTTGCAGCAGCCATGCATTTTTTTCAGTATTTTCTAGATATGTATGTTTCATCTGATCCTTTTGTCTGATTTTTTTTTTTTTTGGTGTTAAACCTGAGGAATTATTTGAATCATGAATTATCAGGGAATTTTTGGCAGATTATCGCATTGCTCATGGCTTACTGCATTGTAAAATCTGAAAATCTTTACAAGTCCTCATTAACAAGCTTTCCTTCTTTCTTTCACACATTTTTATGCGTGATGTGCCTGCCAAAACTGTTATAGTGTCGAACAAGAACTGTTTTCTATTCTTGAGCATCAAAGACAAATTTGTGAATTTTAAGGAAGGCAACATTGGATGTATGCTCTTCTGAGACACCTTAAGCCTGACAAATTATATCTACCAATGATGCATTGTGGTAATTAATAATTACAGCAGATGGTGATAGATCATGATGATGAAATTAAAAATACAGTAAATTGTTCAGATAAGAACATCTGCTATCTCTGAAAATGGTCTCTTCATCAATATTTTACATTTTCTACCGATGAAGGCTATCATAAATGGTGTTCATTCATCTGTTCTTTTTCTGACTCTCAAAACCTTCGGATGTACAGTACATCAGCTGGAATGATTTTGTTACCTTCTACCATAACATGGCAGTTGAAGTATGTTGAAGTATTTGCTCTTGTCTCACATGTTGTGCTGTTTGTTGAAACCTTAATTTGTTTTAAAAAGTAAATACTTACATTTGAATAAAGCTTAAGGGTTCTCCTGATTGGAAGTAGTTTTATACCTACAGTATCAGTTATAAGGAATGAATAGTAAACCTTTCCTTTCTCATGGAATAGTTACCATAGCAATACAGCAGGAGTTATTTCCTCTCTCCTCTGTTTTACTTGACCTCCACCAGAGGCCATCTCAGAAGTGGACCTAGATCGCCTCTCATTCTGAAGAGAGACCCCTGCATAATTTCTACTGTAGTACAGTGATGTGTATCAGATGCTTCCAGCCTCATGATTGGGGGTGTGACTCGCACTGGCAGGAGTCTGGAGGAGGAATATGCTTGAGGAACATGTACCAACCACCCACATTTCATCTGTCCACTCCTCTCATTCATCTCCTCACACCACTGTGGGAGTTTAATGAAAGTCTCAGCTTGCGCTCAACTGTAAGATCTGACCTTTTCTGCTATTTCTGAAACAGAGTAGTTTCACTTACATTATGCTGTGCTTGTGGTTTACACATGAATCATACCCAGTGAGTGCAGCATTCAGATAGACAGGTTGATGAACAGATAGATAGATAGACAAACAGAATGATAGATGGATGGACATATGCATAGATGAATGGACAGTACCTTGATGGACATTTCAATGAATAGGTGGATGGATGGATAGATGGATAGGTAGATAGAGTTGGATGGATGGATGAATGGATGGATGGATGAATGGATAGGGGGACAGATGGACGGACATTAGCATAGAAGGATGGATACGTAGATGAATGGATGGACATTTCAATAAATAGAGAGTTTTACAGACAGACTGACATGGAGGTTGGTGAATGGATGGATAGATAATCGATTTTGTCGAACATGTCATTTTTCACATCTCTAATGGATGGATAGATGGCTATATGAAAGAAGTAAAAGAAATGAATGCTCAGTAGCTCAGCAGCCTGTTTCCTCAGTAACAGATATTGCCTTGTTAACCTCAGTGACGTTATTCACTCTTTTCGCACTGCATTTGAATCAATACTAAGCCCAGCACACAGTCATTAGAAAACAGCGGGTGCACACCAGGCTTTATTGGTGCTCCATGTTGTAAGAGAAACAACGAGAAAGAAAGACAAAAACAATAACATGGTGGACAGCCGTGGCAGAAATGACCGCTCGCTCCATCAGAGATGCACAGATAATGGGGTCATTTCAGTAACTCAGCATGAGAGACGAGTTGCACTCTCACTCATTCAGCATGATGTTTTCTTTGTTTTCTTTGTTTTTCATCATCACTACACAAACCTTTTGACCTTTCTTGTGCTTTTACGATTGACTTTTGTTGCAAGATTCTGAGGACTGAAGTGAAGGATGAAGCGTTTATGCTAGAATTAATCAATACACATCATTTATTGAACACTAAATCTTCATTTTAACTTTAAGAAGTCACTTGAAACAAACACATTCATTAGCAGAGGTGAGTGCAGTGAATTCAGTGTTACATAACAGTACAGGCTTATCCTCCTAGGCACTCTATGTCTCACACATCTCCAATAATTTGTGCAACATTTGATCATACATATTAGCAGTGGCATTAAAACGGTACTTAGCTAAACTGAGCCTGCATTAGCCGTAAGCACTAGTTAAGAAGTGAAACTTTGATCTAACTCGGTCTCAGGGAGGAAATCCCGGGGCCCTAGAAGGCAGTTTTGCATGCATTTACATCACCATATGCTGAGTTCACAAAGCGGTCGGAAGCCAAACTTGTTGAAGCTGAAGTTTGTTCTCAGAAAGTGTAATATTAGGCCATGATGGTCCAAAGATAACGCCTCAGGAAATGTATTCTAGACACCTGACAAAGATGCCTCTTCTTTGTTTTGCATTCGGTTGTGATTCTGACATGTAAAAAATGAACAAACACTTGCTGACAGCCACAAGCGAACAGCATGGTGGAGTTTGTTTGCAGCGATCTGATGGCAGTACATTGCTGCAAAAGCTCTGAGATGGCTTCAGTGTCAGGGTTTGTGGTCTCCAAGAGTTGGTTTCATGAAAAATACATGCCAACATATACTGCTTGTGGATTTCCTGAGGATTTTTTTTTTTTTACCTCTGCTTGGCCACGTCAAGTCAGTCTGTCAGTATCAAAACACTTTGAACTGTTGTGAGATATTGTGAGGCCCTCAAGAGAGACGTGTTACTGCGGATGAGTTCAGCTTAATCTCAGAGTGAATATCCAGTGGGAGGTGAGGAACTTTTTTTCCCATAGTGTTTAAAGGTACCTGTGAAAAGCAGCACTGAATGTAGCCTCCCTTGACGGATACATCACACGGCTTTTAAATCCTTTATGTGCCCACAGAGCTGTTAATAAAAGCATCCTGTACATAACAGCCCATATGTGTAGGCTGTGTGCAATTTGGCTAGCATGGCTGTGGCTAACATGGACTGCATCTGACCCTAAAACACACTTACATTCCTTCTGAGCATACTGATACTGTATGAAAAGAAATGCATTACTGTTTTTGCTTAAGATGCTGTATTGATATGCCTCAAAATAAGACTAGTTCACATTTGATTATTTGCCGATGTGCACTTTTGCAAAACATAAACAACAACTACAACAAAAGAAAAAAATGCTAGGTTATGCATTGATTATGCGAGTTATTGATTATGTTATGTGTTCTCGCTTATTTTTATGATGTATTTCTGTTTACGTACAACAGCATTCAAAAGGTTAGGGTCAGTCCTTTTTTATAGAAAATAATGTTTATTATTTATTTATCATCAAATACATTTCAAAAGATTTCTGAAAATTTGAACATTCTATTCAACAAAGAATTCTGAGGGGGGAGAGGCACCATTTCTACAAAATTTGTTCAGCATTGATAATCATAATTAAAGGATCATATGATACTATAGATAATGCCTTTTGAAAATTCAGCCATCGAGGAATAAATCACATTCTATTCACAAAGAAAGCTGTTATTTTTACTGTATCAAATAATATATTATATTGTATCAGTTAAATGTATGCTAATGAGACTTACTCCCAACATAAAAAAAATTACTCACCCTAACCTTTTTTTTTATATGTTATAAAGGCTTTCAAAATGTATGTAATATTTGTCTTTCAAAGTCTAATGGTTTCCCTCATCCAGTGCTGAACATTTAATATTATTTGTGTGGCGATCATCATCGTCTTGATAACACATGGCAGTGTCATCCTATAAATCATCTACAGTTTAATTGGTGTGCAACTACTGTAAACCAATTTAGTGCAACTCCATCATAATCCAAGTTGTTTTCCACATTTGTTTTCCTAAAGCATTAGGGAACGCTGGATTGTGTTGAGTTATTTTCAGAAAGCCAAGTATACATAGAGTTATATTTTTTCATATGAAAATCTTGCCAGGAAAGCCACTTTGACATTGTTATGCGCTTATTGGATGTTTGGTTGCTAGGTAACCCTCTCTTGACAAAGAAATCTCTGACACTTTCCCTTTATGTTGTTCCACATCTATATCTAAATAGACAGTAGTGAGTTGGGAAATGATTCAGGGATTCCTGATACAGTTCTAGCACTAATATCTCAGCCTGAGCTGTACAGCTAACCTTCAGCTGCAGGGCCTGTGGCCAAACAGGTGCTGAAAAGAGCACATGACACGTCCTCATCCTGAACCAGACAGCATGTTCAAGTGCAAGCCCTCAAAGATGTCCTCAGCTCGATAATTGTGATCTTTTGTCCATCATTGCTTTTGTCAGCGAGTATTATAATGACATTTTATGCCAAAGTAGATGTAATTACAGAGGAGCAAAAAGGGTTGATTTGATCAGACGGTGAGGGCTTATAAAGACTGCAGGATTTGCGTACTAATCAGGCAAGCCAGGTTCTGTTGAGATGTTTTTGCCAATTTCACCCTTCAGTGAATTTTTTTAAACTTTTTTTTAGTATTATTATTTGTTTAAGTGTGTGTGTGTGTGTACAAACTAGCTTTCAAACGTTTGGGGCATTTGTTTTTCTTTTTTGAAAGTGCTATTTATACTCAGCAAGGCTGTATTACTATTATTTGATCAAAAATACAGTAATACATGTGAATGTATGATATATAGTTGAAAAGCTGAATTTCAGGAGCCATTGTGTCACGGGATGGAGGCAAGAAGGTATGCGGGTTCATGTTCAAACTGTTTTTAACAGACACAGAGCAGAAACAGACAGGCTTTAGGTCGTTACTGGCAGACAAGGGTGGAGGTGGTAGAGCAAGAGGGTAGTCAGAGTCCGTGCGAGGGTCGATAACAATAAACACAGTCCAAAGGGTGAGACAAAGGCATAGATCCGGGGAAAGCAGGGGTCGGCAACGAGAAATCCAAATAGACACAGGAAACACGGGTGGAGATACTAACAGCAAGACAAGTGCAGTGCAATGGACCGTGACAAACACTCAAACATACCTTATACACTTAAAACTAGGTCAGTGGGTGGAGACTTGCAATGAAACACAATGACAACAAATGAGTGAGCGTAGACATGAGTACTGAATGAGAGTCCGTGAATGAAAACAGACACACACAGAGTTCGCTGGGCACTGAAGTGCCATCCAGTGGCCTGAGCTGGTCCATCCAGCTGATCATGACACATTGCACCAGTCTTTATTGTCACGATTCTTCAGAAATCATTCTAATATGCTGATTTGGTGATCAAGAAGCTTTTCTTGTCATTAGCAATGGGGAAAACAGTACTGCTTAATATTTATGTAGAAACTCTGATACATTTATTTTTATCAGGATTTTGGTCGTAAATAGAAAGTTAAATATATAGAGATCTTTTGAGATCTACCCTCATAAATGTCTTTACAGTCACTTTTGATTAATTCAGTCCATATAAATAAAAAAAAATAAATAAAAAAATAACTGCAAAATAACTTTTGAATAGTAGTATATATTTCATTATATTTTGGAAAACATATATGTGACCCTGGACGACAAAAGCAGTCATAAGTCACATGGGTATATTTGTAGAAATAGCCAACAATACATTGTGTTGGTCAAACCTAATTTTTGATTAGTAATATGCTAATGATGTAATTTGAACAACTTTGAAGGCAATTTTCTCAACATTTAAATTTTTTGCACCTTCAGAATCCAAACTTTGAAATAGTTCTCTCAGGCATCTCAGGCAAATATTGTCTTATCCTTACAAACCATACATCAATGCAAAGCTTATCATACTGACAGGTTCCAGATAAATCTCAACCAATAGTTAAAATTATTGTTGATTCATATTCCATAATTGCTCATTTGTTATCAAATCAATGATGTACAATTTGCTCTCCTATGATGTCATGCTACATAAACATTTGGGTCACTAGAGTCCAGGTACAAGAGCTCTTCAGTGACTGACATTTAATTACAACATCCAGCAATAATCCACTTTTGAGCATGATGAGCTTTCTCATCAGGACTGTTTTTGTAAAAAAAACAAAAAAACAACAACAGCAACGCTTAAATTAAAGTCATGTCCTGACTAATGAAAACTTTCCCTTATGACTGGCTCAATGGATGTAAAACAAAACTGAAAGGGAGAGCGAGATATACATACTGTAAGCAATAACACAGCAAACAGAGCTGTGGGAAGAAAGCGACCCTGGCATTTCAATAATGATACCATTTCCACCTGATTCACTGCATTTTGCAATAATCATGGGTGAGAAGAGAAATGTGACTGTCAGACTCCCAGGTCCTCAGTAATGTTCACACCCTGAGGCAATCAGGAAACAATGAGATGTGTAGAGAATTTCCTTATTGTCCTCATCAGTGGCAATTAGTTATCTCAATTCCGCAGCATTGTTTTGCAAATTTACATTTAATCAAAGTGTGTTCCATAATCCCATCTAATTTACAAAGTACCATGTTACGACGAAGCCCGCAATTAAAAGATGTTAAGAACAATCATGAACTTGTTTTTATGTGTTTTGGGACGCACTGTTTTTGTAATGCGAAAAATCAGACACCATTTGAATGAAGACTTTAAACTCCAAACACAAAGGTTTAAACTGTGTGTGTGTGTGGTGCATGAAAGTTGCGTAGAGCTGAGAGACCTATAAAGGAAATATGATAAAACGGACGTTCCCTTGGCCATTCTGTGGTCCTACGAAACTCACAACACACACCCCACTCAGATCATTTCAGACTACATAGACGCTTAGCAATCATTTGGCCTGTCATCTCGCCACAGACATCTAAGCATATGCACGAAACAGAAAAAAAGTATGTCTCTGCTGAAATGCTAGTTAGATCTAGCACAAAGAGACAGAAATGACAGGAAGATGCTTTTAGCCTCAGAGTAACCTGAGTGGAGAGTGTGAGCTGTCAGCTTTAGTCAAGGGATTCGTCAGAGTTCAAGACATCTTTATTTCACATCTCTCGTAACTAGCTCTACCTTCAAGTTCCTCAGTGGAAAACGTGCGCTGTCCCAATTTTAAACACCTCCTTTGATCTTTTCTCTGCAGACTGTTCCAAGCCCAGTGTCTCCAAGGGCTCCTCAGCCATGAACATGCCCCAGTCATTTGGCACAGCGATGGGTTTTTCTCTATCGGAGACCCTTCCTGCTGCCAGCCTGCCTAACGTGCCCCAGAATGCTTCGGATCAAGGGTCTCTGTTAACTTCTGAAGACAGCATCACTTACTTGGCACCCACGGCAGACACAAATAAATGCTGGCCTATCCGGCCAACGCTGCGGAATGAACTGGACACTTTTTCAGTTCATTTCTACATCTTCTTTGGGCCCAACATCTCCATCCCTCCAGACCGGGCAGCGATATTTGCCATCAACCTAATGCCGGTGCTGGACAGCGGAGGCGTCCTCAATATGGAGCTCAAACTCAATGTGGTGAGTTGCTTTAAATCTTACCAAAGGAGTTGTTAATGCTAATGCAAACAATTAAATCATAACCAATATGAAAAATTATCTGTTGGTATTTTGATAAATGCCACAAGTTATAATAGTAATATATATTTACAATATATAATATATGATAAGCTTTGTAGTTTATTATTATTATTGTGGTTGACAAATTTAACAAAGAGATGATTGAGAAATGTTTCTCAGAACTTTAATGCATCATACACACATTTTAATGTGATTTTCTAAAAATAATACAGGGATAATCAAAATAAACCATAGATGATTTAGTCCAGTAAATCTTTGAATCTTACTAGCATTAAAAAATACTGTTACATTTACTTTATTAAAATATTTCAGTATATTAGAAAGATTTCATAACAAAAGTCACTAATAGGCCTTTTACTTTTCATACAACAAAAGACGTGTAGTAGATTGTGTACAAGTTTTTAAAGTGTCCTGATTATGGGTTATGAAAGGTTCATATTTAGGTTTTAGGAGTCCCGAACAACAGGTTGAGATCCATGCAAGGTCAAAAAAAACCTTACATTTTCTTATAATGTGCATTTATACCTCTCCAAAAGCGGTACCTAGTGGCAAAAAAAGAATTAGCATTTTTATTCAGACCAACAAGAAAAGATTAACTAGTCGGACAATATGCTAATGTTTCTTGTTGATGTCAAGATGAAACGGCTTGAGACTGGTTTTAATGATTCAGAGTCAACTTATTTTTGATAGACAACAACTGCTGCACTTTAAGATTCGAAACTTTGCAGGATGTTTTTATTTTCACTTAGAGCTGTGTTACTCACTGCATGAAAGGTCAAATGCTAAATTTTGTACATGTTGAGGCCTTAGAAACTAGAGGATACAATTTTACAGGAAAATACAAAATACAATTTTACAGGTGGTGTTGAATTTCTATTTACTTTGATTTATTTATTTATTTTTTTGGACGTTCTTGCAGTTTACATATACATTCATGCATTTGGCAGACACTATCAAAAACAAGTTACTGTACACTTCATTCAGGGTATTTATTTCATTACTTAAGGCATTCCTTGGGAAATGAAGCCATGCCCTAGCCGTTGCTAACACTGCTCTGCAGTTTAAGCTTCAAGAAAACTGTACATACACTTGTTTACATGTTTACATCCAGGAAAACATTCAAAGAGCATTATTATTATTATTATTTTATTTTACCTTCTGAAATGTGTCTACTTTATGTTAGAACGGATTACCTTGCACCAGCCACCATGGTTCTTGTCAGAACGAATGCATTCGTAACCTGTAATACCCTTAAATCTGTGAGGGTATTACATATACTCGCCTAAAATCCATCAAAAAACCATAACACTTCCACTCAAAATAGCAGAGATTGTGCTTCATTATTTATTGTCCTAAATCTTTCTTTTTCATTAACATAAACTTTTACAATTATCATCTCGCAAGTCTCAGTACACTTCAATAAATTCAGCTTCAGCAAAATCCATATATAATGCTATGGTACCTTGTCTACATTCTGTGTATATATTTTTTTGATGAAAGAATATCTTTTTTTGTTGAAAGAATATCTTTAATGCAGTGTTCCTCCATCTGCTGGAAAGATCAGGCGGTTGGTGAAATACCCGTTGGGACTCTGGTAGCCAAATACCTTTGATGGAGTCACGCAGGCACTTCTAAGGTGTTTGAAGGATTATGAATAATTTAGATCTTTACATTTCTCCTCAAACCAAGAGCCCATATGGCATTTACCCGAGTCAGGGTTACGGAAGGGTTACGAGGAGCTCTTCAGCTAAATTCTTGTGGGTGGCAGAGACTTGATGCACCATACCTGATTAATATCAAATGTTAGCAAGTGTCAGCCTGTTCTCACAGCATGAGAGGTGTAAAACTGAAAGGGGGATGGTTGCAAATGTCACCATGCTTGTTCGTCTCAGGTGCTCGGTGCTAGTTGTTGATAATGTGTATCTGCCTTCATCTGTGTGTCACTAAAAAGCCCTTAAACGTTTTTATGCCAAGTCCAAATGTCCAAACAAACAGGAGACGAACATGGACCTATTTATTAGTTGATATCTCACGCCTCCACTGAAACTGTGTTGAAGGCCACAGTTCTCTCGACAGCCTCTATTTCTTGCAGATTGAATTGATGCATTTAATGGATGTTTCCTAGAGTGGCACTGAACAGGAAAAGGAGAGAAGAATGAGCTCTCTGTGGCAAAGGTTACTTTAAAAAGCCACATTTGAGGCTTTCAGTAGCTGAAAGGTGGGATGTTTGGCAGCGAGGGTGAACGCTGTGAGATGCCTGAGCGGTTATGACTGTATTGTTAAAGAGGGAGGGGATGATAGCTGATGATGAAGAAGGGAGAGTGAGTGCTTGGTAACAGGTTTCTTGACAGCTTAAATGCCTGCGACTGCATTGGTGTGAAGAGTCATCACATAATGGCCCCATTTCCATTTCCCAGAGTAGGTGATTCTGATCAAAAATTCAGTCTCTGAGAGCATAATACCACTTTTATTGAGGAGCTCTTGACTTGTTAAATATTTAAGTTCAAACATCTAAACAAAGTATGAAATTGTTTATCTTTACTGTCAAGTAATATTCTGGGTTCAATGTAAGTTAAACTCGACAGCAATTGAGGCATAATGTTGATTTCAACACACACACATATAAAATACAATGAGTTTTTCTCTCGTTTTTTAATGGAGGTTATAAAAGGAATTTGCATTTTGCAAGTATGTGCCTTTCAAAGGCACAATGGATGTATATGGGCCCAGTATTTAGAGCATTTAGAAGCACAAGTGCAAAGTTTAACATTTCATAAAATCACCTATATTTTCATATTTAATCATTTCTGCAGTCATTTCAGGGTTTATGACATTACAACATTACAGTGAAGGAGTCAATGAAACATTTCTTATGGTAATATATTTTAATATTCAATTAAATAACTACTGTTTAATATTTTTGTGGAAACCCTGCAGTTTTTTCTGGATTCTTAGATGAATAGAATGTTTCAGCAGTTCAGCAGAAATAGATTCTTGGTATTTTTGTACTTGTGGTCGACCGAAATGGGTTGTTTGAAGGCCAATGCCAATGTCATCACGATCATGCTGCATAGATATGCATGCTTGACAAGATCTAGAACTAGATTCAACTACGTCTGCAAGTTCATTAGTTAGTATATTAAAGCAGTCATTATAATACTTTTCATATACATTTTAATTATTTAAAATGTTTAACCATTTTATAGATTATTAGAAAGAGTTCTTACTGTATTAGACTTAATGATGACAACAAGAGAGAGAATCTGAGCACTATGTGCTTCCTTTCTCTGCGCCATCAAAATACCTTAAACATAACGTCCAGAAAAAAATTATCGGCTGAGGCAGATATTGGCCGAATTATCGGCCTTGATGATATGTATTCTTGCTGAATTACTAACAAAACAAAAACAAACAAAAAACCTCTTACTGACACCAAACTTTTGAGTCGTAGTCTAACCTCAAATAGATTTTTACACTAAAATTATGTTAGAATTTCTGTACATTGAGTATTTTAACATGCATTGGCCTCTCTACTTTCATTATACATTAAGTGCCTCACTTTAATATTTAATATTATTACGTGTATATATATATTTTTACTTTATTATTATTATACAGTTTTGTTGGCCCGACCAACAATTGTTACGTGCGGTGTTTGTAGACACAAGGAGACTTGCACAAAGGAGTCAATAAAGAACGTATTTTTAATGCATCAACTCACACTTGGCATTTAACAACATTATTGACAGCCAACCTCAAAAGACAGGGGATTTATACACAAGAACTAAATGACTAAAGTGAGGGCAGCTGGGGAGACAGAGGTGGAAACTAATCAACTCATAATCACAGGAACTACCAAATAAGGATATACAGGAAAGAAACTCAAAAACGAAACTAAACCAGGAGGACTTGAAAACGAAACTAAGAACATATTACAAAAACACAATTTAAACACGGAACTACAAAGACATGCAATGCAAAAACAATAGGCCACAAATGCTGTTGACTGAGGCTTTTTTTTTGGCAAGGAACTTCAAGGGAAAAAAGTCTCTGCTCCAATTTTCAGCTAAAATGGATTTGGATTATGAAGGAGAAGATTCAATTTCTCTGTTCAGCACCTTGGAAGGTGGATGAACACTGATGGTATTTTCGCCTTTTACTGGCCATCCAGGATATTTTAAAGGGTTTTTAAAGGTAGACCACAGACCAGCCTTGTAAGTGGGTGCCATGGTCATAAAGTAAATGATTTTCATCTTCTAGCTATATGCTGCTGCCATCAGGGAAATATCTTGATAAGGCGGCTAGATGATGGATGTCGGCTCCATTGACATATCTCAGGTTTATGAGCACCATGCTTAATAGGAGCCATTCCTGTTTCTAACCGGCAGGCACCTGGCCTCTCCTGGACTCAGAGAAAGTCATTAGAAAGTTGGACAGAGAAGACAATGGAAAAGTGAATTGTAGCAGAAGCATATTATGCAGGAATAGTTCCTGACTGAGTTTTCCTCAAACAGAAGTCACTAGGGGGGGAATGACATGGCTGCATTGTTGGAAAGATACACAAGTAAATGTCATCAGGTTTGCATTATTTCTCTCGGTTAGTAAGAAAGTGTCCTTCTGATCAGTCCTCGCTGCCTTTCAGATTCCAGTTTCCACTCCTGATTACGACATTGAGAAAATCATGCCTTCAACTTAACACGTAACTTAATGAAACAAGAATGCTTCACGAGTCACTACATGTGGGATTTAAACTAACAACTTCCTGACCTCCAGCAACAATTACATAACACTGTCCCAACTTTTTTATTTGCCAAAAAGAAATACCACATTGAGTCAGCACAACCAACTATAGCTGTAGCTGTGACAGCATGGTTTTTAATTAAAAAAAGAATTCACTCAGTTATATTTTGTCATAGTGGACTTAAGGTCAGGAGCCAAACTTGGTGAGAATTGGACATATCTCCCAAACTATGCTAAGATCATAAAGTGTAGAACCACTGATATGGTTCATATTAATAGGCCAAAGTCATGATACAATGAATTATAATTGGGGTAATTCTCATAACCCAAAAAAGAAACCTGGGTTTTACATTTGAAACTGCTTATGTGTTTACCAGGGTTACAATTACTCCAGGGAATTCTTTACGACATTTCAAATTCATGTAATATACTGTAGGGTTAAGCCAATATTACCGATTTTGGTGAAAATCTAAAAATGTATATCATTAAAAAAATAAATAAACAGTAAAACAGCTTCAGGGTTTAATTGGATGACCCCAAAGTTGAGATTTTTCAGGATCATTCCAATCAGCCAAATATCACAACAACACTCTCAATGGCTCCCATTGGGCAGGATAGCAATAATAAGAGTACTAGTGAATGCAGTAGCTGTCATAGCAGCTTCAGTTCTCGACCCATAATGATGAAGTAATGACTTATCTCATGCCAGGATCCACTCAGAATGACAGCTTTGAAAAAGTCTCGAAAAGAGGAATTTTCTTTTAATAAAATGAAAGTGACAATTACTCAGGGAACCAACGAAATCAGCAACAGCACAAGTGGCATTACAGGCTTGTTTGATGAAATGTCTCAATTTTAAAAACTGATATAATAGCGCTGATGCCCTGTACTGCCAAGATAATGGCTTTAGATATGATGTGCCTACAGGCACTGCATGGAGATTTCCCAAGCTGCTGTTTGACTGTTCAAGCCTCCTGCAAGAAGTTGAATATATGGTCACTCAAATTATATTTGAATCAAATACTAAATTCGGACTTTAATTTCATCAATAATCTCACATTCTCACAACAGCAATATCTGCTAGGACTGTTATTACATTTCCATACTAAAAAACTCCTTTAGTTTAGTCTCATATGACTTGTCATTTTTGTTATGAGTGTCATCGCTTTTGATCATATTGCACAAGACTAGCTTCTAGACTAGTTTTTCTTTTCATGTGTCTAGCACATATACTGTACTATACTACTAAAAAGTTTTGTATTGATAAGAGCTGTGTTAATTTAAGCCAAAATACAGTTAAATACAGTACAGTTACTGTACAATCTTTTTTATTTGTGTGTATATATATATATATATATATATATTTATTTATTTATTTTTTTGCAGCCATTACTCTTAAGTATAAAAGATGTCAGTCAATTTTTTTATTAGGTGTTCATTATTAACATAATGAATTGAGCTGCTTAATTTTTTAATTTTATTGTATTTTTTGTGTGGAAAAAATGACATTTTGTCAGCATTCTTTCATGAATAGAAAGTTCAAAGGGAAGTTTCCTCTTTTGTTGAAATACTCTTTTGTTCAATTAATGACTTTCTGAACCCACACTTTTGAATGGTAATTAGCATAAATAGCTTTTTTTAACCTCTCTAAATTTTTGGTCCTGCTTAATTGTAATTCTTTTAGCCCACCACTTCTGGCATACCCACATACACATGGTCTCTTCAGCTCATGAGTTTGTCCTCAAGCAGACATGTACGGCTGACAGAAAGCCAAAAGGTGAGAGCAGAGCCAGTGTGTTGAGCTAATGAGCTGCAGTACAGGCCAGAGGATAGGAAATGTGTGTACTGTATGTTTGTGTATGAGGTAGCCCACTCTTTGTGAAGGTGAGTCTGTGTATCCGTGTGTGTGTGTGTGTGTGTGTGTTAAATCGTCCCCCCTCCGGCCGCTCAGAGTGGCTCTCATGGACAGTTTGAGGTCAAGTCGGACTCAGGCCTGCCGTCAGGTCTTAAGTGATTTCTGCAGGAGCCAAGTGCTCGTTGCTCCCGAGGTAATTACGTCCTTCAAGTCTGAAGGCAGGCTGTGAATGTACTGGGTCCCTCAGAAGACATTTTAAAAACAAAGCCTGAAAAAACAAAAAAAAATGTCAGCATCTGAAAGAACCAACAAAATAGCATATTTGTAATTAGTAAGCAAGGCTATAATATTGCAAACAGAAAGTGAATTGGATACCACTTCAGTAAAAATTCCATACAGGAAAAATCAATTGTTGCAAGACATACAGATAATGTTACAAATTACACTTTGAAGATTATCTTCAAACTTCTTATTTTACAATGGAACGATAACCAACATGCAGACTGGTTAAGTAGCAGTTCATGTATGTTGGACACTTAATATTTAGTGTAGGTGGTTCTATGTGTGTGTGGTCGTTTGGGTCATGATAAAATAAAATAAAAAAGATCTGTATTATTATTATTATTCCTCATCTCACTATTTCTAATAGGTTAGTTATGCTATAAGATAAGGCAGATGCAAATTTATACCCTTTTGTATTTATGTAAAAAGATAAACCTGTGACATGCACAGACATGATTATTAAATTATATTGCTTCAAAAAGTCAGTCAGTTTTTAACTCTTTTTTTTTATTCTAGATTATGTTGTACAACAGCTTTGCAATAATAAAGATGCATTAGTAGTGTTTATTATGTGTCCCTTTTCCCTAATAAACTACAAACGTAAGTGGAAAAGTTCCAAGTTGTAATGGGTTACGAGTAGTCAGAGGCTCTTATCAATTTAGAAACATTTTCACGCACCTCTTAGATAACAGCGCTATTGGGATACTTGCCATAGAGATTAAGTACTTGTGTGCAACTAATATCTTTCTTAGTGCTTTGGGAAGCCAGCCTGATTCTAATGGCACTGCAGTTGAAAGACTTTGCAGTTAAAATACTTCCCCCCCCCCCCCTTTTTATACTCCATTGACTAAAGATGAAGAGTTGAAAAAAGTACAGAGTCACATGAAAAGATCTGAAACAGACCTAAATAACTGGACCCCATCAGCTTTAAAAGAGAGCAGAGACAAAGAGTGTTTTTTATCTGATTTACCTCAATTCTCCTCCTATCTGGGTGCCATTGTTCCTTTCCTGTTCTTTAATTTATTAAGCTCTCTGTGCTTCCCTAAATTAGACATAATTCAGCCGTTGTACTCTGGCAGCATAAAATTCTTTCAATTTGGCCAGTGTTTAAGCACAGGTAATTTTTAATCAAAATATCACAACAGACTTCTCATTCAGAGCGGCCTCCATCCAAATAACAACTGACAAACGGAACCACTAAAATTGTCTTTTTTGGTAATCCGTTACATGTGGATGTGCGTCATAACACAGAAAGAGCTCAACAAGTTTCCAAACATCCACAATCCTTATAATAAATAAAATAAAAATGCATTCTATCCAAGTAATTGGCAGAATACTCATTCTTAACAGCAAACACTGCTCATCATTTCTTCTCCTACTGTTGCAATCAATTCTTTCCACTCATCTGGTGTTGCCCTGTCTAATGAATGCCAATACTGCGGTAGATGTGGCTTTTACATTTGACAGCAGACGTGTCAACCGTTTTGTGGTCACTACAGTTTTGAAATGCACGGAGGAAACTTTTGTGGTCTGTTCATTTTTAAACCGTCTTGAATGACAGCCAAGAGCTGCCTTGAGTGAACCCAGCTGGTCATCCGTCATTGTTAAAAACTTACATCCCTGATTGGGGTCTGGTCTGAGGCCAGCTCAACACAGGTGCTTGGCACAGCATTAACATTAAAGCACTCCAAGCTGAATATTGAGCAAAAGAGAAATTTCAGCTGCTGTTGTACTGATTACTAAAAACACTGGCTCGATAAAAGCCTGTGGTTGAGACGCTCTTGGTTCATTTAGATTACATGGTTGCAGACAGTCCTATGTCACAGACAGTGGCTCTTATTCTTTATTTTCTATTTCTGTCAGGCCTTATACAGGAAGAGGCAATGCCAGACATTTACAATGATGGATGACTGAAGCTTGCTAAAACAAACACAATAGATATTATGAATTTGAATAGTATAGAAATTCTCAGGGTATGGTCATTTTGTATGTGGGTAATTTTAAATTATAATAGGTAATATGCGTCACTATGTAAACAATGCCTGGCCATTTGGATTTGAATAGCAAATATTGAAGAGTTTAGGATTGGATCATTATTGCAAATAACAAGTTTCTGGCAAGTATTGCAATGATTCTTTTAGACCTAATTGAAAAATTAAGTAGCTTTTCACTTCTTTAACAACCATGTCATATTCCAGAATGACAATACCAGACTTAAATTGTGAAATAGTGGCATGAGGAATCATTTACTTGTATGAATTGGTAACTGCATTGTGGCCCTAACCCAATTTAAAGTAAATTCAAATTAAAGTAAAGTACTGTAAATTCCACTCATGTTTAGTACATGTTAACTCAAAGATTTGTAGGAAAAATATAAACATTGGAGGCCGTTGATCCATGTACTAATGCTGCATTCAATGCTGCTGGATGGTATACTGTGTATAATCTAAAATTGGCGTTG
This sequence comes from Enteromius trimaculatus, assembly GCA_032361065.1. Classification (NCBI taxonomy): domain Eukaryota; kingdom Metazoa; phylum Chordata; class Actinopteri; order Cypriniformes; family Cyprinidae; genus Enteromius; species Enteromius trimaculatus. The sequence continues at coordinate 11,680,833 of JAUMHP010000046.1, forward strand.
TCTCTTTTTTTAATTATTGCCTGAACAAACTTTTTCATGTAGAAATTAAATTACTTTTTCCTTCACCATTAGGAAAAAAAAGTAGCAAAACACTCAACATGCCAGAAACATATTAATCACTTTTTTATTACACAATATTAATATTTTACACATTTACTTACAATATACTGTAGCACAATGTCAACAGGTGTTTTCATATTTAAAGGTACAGTGTATCATTTCCAGTGTTGGGAGTAAAGCGTTACAAAAGTAATATATTACAGTAATAAAAAACTTTTTGGTGTAACGCAGTAGTGTAAGGCATTACTAATCAAGTTTCAGTAATATTTTACTCGGTACATGTTCAGTAATGCTTGCGTTACAATGTGCTTTTAGTCGAAGTTTTAATTAACATTAATGTATAAAAAAATGCCAGTCAGCACTATTTTCTGTTTGTTCACACATATTATCCATGTGTGGTGTACAGGTTTGTAAATGAATACTCGCTCTTGCTGGTGTAATCTTGTACGTGTGATGTGATCAAGTGAAGGCGTATTTAGGGCAGATTTTACAGAAGTGTCGCGAGGCTACTGGCCCAACAGTGGAAATTATTTCGGCCTCTGTGTTCCAGATCCGAGACTCTGCCCGGCTCGCACTGGACAGTGGTCCTTCTACCAAAACAGCTCATACTGTTTTAGCTATTAAAATAGTTCAGATTTTTGTGTAATGGCAAAATAATAATATTTAGTTTAGTTTTAAGTTAATTTAGATAAACGCTTGGAGCATTTTTGTTCATTAAATATAAGTTTCATAATTTTTTTTAAATAACGTTCGTTTTTTAAAATCAATTTAACCTTTTCAAATCATCACATCTTGCCTAAAATAAAATAAAACATTTTAAGCATATAACACCGTTTAAACGTTAAACCTGTGCTGGAATAACATGTGCGATGGTATGATGGTATATTCACTTTGTGAGGAGAATCTAAAGCAGGCTCATGCAGCACATGGAGGAGCCAGCGCAATCACTTGCGTTTTTTTCCAGTGGAAACAAAAAGGCAGACAGCGTCATTTTTTCTAATAGGCTAAAGGTAAGAGTAACTCAGAACTGTAAAGGGTGTACTTTTATTTGTGTGCACTGACAATATGTTGAACAGGAGCACAACAAAAATGAACGGAAACCAAAACTCAGCGAAAAAAGACATAAATAATAAAAAAAAAGCTTTAAATGACCACTTAATGAAATAAAAAAAGAGATCAAAAACTGAGAAATGAACTTAAAACAGGCAGGTGGTATGTATATACATATTTGCTTGTGTGTCTAAATCTAGATGGTGACTTTTTTGACCATGCAATATTGTAATTTTAGGATTACTCTGTAATTGAAACATTCAGACTCTTGAGCACTATTGTTTTCTTGAGATCCAGATTAGTAGTAAAGGAGTAAAGGAGTTTTTGGAGCCATCTTGCAGAGGGCATGTTTGTATATGATTTCTTTAGAGTTCAGATAGGACCAGGAGCATAACATGTCATTGAATTATTAGCATATCATTGCTATCCAACTGCTTGCTGTCATAAAATGAAATGAATAGCTCTGATTAGTCAGAGAACATGATACTTTGCTTCAAAGTGTTATTTTTTCCCCCTCGCTCTCTGTCTCTCTCCCACAATTTGTGCATGTGCGAGAGATCACTAATTTGTCTCATGTCCTGGATTCGCTTATTCATCAGGCCTCTCTGTATTATTTATGAATGGGGTGAAAGACAAGGGCGAACATCTTTATTTTCAGATGTCTGTGGATAAGGGTCTTGCTCTGGGAAATGATTGGCCTTTCGCTCATCTACAAAGAACTCTCTTTTCTTTTGATATTTCTATGAAATTATCACATCTCCAACGGTTTTATCACAGCCTTCTCCTTTGCCTGCCAAACCTTCATTTGACCCGCTTTGTGTCACCCACTGTCTGTGTTTCAAAGTAACTTGGTAATTAACTTTGATGTTCACTTATCTTTAACAGGATTCAAACCTATTTTGTCTTTTTCCCCCCACCTCCAGTCTTCAGTGAGAGGAGAGAATATTACAATCTTTGGCTGCCTGAATCATGGGATGCCGCTGTCCCTTCACGACAACACATCAGTCTCATGCGAATCTGGTAGGACAGTCTATGATTTAATCTAAGCAGAAGATCATTAAGCCATATGTATTCTGTATCTTCACCATCACATTTTTAAATATTGAATGGAAAAGGAATGCTAAAATATAATAGTACAAATCCTTTTATTTTTGCTATTAAAAAATAAATAACAATAATAATAGGCTAATTATAAGTTATCTCACTACATGGTATATACTGTCGTGAAAAATATATTAAATGAGCAAATATATAGTTATAGTAATATATTCCTCAGTATATACATATACATATACAGGTGCTGGTCATATAATTAGAATAAGAAGTGAAACTTGTATAATGTATACGTTCATTCCACACAGACTGATATATTTCAAGTGTTTTTTTTCTTTTCATTTTGATGATTATAACTGACAACTAATGAAAACCCCAAATTCTGTCTCAGAAAATTTTAATATTAATTAAGACCAATACAAAGAAAGGATTTTTAGAAATCTTGGCCAACTGATTAGTATGAACATGAAAAGTATGAGCATGTACAGCTCTAAAACATCCTGGTACAGCTGCGTTGACCTTGGACCTCAGAAAGTGGACCAACACCAACAGATGACATGGCACCCCAAACCATCACTGACTGTGGAAACTTTACGTTGGACCTCAAGCAACATGGATTCTGTGCCTCTCCTCTCTTCTTCCAGACTTTGGGACCCTGATTTCCAAAGGAAACACAAAATTTACTTTCATCAGAGAACATAACTTTTGAGCACTCAGCAGCAGTCCAGTCCTTTTTGGCTTTAGCCCAGACGAGACACCTCTGATGCTATATGTTGTTCAAGAGTGGCTTGACACAAGGAATGCGAAGCTAAAACCCATGTCTCGCATATGTCTGTGTGTAGTGCTTCTTGAAGCACTGACTCCAGCTGCAGTCCACTCTTTGTAAATCTCCCCACATTTTTGAATGGGTTTTCACAATTCTTTCCAGGGTGCAGTTACCCTTTCAGTCGAATCACCACGTTACAGATGGAAACTCGTCAGAGAGAACAATTGCCTTTGAGCCTTTTACAAAAGGCCATTGAACATTGGCGTGCACTGATTGTTCTCAGGTGCACTTCATCACTGCGTGAGTATAAGACGGCACGGGCAGAGTGCACATGCAGCTTTTCACTTCAGAGCCTTTCCGTTTTGGAGCTGGAGATCCCCTGGGCTTTTCATTGGTGGAAAGAGACAGTGCAATCTTTTGGAGGAGTTCCCACGATTCCTGCTCTCTCCTCTGACAGCGTTTCTGGGCGGCTGTCAGCAGATCCTGCGGGCTGGTGGCCTTTATCAAGGCCGGCTGTGCCAGTCATCTGCATTTCCAGTGAGCATAGACCTCTGAGTGCGCGGAGTTGCTGTGTTAGGTCTTCCCTGGGCAACCAGGAGGAAAGAACAATTTCCTCACAGTTGGTGAAGCATTCTGTAACGGGATGTTGATCCAGTCGTGCGCTTCTGGGTATGGAAGTTTCCTCACCTCTTCGGACAGTCACGAGCACTGCCTTACGTGCCTGGGCCAAAAGCATGCTGAGGCAGTGCAGGGCCGAGGGTGTCCTTCGAGGCGCCCCGAGAGGTAGAGATGTCTTCTGCCCCATCAGAGGGTGACTCTGATGGGAAGGCTGCTTCCGCTCTGGGTGGGCGTCACACCGCGGCATCCATCTCACCAGCGAGCACACACAGGCCATGCTGAGATGCCTGAGTACGTTCAGGGGCTCAAGTACGCCTTTTCCCCAGTGAGCCTCCTTGCTCAGACCTTGTGCAAGGTCAGGGAGGACGAGGAACAGGTCCTGCTGGTAGCGCCTCACTGGCCCTCCCGGACCTGGCTTGCTGACCTCACGTTTTTCATGGCAGCCCCTCCCTGAAAAATCCCCTTGAGGAAGGACCTTCTTTCTCAGGGGATGGGCACCATATGGCAACGGCGCCCTGATCTATGGAACCTGCATGTCTGGTTCCTGGACAGGACACGGTAGACTTCTCCAGCCTTTCCAACGCTGTCATAGAGACCATATCTCAAGTGCGAGCTCCCTCTACAAGGCAAGCTTATGCTCAGAGATGGGGTCTGTTCGTCGACTGGTGTGCCTCTCGCAGAGAGAACCCACAGAGATGCGCGATTGCAGTTGAGCGCAGGCTGTCCCCTTCAACTCTTGAAGTGTATGTCGCTGCCATAGCCGCATATCACAATGTAGTGGAGGGCGCGTCCCTCGTGAAGCACCAGCTCGTCGTCCGATTCCTTAGAGGTGCGCGTCGGGTTAATCCTCCGAGAAAACACCTCTTACCATCTCGGGACCTTGCCATCGCCTTAAGTGACCTGCGGCAGGCTCCCTTAGAGCCCCTTCAGTCTTCGGATTTAAAATATGCGACGCTGAAAACAGCGCTTCTCATTGTGCTGGCTTCTATTTAGAGGGTAGGGGATCTACAGCCTTTCTCTGTCGACAAAGAGTGCCTAGAGTTCGGCCCGGCTGATTCTCACATCATCCTGAGACCCCGGCCCGGCTACGTGCCCAAGGTTCCCACCACGCCTTTCTGCGATCAGGTGGTGAACCTACAAGCTCTGCCCCGGGAGGAGGCAGACCCAGCCTTAGAGTTGTTGCGTCCTGTACGCGAGCTGCGCCTCTATACTGACCGCACTTGGAGCATCAGACGCTCCCAGCAGCGCTTTATTTGCTATGGTGGACAGCAGAAAGGGAATGCTGTCTCCAAACACAGGTTGGCTCATTGGGTGGTAGAAGCCATCTCCCTGGCATATTTATACCAGGGAGAGCCTTGACCATTAGGACTGAGAGCTCACTCAACAAGGAGTGTTTCCTCATCCTATGCGTTGGCTCATGGCACCTCTCTAGCAGATATCTGTAGGGCTGCGGGCTGTGGCACCCAACACCATCGCCAGGTTTTACGACCTCCGCATAGAGGCCGTGTCTTTTCATGTCTTTGATCAGGACACCAGGTGAGCGAGGAGACCAGGTGGTGCCGGCTTGCTGTGCCACTCCTATGGGATCTGTGCGCTTAAAATATCTTTGTGTTCCCTTAACTGTGCGTAACCTGAGTCCTCACTGCCCCGCAATCGGACTAGAGGGGAGTAGCTCCGGCTGTGCTACCTCTGGGTCAATATTCCACAGTCAGCCAAAGGCTGTGTTTCCCTTCAATAATGTCCATAATCGTATTGATATATTGCTTTTTCTTATTCCACATGCGAGAACTGTGTGTTAGAGTCATGTGCTCCGCCCTCAACCATCTGCTTCAGCACCACTGAAAGCAACTCTGTCGCAACAGAGGGTTGGGAAGGTTGCGCACAGATTCCTCTACTGACGAACTGTAAAGTATCTCGCCAGTCGGCAGGGAGATCGTCTAGGTTACCTATTGTAACCCCCGTTCCCTGATGGAGGGAACGGAGACGTTATGTCGTGACGACAGACTGGG
>JAUMHP010000046.1:11695937-11710444 GCA_032361065.1 Enteromius trimaculatus
AATAATACATTACATATATATATATATATACACATATATAAATTCATACTGGATCCATCATCTTGAATGATTTGTTGTTGTTGATACTTCTAAAACACAATTGAGACACAGCGAAATTCATAGACAGATGGATAAAAAAGCAACATATTGTCTGGATGATCTCCCTTTCCCTTACAGTGAGATGTGAGTTTCATTTGGTATATCCAATAACATCCACAATTTGAATTCTAACACTTAAAATTAAATTACTCCTGCTAGAGGAATACACATTTTATTTGTACAGTAGAATAATGCTTGAGATATCACTTACAAACCAAATCAAGGTACATGATGTTTAAAACATAATAGCATTGTGAAGGGAAGAATAAAAACCTTTAGAATTCTCTGCATTTGTTCATGAACATTTCTAAATTGTGATCAATGTCAAATCAGCTTTCTGTTGATCATTACCACTCAGTTATTTTAATTGCTTTTTAGCGTTTTGCTAAAATGAGATGCTTTGATTATGGAACAGCAGTTTATTGGAGGCCAGCATTCTGACTAAGCCATAATAAGAATGTATCTGATGTGGATATACAGCTACTTTTTGACTGTTGTGTTGCATGACCCTTCTGAGTTTTAAATTCAGGGTCATTCAACACCTGCTGTGGAATTTCCTGATACAACTGTAGTGCAGCCAGGTCCTGATGCAGCAAAGCTGACAAATTCCATTACACTTCCTCATGCTTCACATACAGGAAAAAGGTTTCTTTCTCCTTAGAAAGAATATATGCATATATATTTTTTTTTTTTCAGCAATGCTTTGGAACTTGGAGGAGGTCTTTGAAAACTTTCTTTGGTCATCAGCCGTAATGTTTAAAAAGAGTTTTGTTTTTCTCTCTGTGGTGACCTCCCATGGCTCTGGTTCATACTGTACACATTGATCCATGACTCATACATTTTATTGTTATGAGCCTCAACAACTCGACTTTAGAAATGCTCTGACAAATATCATGAAATAGTACGTACTGTATACTGTAACCCAATGACATATGAATATCTGGAAATTTATTTTTGACAGATTACAAAAAACAAATGATATGATGTCAAATTAAAAGGAGATATTTATAATTTCTCCACTAACTGAAGAAATTTGTATGGGAAGCCCTTTTATACTGCATAAAGTATCAAATTACATAAATCTGTGTTTATTTGTATTTTTTTGGATCCTGAAATAAGCTAAAGTATTTCTTGTGATTAAAGACAGCTGATAAAAAATATCTTTCTCATTTTATCCAAATTTATGTATTGTATTTTTGGACATTTTAGGCTTTTTAAATTTAGCTACTCTTTTTGGCCAGATGGTGTAATTACGGTATCTTCCAACAGGGGTTACTGTAACTGAACAATGCTAACTAGTTTCTAGTTAATACGCTTCTATTCTCTGATGTGAATATACTACTGCCTGAGCTTCTCACAGACAGAATGATAAATAACTGCTGAAAACATAAGCAATTATGCTGAGTAGTTTGTGGGCTAACAATACATTTTGCTTTGCATTTCAATGCTCCAAAAGCATGCTAACCAGATTTGAGGCGTGAAGCACCATGTTTCAGCTTGTGTCCAGGCATCATTGATTCATGCGTCATCCAATCAATATCTGAAGGCATATCTTGCTTGACTGATGAATTCTTTATAAATGTATTAGTGTATATCCTTCAGAGGTGGTTAAATAAGTGTGATTCATTTCAGGAGCAGGCTGTACTGTTTAAGGATGTGGTCAGGATCGTGGGTGTTGGATTCCAACCCCACTGTCAAAACAGCAGCCTTATAATGGGAAATATAAATGACAATCAATTTCAATGCATGTCAGAAGGAACATATAGGAGTCAAGCATGTTCTGAGAATAATCCTCATCAATAAATAGCATGTGACACGTAGATCAGGACATCTGGGGTTTGCAGTGATGTGCAGCAGTATGAAGTGTTGTTTTGTTGTTGTGTGGTTGAGTTGGTTTAGACTAGGCCCATCAATTAAGTGTCACATTTAGAGCTCATCCATTCTGTCTCTGTAACATGCACCTGTTATGTGTCTGGAGATTAATGAGTGAGGAAATGTTGACAGAGGGCAGGATGTTTCTTTCTCCTAATGGTTTTAGCTGTACAGCTCATTATAAACTCATAATACTGATATTTGCATACACTGTAAAATGTTTATTAATTAGTTTTTTATTATGTGTTACTGCATTTGTTTTTATTAGGTAAAATGTAAAAAAAATGACTGCATGAATATGATTATAGTGCTGTCAAACGATTAAAAGCATCCTAAATAAAAGTCTTTGTTTACATAATATATGTGCATGTACTGTGTATATTTATTATGTATATTATGTAAGACACATACATATAGTATATATTTGAAAAATATTTACACGTATTTACGTGCATATATTTATATTCATATTCATATATACATCTTATATGCATGTATACATGTAATACTTCTATTTTGGAGGTGATTAATCGCGACAATAGCACTAGATTATAGGGTACACCACAGAAAGTTGTTTTTAAAGGTCAGCACACCATATGATAATAACAAATGCACATGTTCAGCAGGTATGAATACATATATGCGTGTTATTCTTCTTATTGTTGTTCAAATTATTATTATTATTATTATTAATTTCTTTTAAAAAATGTTAGTGTATTGCAGGATATATATTTTTTATTCTCATTTAGGGGGAAACATGGATAAGTTAGCACTGTAAAAGAGTGTAGTGAATCTGAGAAATTGTATTTATTATCAAGACAAAACTTGAATAAAATAAATGGGTGCTGGCATAAACACAGGTTGAATCACAGCTGAACTGTCATTTGGAAAAATCCATCCCATGTATTTTTGACAGAGAAATGTATGTAAAATAACTGTCAAGTCCACTCGAGCAGTAAATTCAGTAACCCTGCACAAGAAAAGGCTTAAGAAAAGATGAGTGCTCTTTCTAATGTAAGGAAATATACATAATGGCTTTGACGGCTTTCCGGGACATTTTCAGATAAGGATCTTCTGAGGTTTGTGACTGTAATGTGACAAGAAACAAGAATTGGATGAGAAATACAAGAAATGGAATTCCTCAGCAGGTATAAAGTTTCACAAACTTTAGAAATTGCACAGGAAGCCCGGAAAAAGCAGTCAAATCAGTAATTAGAGGGAATATGCAATGTCTCGGAGGACCTGCACCTTTCTTTATGCAAGAGAAATGTGATTGAGTCATCAACAGTCACCTGAGTTTGTGTGTGTGTGTGTGTGTGTGTTTGATTGACTGCTGCACATGCTTGATGATGGTAACAATGTAGAATCATGAGATTTAAAGTGCCTCGGCCATTCAGGGCACCTTGCTTTCAATCCTGCAGCTTGCTGTACTGTCATAGGATGTTAAACATCAGCTTTGAGTGTGTGCTAGAGCTCCCGTTGTATATTCCCTTACTGTAGCTGCACAGGACAGTTTTTCACAGTTAAAATTCATGCCATGGCTATAAAATTGTAACCTGGGGCAAAGTTCTAGTCTACATGTCGTCAACCAGTGGAACATTATAATTGAAATGTCAGGACAGACAGGGAGAAAAGCATAGCACTGTCAGGACAGGGGGAAGGTTAATGACTTGGAGAACATCTATAGGTGATAAAGCAAATCTGATGGACACGAACTAGTGACAAAAGAGCCTCGTAAAGAGTTTACATTTGTTAATCTGTGTTACACATCTGTTAAACAGTGCTTCTCTACACTCAGCTGGTAGATTAATACTGTACCGTGTAATGGCATTAGTGAGAGCATGAGCGGTGTGAGGAGCGTGTGGTGTGAAGTGTGGGAGGACAGCATGCTTTACAGTCTTCATAAATATCAGGATCCCTACAAGCTGGAGAATTGAATTTCTATGAAGTCTGTAAATTGTATGTCCAACTTTATATCTGTGTGCATTCGAATCCAGCTCTAATAGCAGCAGCTTGTGTATATCAGAGCATTTTATAGGTCTGCAGAAGCATCATGGGTATTAAATCTAATGGGGCGAGCTCAGATATCCGAGTTAGCTGGATTTTAAAAATTGTTATGTTGCACCTTTATTGCAAGTAATAAAAAGAGTGTTTTATACTGTTGAAATTGGGTCAGTCGTTCTCATTTCGGTTAGTTTTTTCCCCTGAATACAGTAAAAATTCCATACAGGCTGTTGAGTTCCATTTTAAATGTGTTTGGTTTATTAAATACAAAGTAAATATTACGTGAAGATTTATTGTGAACAATGTGAAATTCAATGTTTTTGCTGCACTTATACTGAGTTAAATCAAGTTATCTTGGAAAGCTATTCTACTACATTAAAAAGAAAGAAAGATATACAAAAGTGTGACAAAAAGTCAAAATTATGATGGCTCTAATCATGTGTCACAAATATGGCAAATTCAAAATTCTGACATAAAACGCTTAAATTGTAGAAGTCACCACAAAAAGTCATAATTAATAGTAAAGTCAAAAATATGAAATAAAAAGTGACGTGACTTATAGCTCATAATTTCAACCTTTTTCACATTATTATTACCGGTTGTCTCAATTAAACTTACGAGTTATGACTTTTTATTTCAAAATGAATATTTACCAGAGCAGTGGCAGAAATGGGCTTCCAGCAGCATGTTCAGCTACTTCCCCAGAAAAATTATTTTGCATACAGCATAATCTCATACTTTTAAAGTTTTTTTTTTTGTTTTTTTTTTTAATTAGTTTTAAGCAAAAACAGTACTGTAGTTTAATTGCACTTAATTGCTTCAGTCTTTGAAACGACCGTAATCGGTGAACTTTATGATACCCAGTTGGATTGCGTGTCTTTCTGTGCTGATATATTCATGACTGACTGTGTCTCCCTCTTTGTGTTCCTCAGACTGTGCGCACCATCCGCCGGCGCCGCTGTTACCCACCGACCTGGAAGCGCTGGGTCTTTTTCCTGTTCCCTGGCACCACCATTGCCACATCAGCGGTGGCCTTATACGCCTTCGTGGAGACGGAGGAGAACTACTTCTACATCCACAGCATCTGGCACATGCTCATCGCCGGGAGCGTCGGCTTCCTTCTGCCGCCGCGTGCCAAACCTGACGTGAAAGTCACTCCCCTGAAGCGGCGGCGAGGCTGTGGCTACCAGCTCTGTGTGAACGAGCACGAGGAGATGGGACTGGTGGACCCAGCGATCATTACCATCAACAGCATATGCACCAGCTGATGACGCTTAGCAACTTGGACTTTTATTTGCCTTTTTTCTCCTTCCTTTGGATTATAAAAACATGGAAAACAAAGCCAGAGAACTTACTGATGCACTGTAAATAACTTTTGATCGAAACACACACAGACATACAAACACTCTTGCATATGCGTACAAGTTTTTGTCATCGTTATTTGGATTACTATTATCGTTAATAATATGGTTTGCATTGTTAGTATCTGGGAATGGTTTGTGTCAGTACAGCGATGCACTGTTATTAGTGCATTATTTAAACCGTCTGAGCTGATTTTTCTGCTGCTATTGACAGTGACTGTAAAATTGAAAAATGTGTCATGTAATTTATTCATTGTTTTCTGGCACTCAAATGACCAAATGTTATATTGTGTTTAGAGGATGCAAAGGAAGAACATTATGTGGATGTATCAAGGGCACTGCTTTCTTTTTTGTTTACTTTCTAAACATCTTTTGCACTGAGACACAAAAAATGTGATACTGTACATTTTTTAAATATAAGTATAGTTATGATCCAGTCACAATGTGTACATGTATAGTATAGTTGTTTTCAGTGGAATGTCTGACTGTACTTTGGATTGCATTGTATTGCCTTTGCAGCATAATTGATTGTCGATTTATAGAAGGTTTAGGAAAGTGTTCATTGCCAAGACCAGGTTTTAATATGAAACCTCAGATAAATAACCTCATATTTCCTGTTGTATTTACCTAGTGAGGATCAGAAGGAGACATTTTAAAGCAAATGCAAATAAACGTTTTATTTTTTCGGTATCAAATCAGATTCTTTATTTGGCTAGGCTATTTGAAACGGAGACACATCACTGCTGTCACACTCTGATATATTGAAAAGATGAGAAACTGCAAACAGGGGCCTCTGGGATTCAAAACCCATTTTTAAATAAATCATTTTCTCCTGGCTTCATATCATGACATCATCCTCTGTATTTCATTTCTTATGAGGATGTCTGTCCTGAAGTTCCTAGCGTATGTGCTTTCATATCACGTATTGGTCTTTAAAAACATACAGCTTAAGGTTTTTTTATACAATATATCTGCCTTTGACTGGGGATGAATCATGTGTCATACTACTTGTTAATAATTATCATTGTTCTCCAAACTGAACATTCGTTCAGTAACCCCCTTTTAATTGAAAGGACATCCAGTGATTCTATCTGAAATTAAATCAACCTGGTCTCATAAAAATATGTACCTCTTTGCACTTTTGTGCAACACCGTTTTTACGTGCCTTATTGCACGTTTTGTCGTAGTTTCTAAGAGAAATGTCCACTGATTGGTGCTAAAACACGAGTTCAATACATGAACCCTGGCTATACATGAAGCTAATACATGTATGTATTGCAGCAGTTGAGAATTTAAATATCTGTTGAAGTTAATGCTAATATCATGTTGGAAATATGTCCTACACCAAATCCAACCCTAAACCTACCCGATAGTGTTAACAAATGCAAAACTGATAGAAAAACACATTTGTTGATGCCAACATGCCATTTTAACTTCCTTTTACACAGATTTGAACTGTTTTGTCAAACCGTAGTTTCACAGGTTTAAACTGATGCCTCTCAAGGACATCATACTGTGTATGAAAACCCATAGATATACAATAGCTGCATATGTGTGATACTAACGTTCAAAACATAAGTTTTCAAATATCCCAGCATTTTAATATTGTTTTGAAGTCATAACATGACATTCTGCGAAAACTACGCTTAATTAATCGAAACTCTAAATTTGTGTGAAAATGAATAAAATAATGTCGGATATTTACTGCCTCTATTGTATTTTTATTTTTTTTGGAAACTGCAGTGATTTAATTTCTTGCTGAAAAGTGCATCCAGGATATGTTATGCCATGGAACCAGCTACCCATAAAATCCTTGCTATTATTGGCCCTAATAAGTGTATATTTTTCTAAATTGAGGTCTATACCTCATCTGAAAGCTAAACAAGCTTTTCATTGATGTATAGTTTATGATAGGATAATGTTTGTCTAATTTTTCCACATTGTTCCTTCTATCTTTAATGTCCTAATGATTTTTACATAGAAAATAAAACTGATCATTTTGATGCATATAATGTATTTTTGTCTATTTCAAAAAATTTACACCAGCGACTTAAGAATGGCTTTGTGGTCCAGGGTCACATATGGGCAAAGTTGCCGCAAAGTATATCATTTATGCACGGTCATGAAGTTTTGTTTAGAAATTTGCTCAGAAACAAACTTTACTTAATTTTTACTTGAAATTGTTTTTGTAGGAACAGTCTATAAACCCTAGTGTGCTAATTGTATTAAACCGTGTGCCCTCCCACATCCGCAAACAAATCAAGGCTTTTCTAAACTTGATCTTGTGTGATTTAGTGCTTTGTGTTGATATTCAGCTTTTTGCCAATGGGCACTATGCTCATTTCTCCTCACATAACACATTTGCCAAGGCTCTGTCATGCGTCGGCGCAATCTTTTGCAATTTTTCTAGTCAAAATGGGAATTGATGAGAGATGCCATGCTGAGATGGGGGACACGGTGAGATTGGTTGCGGTTTCTAGATGGCGAGAAGGTTTAGGCCGATTTAGCCCTCTGAGCTAATGAAAACCGTTTCATTCACTCATTTAAAATGATTTTCGATTCACAGAACGTCCTTTAACTTTGCCACTATTTTCAGTGTAATTAGGACATGGCATTAAAATTATGATCTAATCCATACGCTTTCAGTAATTTAATGTCTGAGTATCTGTGTTGCAAAGGAAGCGTCTCAGCAGGAGTCTAGACTGACAGCACCATTCCAAATGGGAGGAGCTGCGTAACGTGTTTTAATTAAGATATGAAAATGAATTTGTTTGCAGTCACTGAGGATGACAGCACATGAATTAGTCCAATGAACGAGTGACACTTAAGCCTGACAACCACATGAAGTATAGGGGTTGAACAGGAAGCATGACTAACGATCCAGTAAAACTGTAAAGCATTTTAATGCAATCAATTCACATACAAATACAGTAGTCATTTTAAACATTTCACCAGTGAAATACATAGGGTTTCTATTTAGAATTGACATGCTATTAAACATGCTTGTTTTGCATTTTTGGCATCAGTGCATTTTATAGTATGTATATATATGTGAGGATTCATCGAAGCTATTTTGCCTCATGTTTTGTGCGTTCCACACCTTGTGTGCTGTTATTTCAGTAGTAATGATAGAGAAAGTAGTAAGCAGATGTCATCAAACAGAACAAAAAAAAAAAAGATGATTGTTACCCAACACTCTCCTTGTCCGATACTGGTTGAATAAACTGATAGTCCATCCTGATCTCATGGCAATTCAAACATATTTTATGAGGTGGTTGATTCGTATGATCTAACTCATACAAATTCATAAGATTTTGCTGAACTGCACATAATCTACAAGTTGGAAAATATGAATTTACACGAATGACCTACACCTAAACCTGCCCTTACCCGTCACTAGATAAATCATACAAAATGAATTTTGTATGAATTAGCCACCTCGTAAATATACAAAAGTATACAAATCAGTTGTGAGACTGTGTTGAATTATCCCGCCCAAATCTAATCACATTGATTGAGCCAATGTTACTGTTGTTGGGATGGTTGGGATGCGCAAAAACAAATAGTTTTAAAAGCATAGTTCTGCAATTTTCCTGGCGGGAATTAACTTAGTTGACAACTGCATAATAAGCCTTCCAAGGAGAAAGTATTTTAAAACAAAAAATGAACACACTCCAACATTAAACAATAATGACAGATTCTGAAACAAAAATGGGGGAGTCTTGATGTATTCTGCTCATAATTCCTGGCTCATAACCCAGAGTATGAGGGGAAGAGCAAAAGAACTTAAATCAAAACTGACAGTGCATCAAATCAGCACAAAGACAGACCACCAGAAATATATAGCTTTTTTTCTTCAGTAGATTTTGCACAATTCTGCACAAAACATTCACCTATTGTAATCTGAACAAAAAAAGATTTAAAAAAAAATAAAAGAAATCTTTGCAATTTTTTACCGAATTGGCCGTAAATTTGTATGAATTCTCATTCGACCCTTGGACCCTCATCCCTCGAACACTCCCTGACCTTCACGTCCCAGGAGCACAACGAGGACACCAGTTCCCCTTTTATTTTTCACTTTGGACACTTTACTTTGTTATTTTGTTAATAAAAAGCCTCTCCGCGGCCTGACGCCATGCCCACTGTGTCTGTTGTTGATTCCTCCAGTGACAATACAAAACAGTCGCCACAATAAATAGGTTAGTTTTCTTATCAGATTTTACAAAAACAAAAAAAAACGCTTTTTGCACAAGAATTCATCTCAAGGATCACATAATTCTGACATTAGCATTAGTTAGAAAGAAGCAGTTCTTCACGTGTTAGGTTCATCAAATTTGGATTTGTGCACATTGCATAACCTATGATTCACAAGCTTAAATTTAGAAAAGGAGCAAATTAATATTTAGGATGAAACTTCACTAGGGTAAAAACAGTATTACATCAAAAACGACTGCCTCTTAAAACACCAGTACATTTTTTTTTGCACAGACAAAAATTACAGTCACATTCATGTCCAGCGTTGTAAGGCTGGACATAGCGTAAATCATGGAGTGTGAGTGCAATACCCTTAAAGTGCATAAAGTACTTTTTACATGATATGTCATTACTATCCAGATCCTTCTTGCATTAGTATCCATCAGCTTGGACCTCAATAGCTGGAGCTCCGTAGGCTCCTACATGTTCTGCATTCAGTCGCAGAATCATAGACAAGAAGCAATCTGAACACTGAACACCCACCTCCTCCTCTATAGGCCTCTCTTCCTCTGAAAACAACCAGAAGACAGAGCTGTTTGTAACCCCAGAAACACAGCCAGACCGAGACCCAGAACCCCCCTGCTCTATATGAAGCAGAGGGCTGCTCACAGTCTCATGAGCAGACAGTCCAACGTCAGCCAGGTTTCTCAGCATAACCACAGAATGAAGCAAGGCAGAAAGCCCCCCGGTCACGGCAACAAACTGCTTCTCCTCCGGATCATCAACCTCATCTTCAGTTATACTTAACACTAAAGGAAAAGTAAAATAAGGCTCCTGAGTGATATCTGAGGTAAAGTCATTGAGAATCACTCCGCTACTTGGTAAGTATATCCCGGATCCCCATGTGCTGTTGAGTGAGGTGGAGATTACGATGAAATCACCGTGACTATCGAGGATTCCTACATGACTGCTGGTGGTATTTAATGTGAACATCTCTCTCTGAGTTGTGTTGAAGAATTCATTCGCCAATTTTAAGAGGGCATTATAAGAAGCAAAGGCATTAACGTGATCTCCATGGCTCGGAAAAGTAAGGTTTTGCTCTCGGACTCTATTTAATATATCGGATACCATTCTACCTGTGAGCTGGTTGGGAGCTGAAAGAATGCTGTATTTCTCCTCTGCCATGATAAGGGGCTCATTGATTTCTCCGCCGCTGGCCTGAGCGGCAGCAAGGAAAGCCGGTCTCTCTGCTTCAGAAATGTCTTGAGCCAATTTTACGGCCAGGTTTTCCGGGAAATGGGAGCTATTTACACTGACGCTCAGCAAAAGTTCTGATAGATTCCCATTGGTGACATGGTCGCCCTCTGATTTCACGCGGCCGGTCTTATCGCAGAACATATCACAAAGTCTTGACTGGAGTATTTTGTCCTTGTGGGTTTCTAAAGCCCTGGAGAGGATTTCATCGATAAGGAAACCCTCTTTAGCGAGTTTCATGGCGCCCTCAAAAAGTCGACTCCATTCTAATTGCCCGTACTCGGAATGCAGCAGTCGAAGACCCTGCAATAATGAGGGAGCACCATATGTAGGCCGCTTCTGAGAAGTGTCGTGTATCGCTTTAAATGATCTTGTAGTGTGATTGTACAAAATAGCTGAAAACACTCCACCTTGAAGAAAAGGCAAGCACCAATGAATCATTCAGCAGCCTCAAACAGTAGTTTATGCTTTTAGTAACCTTGTGAAAGGCAAATGCGGTGCTAATTAGATGTAGATATTAACAACAAACAGTATGCATTTGAGAGTCTAAACCACACAAATATTCATGTAAGAGTGTTTTTTTTGTTGCTAATAGGCTTTTTTCAAGCTTATTTTCTATAACCTTTCATAAAAATGATTTTACATCTCAAGAGATGGTCTTAAAAACAACTCGCTAAAATCGTTTGAAATGCATAAAACTTTAACAAAACTTGCTCATGGTATTTTTTTGAAAATTTCACTCAATATTTCAAGTTAAAAATGAAAACTGCACATTTCTGGAAATTACATCATGCAGCAAAAAGAGCTAGAAATCAATAATAAATCACAAAATCAATTATGATAATAAATCTGGCAGTGTTGTAGTCAAGACCAACTCATTCAAGTCCAAGTCAAGACTATGTTTGAGTCAAGGACGAATCCAAGATCACAGGTTCATGGTTTTGTCATGTACTCAGTAACATGTGGTTGACAAGTGAAAATTTGATGGTCTCTGTCTTGACTAAACGCAGAATTGTATTTTCTGTTTGGTAACACTTTCAACTAAGCCTGTATTTACAATACATTATAAGGGTATTCTTAAGGCATTATTATGAATGCACAATGCATTATAAATAACTTTATAATATTGTGCATCATCATTTGTGGTTTTTAAGAGTATGATAATATATAACACAAAATAAACTCGATCCATTCACTTAAATTACCATGGAGTTACAATGTATTATGCATTGCCACTTAAGATTACCCTAATAACGTCTTATAAACACAGGCTTCATAGAAAGTGTTATGTTTTGTTTCAACCTACCAAGACTGTGGCACTGAAACATTTGATTTGTAGAAGTGAAGCAATGAAAAGAGCATGATACTATTACAGACCTAATCCAGCGGTGTGTGGATGAACAACTCCTAGGCAGAGTAAAGCAGCAATCCCTGCATCGACCACATTCCCGCTCTCCTGAAGAAGCTCCTTACCAATACCGGAACAGTTTGCTATATGTCACACAGAAGAAATTAAATAAGTTTTATACATATTTATGGATTTTCAGCCACAATTCACATATTAATTTGTACTATATTTATTAATGAAAGGTGACTTGCCAGAGTCTGTGATGATAGCAGCATTGTGGTACAGTGACTGACTGTGCTCATGAGTGTGACTATCATGATGATGATGATCATGATCATCTCCGTCTTTGTGGTCATGCTCGTGGTCATTGTGGTCACCATCATCTTGATGATGTTCATGATGGTGTTTGTGGTCTTCATTCTCAGAAATATGTGTCTTGTTAGTGCCTTGATGATTTGACAGGTCCAGACTCTCGTCAGTTCCAGGCCAATAGCAATTCCACTCATAGATCACAAATCCGAAAACAATTCCCAGAAGAACGACAGCCACTGTGACCCTGATACAGGTGTCTCTTTTCCTTGTCCTTCCTTGTTGATTGAAGAAAGGCCTGCATATTTCAAGAACAATAACAATGTGTAGTCTGCAGAAGCAGTAATCACGAAGCTCAAATATAAAAGAGTTTTTGCTTTTCTGTGATGCTGCTCTGAATCAGTCTGAGTATATCAGCAGCCGGCTTATCACTTTGTTCTTTGTGGCTGATAACAAGAATACATTTCACAGTTGGACAGCCAAAAAGTTCACTCAAAAATGAAAATCCTGTCATACTCATGTTGTTCATATCTGAGCCGGTACACCGTGTTAAGACACACAAAACAGGCAGCATTTGATATCATTTATTCGGTCTGAAATGTAAACTGAAATTTTCGAGCATAGGCTAGCTAGATGATGGGAAATGGATCAATTCCAGTCTGTTCCTCGCACAAGTTTTTGTAGCCTATGACTTGTGTTATATTGCAAGAGCTAGGCTATTTTATGACATTATTATCAAGTTTCAAACAAAACATTGTGTGAACTGGTTAAAACTATGTAAACTTTTGTCACGAGAGCATTAAAATAGCATTTTAAGCAATTAAGTATTAAATTAATCGTTAAAAGAAACGAATCACAACTCCTTGACTGTCTATAGCGACATTGCTAATATTTATAGGGGAATCTCACGTTACACTGCTAGAGACGCGACGCGGCAAAACCTAAAAGATCCTATTACGTGAAGGTGTACACTGCAGGTGCTCTGTCGCGTCGCGTCACGACGGCTAGATTGAGCACCTAGAAGATAGCAGCCACGACATAAGAGACAGTGCACTTGACAATATAGCAGATTATCTTAAAATGACATTTAACTTGCTTGATAGATGTCATGCAAATTTTACTTTCATTTTGTCACTTACGACTGGAAATCTATGGTAATTTCATCGTCTTCATCTTCGGTATAATCGTTGTCGTTCTCATCTCGCACATCGGTTGCAAGTACTTTATATTTAACAGTGCTCGGTGCCATTGCCCCGTGTGCGTTTGCCTCTGTCGATAACGCCGTGGTCCTAGTAACCTAGAAATCTCCTACTTCCTGTTTGTCCTGACATTCAGGCCAGGTAGAAACTGCACAAATCCTGCTGATGGGCGTGCACGTCAAACTTATTGTGTTTCAAGACAACTCACATTTGTTTTTACATTTGTTCCACCAGCGCAATTAAAAGCCAAAAATGTCCAACCTAAATAAATAAATAATAAAGCCAAAACTACAAATGACATTTAGTGTTATAATATATGATAGCATTTTATTATAACCTATAGTATACTAATATTTACTGAAGGTCAAGTGGCAGCTAACACTAATTTTCCTTCTCAAACTGTAGCAAAGGCA
The DNA here is from genome assembly GCA_032361065.1 of Enteromius trimaculatus. Taxonomy (NCBI): domain Eukaryota; kingdom Metazoa; phylum Chordata; class Actinopteri; order Cypriniformes; family Cyprinidae; genus Enteromius; species Enteromius trimaculatus. The sequence goes on from JAUMHP010000046.1 coordinate 11,709,991, forward strand.
CATATAGCCTACATTATCATATCTAATCTAGATGTTTTTTTTGTTTGTTTGTTTTTTCATCTATGAAAGTCAGATGTGTCCACAAAGGCCAAGGCTTGGGGTGAAGCAGTGAGGCTGGTCTGTGCTGATTCTCAATGTTGCAGTGACCTGGAAGGGTGCTGAGAGCATAAGCCTCAATATTCCTTTCAAAGTAGCCTGTGACTCCAAATCTCCATCTTCAAGGGAATCATAGTGCACGGCTTCCCACCTTATTTACTTTTTGACATTTACTGGAAGGTTTTCAAACATGCAGAGTGTAATTGAATATAAAATTCCCGCAGAGATGGTAAGAACCGCTGTCATATCGAGATACAACGAGAGATTGAGAATCTCAGCAATACTGACCGGCTTAAATGTCACTCATGTGGCTATGACTTTATTTGTTTATACCCTCTGTTCTTTGGGTATCCCTGAT
>JAUMHP010000046.1:11728749-11748362 GCA_032361065.1 Enteromius trimaculatus
TATTTAATGTTCTGTTTATTCATAGGATTGCAGGTTTTGTTTCTGTATCACTTTACACTGGGTGGAGTGACAAGATTGAACTATTTTCTTTGTTGACATAAACAAATAATTGACAGTTGAAAGTAATAACCAATGAACGTCGCACCCTTTCTTTCAGAATAGCAAAGAAGGAGGAAAGAAGAAAAACAAGAATGCTGGTGGAGACGCGGGAGGCAGGGCTGAGGTTTGTTCTGGTATTATTCTGTTGCTGTGTTGTGTAGGACTTTGCAATGTATAGCAACATTTGCTTTTTCTACAAAGGAAAAATTGTATAAACTAAACGCATTGTTAAGCATGAAGATAGTTGTAAAAAAAACTGAAAATAGTTGGTATATGTGCAGTTCTGCATTGATTTAAATTCTTTTCTAGATGAAAATGGGCTTGTTTGGTTCATAACTTAAAAACAGTATATACTGTTATTATTTACAATGCATGCTCTTTTGAAGGACCACTGAAACAGTTGACAGTGGTTATGTGATAAATATACAAGTTTTTTATTTTTTTCCTATGTAGTTGAATCCTCTACCAGAGTACATTGATGAGCGTCTGTCCATTTATAGCAAGCTAAAGGCAGAACATGATGCCTTGCTGTCTGAGAAAGCAGCGAAAGGCAGCAAGCCCATCAAGATCACACTGCCTGACGGAAAAGTAGTAGATGGGGAATCCTGGAAGACCACACCTTACCAGGTTGCCTGTGGCATCAGGTTAGTGACTGTCTAAGCAAGCTTTTTCAACTCCGATGTTGTCAGCTCTAGCTTGAACCAATGACATAGTTTGCAATGATACCTGTGAAAGATTGGTGAACTTTTATTTTTAAGTACATATATAGTCAAGTGTGTAAACACTGAGGTTTCATAATGCAGTCAAAACATTGTTCTGTTTGTGTGAATGATGTGGCTTAGAACTATTGGGGTGGGGAAATAGAGAGTCAACAACATTTACGTTTATCTTTTAATCCAAGACAACCTACTAGAGAGGAACATAAGGAGTTTGTCTACGTTTATAGTGTAAGCTTCCAGGTATATTAGAAAGCTATACTAGGTGAAATGCAAAAAAAGACCTACAACAACAAAAAAAAATGTGTAAATTATTTTATAGAAGTGTTAAAATAAATTTCTGTTAAAAAAGTGTTTTCTTAGATGGTTGCTCAATTGCTTGATACTTTCAAATGAAGCATTAACTTGTAATCACGATGCATGACCTTATAATTTGTTTTACTTAACAGCCAAGGCCTTGCTGATAACACAGTGATCTCCAAAGTGAACAATTTGGTATGGGATCTAGACAGGCCCTTGGAGGAAGACTGCAGTCTAGTCTTTCTCAAATTTGACGATGAAGAGGCACAAGCAGTAAGTTTATAGTTTATTTTTTTCTTCTTACATTTGCATTTGCGTTATTATTTTTAATGAAAGCTAGTCTACAATAGCAGTGACTCCACCACATATGAAATAGTTCACTAGAGGAAATGTTCATCGTATGAATAATTTTATTGTATAGATGATTGAAAGCGTGTAAGTTTACATATTTAATAAAATAAAAAAATAAATTCTTCAGGTGTATTGGCACTCCAGTGCCCACATAATGGGAGAGGCCATGGAGCGAGTCTACGGAGGATGTCTTTGTTATGGGCCGCCCATTGAGAATGGCTTTTACTATGATATGTTTCTTGAAAATGAGTAAGTCAGACATATTCTCTGTTGTTGGAGGGGGGCTGTTGTATTACAGGGCAGACTATAGGCATCAAATAATAAATTTCTGCTTCGCATGACTGTTGTCATCCATGCTAATTCAAGTCACTATTCTGCCCGTTTACCATCTATTGTTTAAAACTGTCGGCCAGAGCATGAAAGTCACATTAATTCTTTTGTGGTTAGAAATTATGCTAAGTAGCTGGTCAAGAAATAAAACATTTAGTCCTTTTTGTTGATAAGTTTTCATTCCTTTTAACAATTAAATGACCTTTAGCTTGACCAGGACCAGTGCAGTGGCTTTAGATAAGCTGGAAAAAGCATAATAAATGCTGTACTTTACTTGTTGAAAGCCAATATATGCAAATGTATTCATTTTGATAATATCACTGTCAAGCTCTGCCTTATTTGTTGGCATGGCTCTGTCTGGTTCACAGAAGGTTTTTTTCTGAAAATGTATAGTTTAGTCGTAGTAGAAGACTAAAGTTTCTTCAATTGGTGACATCTGTGAGAGATTTTGTAATTTTTTGCACTAATTTTTTTTTTTTTAAACCGGTGCACCTTTGTGTTCTTTACTTTCACCCGGTTCTCAGAGGTGTATCGAGTAATGATTTTCCCTGTTTGGAGACCTTGTGCAAGAAGATTATCAAAGAGAAGCAGCCCTTTGAGAGGCTGGAGGTAAAGAAGGAGACTCTGTTGGAGATGTTCAAGGTAGGTGCTTCCTTTCTAAGAACTAGGAATATAGGCTCATGCTGTGAATAAACACTTAACACTTGAGTGTCAGACCAGTGAAATCTGCTTCTGTCTTTCTTCTAGTACAACAAGTTCAAGTGCAGGATCCTAAATGAAAAGGTTACCACCCCAACAACTACAGTTTACAGGTATGCTTTTTGTTAAAGGAGTAGTTCACCCCAAAATAAAAATTACTTTTTTTTTTTTTTTTTTACTCACCCCTAAGCCATCCTAGGCATTCATGACTTTCTTCTTCCAGACCAACACAGTATGAGTTTGTAAAAAATGTATCCTGACTCGGTAATGCTGGTGGATAGCGGCCATTATAGTGTCTCTGAGAGCGCCTCTTGCCTGACTTCTGACTGTGTATGACATGAGCTGCATCATACTTCAAGTCAGAGGTCAGCCAAGACGCATAATGACTGCCATCCACTAGCATTACCAAGCTTGGAAGAGTCAGGATACATTTTTCAAAAAGTGGTTGGCTGTTCGTCTAAAAGAAGAAAGTCATATACACCCAGGATGGCTTGGGGGTGAATAAAATATGGCGTAATTTAAATTTTTCAACTATTCCTTTAAGTGATTAATGTTCAGAAAAACAAAAACCAAACATTTATATTTTTTGAGGGAAAACCAACAATTTAAAGCAGTATTAAGGCCATTTCACACACCAAGCACGATAACGATAATTATATTTGCGTTCACACCGGCTAATGAAATCATCTGCTCATTATAAGATTAATTGCGTCTGCCGCTTTAAATTCTCAAGCACATGATAGCAGGATTAATATTGATTGGTCGTCAATGTTTCTATCGTTTATCAGCTGGAAAAAATCGTTCTGAAAATGATTCCTAACAACATTGTTTGTCTGTCCTTCATCATTATAATTCTTTAACACTGAGAACGTTTTTAGAACTACATCTTTTTTGCTACCATTATCGTGCTTGATGTAAACGTATTGTTTTTATGCTTAAAACCTTATTCATCTTTGACCCTTGTATTTATTGTATATATTGTATTTGTTCATATCACGCTGAGGAACGGTGCAATGGCTGCTGGAAGGTTTGCCATCACAGAAATAATTGACATTTTAAAATAAATTGAAAACAGTCTTAAATCATATTTCACAATATTACAATTTTTCTCTATTTTTGGTTAGATTAAGTGATGTTGTAGATTAAGTGATGTTGTAAACAAGTTTCGGGAGGAGCACACACGAAAGCTTAGCCACAGCTGGTTCCGGATTATTGCTAATCAGCCTATTAATCATTATCCAATCCTGTTTGTCTGCGTCCGCTTTAAATGACCTTGTCTACTTCCCTTCCATATGTAGCTACACGTCCCTCCACCTCCCCTTCTCCACCTTCTTTTCGCACCTTGCACCTGAGCTCTGCCCTCAATAGGGTTACAACCAGTAGGGCTTGGAGTCCGCCGAGCTCCCGGCTTACCCCCTGGACAGCACACCAAACACGTTTTATTAATTATTTTAAGGAAGTGTGAACCTGTGAAAACGGTTTTCTTACACAAACGTTTTAAAGATCTTACCAACCTCAAACCTTTGAATGGTAGTGAATATACAGTGTATTTATACCTAAGTTTATTTACACATTACTGTTGGTTCTGCAGGTGTGGACCTTTGATTGATCTGTGCAGAGGGCCTCATGTAAGACATACAGGAAAGATCAAGGCCTTGAAGATCCACAAGGTGCACAATTCAGCCCTTTCCTTAATTTTTTCCCCATTATCCTTGCAGAAACTTTAAACAGTCATATGATCTCTAAAGCCTGATGAATAATCCCAAAAAATGTATACGATGTACATCACAGAATTCTTCTACGTATTGGGAGGGCAAAGCTGACATGGAGAGCCTCCAAAGGATCTATGGCATTTCTTTCCCTGATCCTAAAATGCTGAAAGAATGGGAAAAATTCCAGGAAGAAGCCAAAAACAGGGATCATCGCAAACTAGGAAGGGTATGTGCAGATGTGTGAAAATTTAAATACGTAGCCAGCCACTCATCTGATATATTTCTACTATAAACCATTTTCCCGCAAATACAGGTACTGTTTACAGATAAGCCAGAAAGGTATATGAAATATGCAGGTGGCAGCACATCATAAAAACATGGGGAAAAAAGTATTTATACAATTGCACTAAAGAATACGCACAATGCTACGTCAGTGGTAATCCTTGTCTATGGATTATGTAAATCATACCTTATTTAAATCATTTAATGACAGGTATTAAATATACTAATGGTGCACAGTACTGTCTCGTAAAAAAAAAGTCTTAATCAAAGAGGTCTTTCACTCACTACCATTCTTACTCGTCACCAACTTTTGAATGGTAGTGTAATTAAACAGCAGCAACATGTAGGCACATCTGTGCAAGTGGAAATAATTAATTAAAAAAGTCAGCAGTGTACAAATTAATACAAAACAGCCACTTTCCACTGAACATTTGGGGGACAAAACTGCTCACACTGGAGGACATGTGGACACTTCGATATGCTAATGACTCAGCCAGCATCTCATTTGATGCCCTGTGTAGGGAGTCTTGAATCTGTGGTGAGTGAAGACGGGTCTGATAGGTGGGCTTGGTGGGGAGAGCACAGGGACTGTACCCATAAACAAGGCAGATGTCTGTCTCCTTAATGTGCCATCTGTTCATGGGCATACTGATGGCTGCACAGGGAACACTTTCTCACCACAAAAGCTAGAGCATAATCAGCCATTTGTCCTATTTTTTTTGTCTTTCTTTCTCAGTTGAACTTCTTTTTTTTCCTTTTGTGTCCTGTATTCTTGTTTAGATTTCTGACTTGTATATTAATTGTTTCTTTCACCTTTAATGTTTTAAACCCACCCTCTCTCGCCGCTTTTATCTTTCCAGGAGCAAGACTTGTTTTTCTTTCATGACCTGAGTCCGGGTAGCTGTTTCTTTTTGCCTAAAGGAGCCTACATCTATAACACGCTGATCGAGTTTATTAGAGTGAGTTTCCCTCCATTTTCAATTCATAGTTCATTCTGTTACTATAGTGGCAATATCATCCATTTAAAAAATTACAATAGCTGACAAAACAAGGGTGTGATGTGGAGCAGGGTTTGCAGAGAGTCTATTAGGATATGCTAAATTGCATTTTATGGATGTCATGGTTCAGTAGACCATGTAATGGATAGGTTGGTCCACTTCAAGGACCCCGTTAATGATTGCAAGCCAACCACTTGAATATTTATGCATTTTCACTTCTACATTTTATTATGTAGAGTGAATACAGAAAGAGGGGATTCCAGGAGGTGGTCACACCGAACATCTACAACAGCAAACTATGGCAAACCTCAGGACACTGGCAGCATTACAGCGAAAACATGTTCTCCTTCGAGGTGGAGAAGGAGATCTTTGCTCTCAAACCCATGAACTGCCCTGGACACTGGTACAAAATCTTTCTGCATTTACTGCAACAGAAGTTTTGAAGTGTGGTTAATTGTAACAGGCGTTGGTAGTATTCTTGAATGCCAAATGTTAAGCAAGGATAATTTTCATTATGTAAGCATGTTCCTTATTTGCCAGTCTGATGTTTGACAACCGGCCACGCTCTTGGAGGGAACTGCCTTTGCGTTTGGCTGATTTTGGGGTCTTGCACCGTAACGAGTTGTCTGGAGCTCTTACTGGCCTGACCAGAGTCAGACGTTTCCAACAAGATGACGCACACATCTTCTGCTCTATGGACCAGGCAAGTTACTTAGGAATAAATTATGCTTTTTTTTTTTTTTAATTTCTATCATGACTATATTAAGCATTTGTTTGTTTGAATTGCATTTACGAGGTCAATATTCTGCTCATCTTACCTCTTTATCTGTTTTCTTATCTAACAGATTGAGTCTGAGATAAAGGGTTGCCTGAACTTCCTACGTACAGTGTATGATGTGTTTGGCTTCACCTTTAAATTGAACCTTTCCACCAGGCCAGAGAAGTTCCTAGGAGAACCTGAAATATGGGACCAGGCTGAGAAGGTAAAATTGGACACGTTCCGAGAAAAAAAACTGTTAGCAAATCAATGCACATGCATCAAATATTTGGGTCGGTAAGAATTAAATCATCCATATCTTGCCTAGTTTGACTTAAGAATTGTTCATCGTTTTAGCAACTGGAGAACAGCCTGAATGATTTCGGAGAGAAATGGGTTCTGAATCCTGGTGATGGAGCTTTCTATGGACCAAAGGTGCAACTGGATAAATGAAGCATAATATAAAATATGTAAATGACTTTGCACTCAAAAATGCATTTTATTTTGTGATTTCAGATTGATATTCAAATAAAGGACGCCATTGGCAGGTATCACCAATGTGCCACCATTCAGCTAGACTTCCAGTTGCCTATTCGCTTCAATCTTACATTTGTGAGGTATGTTTACTCAAGAAAACACTACAATAAAAAAAAAAAAAAAAGTAAAAGAAAAACATTCAATCCTGAGCATGCATCCAAAGCTATTTCTGTTCCCTGTACAACAGTGACATTTTGTGGTTATTTTTAATTACTACACTCCTTCTGCATTTTTAAATTAGCAAGTTGTTGATTTTGTAAACCAAACTTTGTCTCTATTCAGCCATGATGGCGATGACAAGAAGAGACCTGTGATCATCCACAGAGCGATCCTGGGTTCAGTGGAACGCATGATCGCAATCCTTACTGAAAACTACGGGGGAAAGTGGTACGGCTTAGAAAGGGGTTTCTCACTTGATAGTGTTTAGTCACACACCATATGTGCGCATACCAGATTCTTCTGCTTTTGTTTCCCACAGGCCACTGTGGCTGTCCCCTCGTCAGGTGATGGTGGTTCCTATAGGACCTACTTGTGATGAGTACGCCCAGAGAGTACGTTCTGCTTGCTATTTCCTGTGCACTAGTAGCTATTAGCTCTGATTCCAGCATAAACATTGTTATCAACAATCTCTTGGCAATCTCAGGTACAAAAGGAGTTCCACAGGGTAGGGTTGATGACGGATGTGGATCTGGACCCAGGCTGCACCCTGAACAAGAAGATCAGGAATGCTCAGTTGGCCCAGTACAACTTCATTTTAGGTGAGTGATACAGCTAAAATATTTAAAGTGTCATTTTGATAGTCATATCTTTGATAGATAGTGTAATGCTTCCGGTGTCAGCTGCAAACAATGGTCTGTACTGCTGCTTTATTTATTTTAAGTGGTATTGTTGTCATATAATTTGAAATTATCATAATCATTAAGCAAACTTATTATTTTTTTATTTTTTTTAAGTAAATAGTTTTGTTTACTGAGGTTTATTTTTTTGTAGTTATTTACCTACTTTATATCAGTAAATGAAAAGTTTTGCGTTTTTGAAGAAAACGGCATACTTGCAAAATAAGGTGGATAATTGTCTTGTTTCGTAAATTCTCAGTAGCTTAAATTAAAATGCCACTTGCATTTGTTTTATTTGACAAAAATCCGCTGCAGATATGGTAACAAATTCATTGTGATCTTTTACGGTTGATTCAATGACAGTGGTGGGTGAGAAGGAGAAGAGCAGTGACACGGTAAATGTTAGGACTCGTGACAACAAGGTGCACGGAGAGAGGAGTCTGACAGACTGCATGGAGCGACTCAAGGAGCTAAAGGCCTCAAGAACCCGGAACGCAGAAGAGGAATTCTGAATTCCCTAAACATCCTTCCAAGTCTTCCTTCATATGCCATCTGCTCCGGTCCTACTGGGCAGCAGCGTGCTGCTATTCTGCATTGATGATCCGGCTCAGGTTTTAAATCAGTGACAATATTTTAGAAACTGAAAGTGATAACTGATAAGAAAAAAAAAACTGTAAAACACTCTTTGTCAGATTACCATTATGCTTTGTCTTTTCTGTCAAATATGTGAATGGATAAAAATGAAAATATCTGGTGGCTTGTCTGATGTTGTTGGGGATAAAATAAAACAGTATATCTTTCTATTATTGTGTCTTTCTTTTGCTATGACGACTTCAAATGCAGTCGAAAACTGTTATTGTTTGAATATTTATTATCGGCATAGTGGTGCAGAACTCTGTAGGAGTAGACGTTTTTTTACATGTTTAAATCCAGTCTTACTTTCACTTTCATTTGCGTTGTGCAAGTGGTTTATGAGAAATCATCAGTGCAGTTTGTTCGTCTAACCGGATAAACGCGCGAGTAGTAAACAACAGACAATGTCTAAGATTTTCGGATATATTGCTTAATATACTGCAATAGAAAAAGTGCATCCTTTCCCATCGTGAATTTCTGCAATCGAGCGTTTGGACAGCTGAGGTTGGTTTTGTCCGGATCTTCATTGACACAGTCTTCTGATATTATCTTTATTCCTTGTTAACTCAAAACGTTCTGTTAAACAGAAATGCTCTTTAAATACAACTAAACGGAGCAACTAAAAGGATTTTTTCTTTTTTCCGTAAAATAATTTCCCTTAAAAGGTAAGTCAATCATTTTATATGTGTACTTGTATATTACTAATTTGCTGTCGATACTGTGCATTGAGCTATAGTCAGGGAATGTAACTAATAGAACATAATCTCAGTTTTTAATTCGAAATGTTCGTTTTTTCCTGACGTTATTGTAAAGAAAAACAAGATAATAGACTTTCACTTTCGCTTAACGTTATGCAGTAAAATGTGGCTTGCTTGAAAAAACGTACTTGTGCTGTTTTTCTGTAAAATCATAGTCATTTGACACGATGTTTTTCTGTCTTATGCAGACTGTGTACATTTTTAGCGTCTGAAAGCATTGTTTTGATTTTTGGAGACTGACGTTAGCTGTACAGGCTTAAAATGGTGGCTGACTGACCAGTAGACCGTCAAAACATTAAAGTTTACCTTTCATGTAATGTCTGATGTCTACCTTCTTTCAATAACTTATTTCATTATTGAATAGTTTGCTATTATTATTTGACAAGTTATGTACTACTTTCACGTTTCAGTTCTGCGATGGAGTTTACAGATGAGGAGAAAATATGGCTGCAAAGAGTGTCTGCTGAAGTAAGACTACTGCCCACCCTCACCGTTTTTGTATTTAAAAAAATTATATGTAAATTAAATATTTATATTATTAATAGTTTGTATAAAAAAGCACGTCGAAGCCTACAAGTTACATTAGGCTATATTAAAAAACAAAAACGCAACTTAAGCTATGCCATGCGATGGCAGTATTGTCAAGGGCATCATCTGCTGCATGCATAAATGTGTCCCTGGAACACAAAAACCAGTCTTAAAGGTACACATCACTTTAAAAAAACAAACAAATCTGCTCATTTTCCAACTCCCCTAGATCTAAACCGTTACGTTTTACAGTTTTTAAATCCATTCAGCTGATTTCCGGGTCTGGCAGTAGCATCGTTAGCTGCTTAGCTCCAACCCTAATTAAACTCACCTGAATTATCTAATAATGCTCTCACTAGGCATGTTAGAAACTTCAATGCAGGCGTGTTGAAACAAGTTGGAGCTAAACTCTGCAGGACACCAGCCCTCCAGGAATGAGTTTGGACAGCCCTGGATTAGACCATTAGCATCACGCTAAAAAATGACCAAGGAGTTTTGATTTTTTTTCCCATATTTAATATTTGATTCTTCTTAGGTTACACTGTGTACTAGGACATTGTAAAATAAAAAGTTGTGATTTTCTAGGCTGATATAACTAGGAACTAAACTATTATTCATGTGTAATAATCAAGGAACTTTGCTGCAACCATGGTACGGTAGTTCAGCCTAAAAAATGGCAACGTTTCATTTTCTGTTGGTCTTAGTACACAATGCAACTTAAATAGGAAAAATATCAAAACTTTTGGTCATTTTTGAGCGTGATGCTAATGGTCTAATCAGATTCAATGATCTAAACTAAGCTACAGCTAAAAGTGCCCTGCCAGACCCAGATCGGCTGAATGGATTCAAAAATGGACTCGTTTAACTCGAGGGGAGTTGGAAAATGCCTCTTTTCAACAACAACAACAAAAAAAGTGTTGTGTTCCTTTACGTTGCACACATATATATCTAGCAATAGTCAAAAATACATTTTATTTATTTATAGGGTTGTTTTGCACCTTCAAATTACAGATTTTAAAATAGTTGTATTTCCAAATATTGTCCTATTCTAACAATACATTAAAGGAAAGCTTATTTATTCAGCTTTCAGATGACGTATAATTCCCAAATGTAAAAAAAAAAAATGGTTTTGTGGTCCTGGGTCACAAATCTAAATGGAAAAATAATGATGAAATAATATTTCACCTATTTAGATACCTGAAGGAAATGAACTTACTCCAAAGGAGAAGAAATTACAGGAGAAAGCAAAGCCAGAGACTGAAATTCAGGCCCAGCTCTTCCAAACTATGGCCTTGATACGATTTGGATTGAATAATCTAATAACCTCAACAATAGAGGTAAAAAACTCTGTCCAGCAGAGGAGCAGCGTCTCATCGCAATGTGGATAAACATCAAATACCATAAACACATCGTGTTTATGTTTTCTTTTTGATTTTATACGTTAACAGAGAATAAACTAACCTCAAATAAAAACCTCTGTACATAACAGTGATGTGAAGCTGTATTTGAACTTTGTAATTAGCCACAAGTTCTTTTTTTTCATGATCTCACCAGGGTATATTAATTATATATTAATGATTTATTGGTGTATGTCAGATTTAAAGGCACAATATGTAGGATTTTTGTTATAAAGTATCCAAAAACCACTTGCATGGTGTTTTATATTTCATGCAGTTGTGTACTTACGTTATCGCAAAAGTTCTGTAGGATTTGTAAATTCAGATTTAAATAATGAACCGTCCCTGTTCATTGTCCCCCATCAATGACGTAAAATCCGTGCTATATCCCCGGTTTCCGCCTATGAAAACTACAACACGCCAACACGCGTGGACAAATGCGGTGGTAGTGGTAGTTATTTATTGTGCATTTCGATATCATGGATCATGATTACACTCACCACACCCCCCAAAAAACGTAGAAGTATATCATCTTGTAAGTAATAGTCATGTACAGGTGGTTAGCTGATTAAACGGATACAAAACTCTGTTATTGTTTTGAAAATGCGACCTCTAGTGGTGAAACCTACATTTGCCTTACTGCACCAGGGAATGTAGCAGCATTGAGGTTTAGTGACCTCGGCTCCTGATTGTTTCCTCAGCTATATATGAACGACAGGGACCTGTTTCATAAAACACTTTTACCAAATAAACCATATTTCCGTTGGTTTGCCTTACTGTCAGTTGATCTGGTTCAAAATAAATCAGACTAAATGAAATAAGCCAGGCTTTTTTTGTAAACTTGTTTTATAGAACAGAACCCAGGATGCTTTACTCTGCAATGTAAAGCTGACTTTGAGAAAACAATGTTAATGATGTTTGCATTCTCTTTTGTACGATCTATGAAATCATGAGAAAACAGGAAACCAAGTTGTTATTGTTTTTCTTTTTTAAATGTTATTGGTGCTTTTTTCACGATGCACATTAATGCTTTTGAAATGAGAGTTATCCAAAAACTCTTAGTGCTTAATTTTATATCATGTTTGCAGGGATGATAACATCTCTACCTCAAATGCAGTAACAAACAGTACAAAAATAGTTTCTTTTGCGCAGACATAATAACCTGAACCATGGGATTTTGGACAGTTTGAAGAGTTATTATTTTCATGTTTCAATATTGTTTATTTATATTATTTCTATCCATGGCTTATAGAACGAAGCTTATAAAAATGTTAGGCTATTTCCAAAATGTCTGTGCATTCCATTGTTTCAAGTTTTAGCCTAATTTTTGAAAGAATTTTACTTTTATGAATAAAAATGATAACGAATCAATGATGTGTTCTTATTTATTTTTATACAATCATTTGAAAGATCTCAGTATACACAATATCGGTATATTTTAGGTGTTTTGTTTGCAAAAAATACGTGACTTGTTGCAATTACTCTGGCATCCACATGGTGGTGTTACTCTTTAAGATTACAAACGCCCCGACAAAACAAAAACAGACCAAGTCAGAGACAGAGACGGAGACAGACTGAAGTCTAATCTTCTCTTCAATTGACCCCTGGCCCCAAGTAATATATAGCAGAGAGCCGGTGAGCACTCCATGAATCTTCAATCTCCTGCCAGGGGTAGAATCTCGCCATATGTTTCATCGGGCACCTGGCCATGTGAGGTTAGAATGCTCCATTGAGCTAAACTGAGCTTCTGAGCACACAAAACTCAGTGTAAGAGGACAATGTGGGGTGCATGAGTTTGGTGTTCTGGATCAAGAGCCCCTAGCACACATGAACAGTGACATGGCTCATGAGATAACATCCGGAGAGAAACATGCAGAGATCTGATACTAAATTAACTTTTAATTTATTGAAGAATTGTAATAAAAAAAATAACAATTACAATACATGTATCCTGAGCAGCAACTGAGTATATCAGAAAGATTTCTGAAATATCATGTTACATTGAAGACTGGAATAATGATGCATAAGAATAGATTGCAGTTTAAAAAAAAAAAACAGTTATTTTAAATTGTACAGTATTATTGTTTTTGCTGTATTTTAGATCAAATAAAAGCATTAATGAGCCTTCTTTTTAGAAAACCAAACTAAAACTTTTAAACAGTCTGTGTGTGTGTGTGTGTGTGTATGTGGGATTATTACAATTTACAAATTGTGATGTTACCCATTATGATAATGTTAACAAATTCACACAAAATTAACATGATCAAATGTTACCAAAAGAATACATTTATTATTCATTCATTCATTCATTCTATTTTATTTATTAATTTAGTTTATTAATTTTTCCATTTCTCACATCAACAAACGACAACAAATGTGAACAAATCTCTAAATTACGCAAAATAAAACGTTTTTGCTTGGAAGATCAAAATGCCATCTTTAATATCACAATGTCACCAAATCACATGGCTCTTATACATGTTTGATGACATTATGGCACATCTGGAAAGATTGTTTGTGACATTAAGCAAAGCCTTCCTGCAGAATCACAAAGTATGACCTCTGCACATGACCCGATGTAAATTAAGTAAACCGCTTTACACAGGCTGCTTGGCTGAGGAGGAGGAGCGTCACACTCCACGCATGTGCAAGCACTTTTCAACTTTGAAGTACATAATATGGGTTTAACCCCAGATAGAACACAGTGAAACCAAATATTTACTCTCAGGCGCACCACATCATAAATTGCACATATATAACTGCAAGGGATTGGTCTCGCAAAGCTTCTTACTGAAGAACTAAAAGAAAATATAAGATATATACAGAGGAAACAAAAAAGAGCGATGTTTTTAGCAAAACTTCAATTAATGTTTTCTGATTCATAAAAGGAAAGAGCATATATATTTTAGTTATATATATGGTTATAGTTTTACCAGTATTATGTTACATTGACTTATTCTGTGAATTACTAAAAAGTGAACCAAATGAAGGGCCTGACCCCTTACACTGTTAAAGACTCATTGTGTAAATGAGCCCAGTCTTTTGTAGCCCGTACTGGCTTGGGCATTTTGGAAACTACCCCCTTAATTTGTGCCTTGTAGCTACAGAGGTCTGACCAATGACATGACATGAATAAATCATCTGTCAAGAAAACCTCCAATCAGAAAATACCCCAGGTGCTCAGCAACAAGCCTCCAAAACCTCCTCCACACAACATGCCACATAATGACCATCTGGTGGCCAATTAGTGAATACCCCATGCTAGTGCTAACACCTTCCTCATAATGAATAGAGAAAAGAGACATGTGTTCTTCATAGTGTTGCTGATGTTTTATATTAAGCTGTGGTGAGATCAGGGCGTTATTTTGATTGGTGATTAAGGCAGCGTTGAGCGACCGAGAATTTCGTGTTGCACATTTTCCCACATGTAAAATAAAGGGAGGAGGGATGTGAAATGCTTCTTCTGTTGACACTTGTTGACTGTGTTAAAGGGCCACAATGCCAAAAAAAGAAGAAGAAAAAAAGAATTTACAAAACTGGTATTTTTCTGTAATGCTTGCAGAAAGTGTTTGTCTTAAAGCAGAAATGTGTCTCTTACTTAACATTTATGTACAGCATTGGTTGTGGCTTTTGGCTGGCTGGATTGTGAACTTATACTTCAGGCTTGTTCTCATTCTCACAAATTACAGTCATCTCTCAGTCAGTTAAGTCATCTGTCAATGTAAAGTGTTTGGACTGACAAAATGTTTGAGGCCTGTGCTGCCTTTTAAATGGATAGTTTACTCAAAAATAAACATTCTGTCATCATTTACTTAAGTTGACACAAGTTACTGAACATGAAAAAGATATTAGTAAGAATGTGGGTACACAATTACTTGCTGTTTGTTTTTTTCTACAAATGCTTGTGTGTGTGTGTGTGTGTGTGTGTGTTCAGCAGCAGAAAAAAGGGTGAGTAAATTATGACAGAATTAAATATTTTTGGGTGAACTATCCTTTTCAAAAGAGTTCCTTTACTGACAGGAAATCATGAATTGCTGATTTGGAGTTCAAAAATGGTTTGATTTGTTTTATTTGCACAAAAAAGTAGTAAAGTTGATACACTGATGTCACATGGACTGTTGGATGTTTTTGCTATGTGTCTGGATCTGTGATCATTTCAGTCGTATTGCTTTCTATGGAGAGACAGATGGATCTCTGATATCAGCAGAAATATCTTCATTTGTGTTCTGAAGATGAATGAAGGTCTTATGGGTTTGGAACGACATGAGTAATTAATGATAACATTTTTATTTTTGGAAGAACTAGCCCTTTAAGGTACAAAAATGGACCCTTTAGGTACAAACATATTTCTTTTAAAAAGTTACCGCCACAGTGACAGCTTTCGTACCTTTATTTCTGAGAGTGTATAACTTTAAATTATCCGTGCTGAATAAAAGTATTACTTTCTTTTCTTTAAAAAAAAAATTGTAAACAAATAAAAACTAAATAAATAAAAATGGGAGCATTTACTAAAAATGAATGCAAATAGCAAGACAGATACCAGATTGCGGTTACTATTATTCCTTTTTAAACAAGAAAAACACTTTTCACCGCCAAAGTCTTGAAATATTAATAACAGATGCCCTGACAGAACATATAGCCAGGAATCCAGATCAGGGTAATTGATTGACTGTAAGGATTATAAGTGTGGCGCCAGAGCTCAAGTCATGATACCTGCTTTCTATTCAAAGACTGTCTTTCTTGGCTAGCCAGTGCAACCAATGATGTCCTGTTCTGATTGGTTACAGCTGAAGAACAGATACTTTAAATTAGCGCATTCCTTTTTTTAAGGTTTTATATTAGAACTATCAGGAATAAACAGAAATGTTTTTAAAATGTCATTATTTTATGTCATTTAAAAGCGTTTCTTATTCTGAACACCATGGTCTTACATACAGCTGAACAACACTGTTACATTATTTTTTCGAATGATCCTTTTTACATGTTCATTTCCATTTTGTATTAGAATTCTTGTAAAAGAATGTCAATAATTAACAGGAACTGAGTGAAGTAAGTTTTGCAACTATTTTTTTTTTTTTAATCATGGTCAATATGCAGAAAACAAAAACAAGTTATGAAAGTGCAAGCTCTCTATGGGTATAATATCAACAAGCATATACATAAACTTACTTGGCGTCTAAACACAATTATCATGCTCGATTTCAAACATCTTCCTCTCTCTCCCCGTGCCTCTCAACAGGCCAAACATTCAAAACGGGACATATTTCAGAAGGGAGACTGAGCAAGACAGAGGTATGCACTCAGTATTTTCCTCTCGTTTTTTCTTCCTTCTTTTGCTGTGCTTTTTCTCCCTCCCTCGAAGAAACGTTTACTTTAGCTCCTTAAGAGAGAGGCCGGGAGGCTCAGGTCCCGATTTGGGTGCCCACAACTCACCAGGGCCTACAAGCCTGATGAAGTTCAAGCTGACAGCTGCATAAATCACAGCCCACTGGAGCTAATAGGTGGCAGTATTAAAATCCAGCCCCCCGCCTCGGACCACCCAGGTAGCCTTTACAGGAATAGGAGCATCCAGTCATATCTAACACAACTGAAACTGTACAGCCATCTGAGGCACTTAGCCCCCCGCTCGCCACCCCTCTGGCTGCTCCTTGATGAGTGGGGGGCTCTCTTAGCAACACAGGAGAGGCCCGTCTGGCATCCGCGCTACAATGATTCATATTTGGCACTTCCATAAAGGCTTCAGTTTCAGGCCCAATATGGCATAGTCCGTCTCGCTCACATGCTTTTTCTCTTCTTCTGGAAAAACCTATAAAAATCTTCGCCAATAACCCAACAGAAGTTACTAGCTTTCCTCTAAGAAAGAACTTGGGATGTTTTTGAGCCACTGTTAGTTTTTTAAAAGATGCAAAAGTGCAAAAACAACATGTTAAGCTACTGTATTGGCCCTCAACTTTAAAATACAGTAATAAATTAACAAGACACAAACAATGTGTGTGTTAAATGATTATAGGAGGAAAAATTGCTTTGCTTTTCTTTGTAAAGATCAACTTAATTGGTAACACTTTATAAGATTCCACTTGTTGACAATAGTTAATGGGATAGTAGTTATCCAAAAATGAAAATTAGTCCATTCTTTACTCACCCTATCCTACGTCAGTCTGCCTAGTACAATCAGAGGGAGCTGTTGTAATGTTTTAAATATGGATATTTCTCTTACAAAAACACATCAGTTCACTAAAGGAGGCCTTTATTCAGACCCTGGAGTCATGTGAGGCACGTTTTATTATGGATGGGTGCACTTTGTTGCACTTCTTTTGGACTGTTGAACTGTAAGAGCAGTTTTTTTTTTAAACATAATTGTGATTGGATTTGTCTAAAAGAAAGAAACATAGGTCATATACACCTAGGATGCCCTGAGGGGAGAAAAACATGTGCTAATTTAATTTTTGAGTGAACTAACCATTTAACAGCATCAGATAACTCAAACTAACACCGTGTAAAGTACTTCTAAAGCATTAAGCCGTAATGTTAATTTACTTATACTTTATTATAATCTAATTTTGTATCAGTTGTTATTATTTTATGGACCGTATTTCTATGTGAACTAACAATAAATAGCTGTTTGGGTTACTCAACCCCAAAATTAAAATGTTGTCATTAATCACTTACCCCATGTTGTTCCAAACCCGTAAAAGCTTTGTTTGTCTTTCAAACACAATTTAAGATATCTTGGAAACCGGGAGACTTGTGACTGTCCCATTGACTGCCAAATAAATAACATAGTCAAGGTCCAGAAAAGTATGGAAGACATCGTCAGAATACTCCATCTGCCATCAGTGGATCACCAGTATTTCATGGTGAGAATATATTTTGTACGCAAAACAGAAAATCAATAAAAATAACAAATTTATTCAACAATCTGCCAGCAACGACTAATGGCAGATGGACTGCTTTTGATGATGTCTTTCATACTTTGCTGGACATTAAAAAAGTTCATTACTTGGCAGTCAGTGGGACAGCCACAAGTCTCCTGGTTTTCATCCAAAATATCTTAAATTGTGTTCTGAAGATGAACAAAGCTTTTACTGGTTTGGAACAACATGGGGGAAAGTGATTAATGACAAGATTTTCTTTTTAGTAACCTTAGTAACCCTTTAACTAAGGTTAATAAATACTGCTGTGGTAATTAATGTTATGAAGAAATTTATTGTAAAGTATTTCTATCCAGTTTTGCTACAGGGTTGCCAAAATCCTACCACTATGAACACTAAAATGATAAAAACAGCTTTCATGTCAAATAATAAGATTTTTACTTTATTTATTTCATTAATTAAGCTTTTTATAAAATGTCAGGGATCACATTTCTACTTTTAAATTTGTTTTGTTTTTTTTACTTTCATTGTTGGTGCCTGACTGCCTTTAATTTTATTTATTTATTTTTTTTATGAAAAGGAGGGACAAGGAGTACCCCTTTAACCTCAGTTACTTGAATGAACCAATACAGTATAGCCAGAAAAAGCAAAAGAATTGTGTTGCATAGCTACCGTATTGTCCAGCTACAAGCATTGTAAAAATGGGCCTCACCTTCCCTGCGGGCCCCCCACATGGTGGCTTGGTCTACACTAAATTCATCTCTATTTTCCTCATTTCAGAGGGTGAATCCCACGTTCTGTCATGCAGATTCTGAAATCAGACCTGACAGAATCACTTCTGTCCCTGGCAAAAAAGCTCCTAATCCTCCTGCTGGCAGTCAGTACACTGCTCTCAAAGATCAATTCAGATTACACTTGGGATGTATGACTGCTTAGGGATGACACCATGACCGATGCACAAATGTTGTGGTTGTCGTTAACTACAGCATATATTTACTGTTCACTGTGGGCACGTTAAGTCTTATTAAAAAAGTAGCTCACAAGCATAAACCACACTACATTTTTTCTCATGTTGGATTGTATGAAACATTTAAACAACTTGGAGCTGTTGTTTTGGCCTAGGGTGACCTAATTGTAAACTGTTTTTCTAGTCAATTGTTGGGGGATTTTAGAATCATCTTGGAACATTTCAGTACACATTTATCATATGACACCTGGGATTCACCACACACACATACTCACTGCCACCGCCACACACGATTATTTACCTTACAGGCAGCTTGCTCTGTTCTTGCCTTTTCACAAGATGCATCATCTTAAAATGATTTGTAGTTGCTCTTTTTACAGTGTGTGGGATCTGGAAGCAGTACAACTGATTAAAACAACCTTAAATTATGAAGCCCTCGGATATGGCGGAAGTTGCCTCTAGTAATGTGTGAAGTGGAGGCAAAGAAACTATGAATGAAACCTTGTCATTGCTGAACAGACATTGCCCAAAGCTAGCAAACTTCACCACGAAAAAGCTCATGAAACACATGCCCTGTTATTATTATTACTACTATAAATGATCCAGTTTAAAATACCAAAATATAATAGTATTGCATTATTTAATTAATATAGAAATATTTATAGTTCAAGTGAATTTTTTTTATCCTTAAGGTAAGAAATGTAAAAAATATATACACTACCGTTCAAAAGTTTTACAACAGTAAGATATTTAATGGTTTCTAAAGATGTTTCTTCTGCTCATCAAGGCTGCATTTATTAGATTAAAATCCAGAAAAAAATGTAATATTGTAAAAAATATT
>JAUMHP010000046.1:11748832-11761644 GCA_032361065.1 Enteromius trimaculatus
AGGATCATGTGACACTGAAGACTGGAGTAATGATGCTTTGTATCACAGGAATAAATTACATTTTAAAATATATTCACGCAGAAAAGTTATTTTAAATTGAAATAATGTGTGCGTGTCTGTTAATCATATTTTGGGGACAAATTTGTATTTGTATTGTAAAATTCAAATGAGTTTAATAAAAATAGGAATATTATTTATGTTTTAGTACATTCAGTATTTCATTATTATTTTCATAATATGAATATTTTTTATGCATCATCCACTAACACACACACACACACATAAAGATAAATACGGTAACTGAGTCTCAACAGGTTATTGCTATTTTAATGTCACATCCAAACAAAATTCAGCATGTATTTTTCATGCTGGTGAGTTCATGGGAGGAATGTGGCCTATATGCATGTCAAAGCCTGTCAAAGCACAGCGGTGACTTGCATTTCAATGAGAATCTGCATGCATTCAGCAGTCCCTTCAACTTCCATTACAGTGACACCACTCCACCCCTTCACACCATAAATACCACTCTTGTGCTCCTGTCTGAAAAACAAAAATAAATAAACTCACTCAATTCAGTGCTAATGACCAGGCTCTTAGGTCATTGCTTTGGCGACCTCGGGATTTGGCCCATTACAGGCACAGTATGTGCGTGTTTTACAGTCTGTAAAGTGTTTGAGGTCATAGTCCATTAATGACATTTACAGTAAAAGCTGTGTATGGGTGTGATGAAGCGCAATTTGAACATTTGAGGGAAAAAAAAAAAAAAAATACAAACACTGTTTCAAACAGTGCTTACCTCAGGGGAAAATTAGACTTTCTCCCTCCTTCTGTACACATAAACACACTCAAGGACGACAACATATCAGAAAATGTGACAGGCCAAAGGAACTGAGCTGCTGTAAAATAAGAAAAATAATAAATTCTTGTCAAGCAGTTTCAAAGGAGCACCAATTTAGTTCTCAAGAGCATAGTTTTTCATGTCAGGCCGCATGACAAATTGTTTTATGTCTTGAAGTGATGCTATACAACATGAAGCATTCAGCAATAATAATTTATCAAACAACATATCAGAAGTTTCACAAGTATTCTTTTTTTAACTTTATATATAACTTTGTTATAATATATATTAAAAGACACCACCAAGTTTAGTTAGATACATTTTTCGAAATTAGTTTTATCAAAAATTCGGTAAAAACGATAATTCTGTGAAATATTACAGTTTATAACTTTAACCTAGTTATAATTCTTTTAATTATAATTTTAAAAGTCAAATTGTTCAGCAGCCATTACTCCAGTATCAGAAATCTAATTCTAATATTATTTCCGCTCAAGAAAATTGTTTTACTATTATTCAATGTTGAAGACAGCGGTGTATTATTTCAGGATTGTAAATAATTAGAATTTTTTTGTAAAATTACAGTACTTTTCAAAAAGTTTAGCGTCAGAAAGATTTTTAAATACTTTTAAAGAAATTAATACTTTAATACAGCAAGGATGCATGAAATTAATAAAAGTGACATTAAAAATCATGTGCAAAACTTTTTATTTAAGATAATATGAAATTAATCTATATTGTTTTAATAATAATATATGTTTCTTAAGATGAAAATCAGCATATTAAAATGATTTTTGAAGGATCATGTGAAGAGTATAATGAAGCTCTAATTCAGCTTTGCCAACATCGAAATTAATTGCTTATTAAAACATATTTAAACAGAAAACAGTTATTTTCAATTGTAAAAAAAAAAAATCAGTAGTGTTATTACTGTGTCTAAAGCTGAGTGTGAGTGAATATCCCTGATCGGTGATGACTTCAGCAGTCTGCTGGACATGAAGAGCTCTGCAGCAGCGGAGTAGTGCCAGGGTTCTGTGGTGTTATTCTACTGTGGTTGCGGAGCAGGGTTTGAAAGAAACTAAAACAGGGCTCTCCTGCAAGTGGCCAGTGAAGGCACGTAAGGCTGACCAGGGTGACCACAGATGAAACCTTAAGTGTGGTAATAGTTTAGAATTTTAAGGGAGTTTTTCTTCTTTGGGTTAAGAGGTTTTGCAGCTTTTACACACCTGCTGTCTCTTTTTAACGAGGCACAGTGTCCGTATTCAGTGTGACCAATATGCATTGGAGAGCCTTTTGAAGAGACTCCAGTCTTTGGTTCTTGAAAGCTTCAAGCTGATTACAATCCCCGTCGTCAGCGAGTGCTGGGTCCAAGTATATGTCTGTCTTGAATCCTGGATTAATTAGACTTCTGTGATACAGGCGAGAGGCCAAATTAATTTTGTAATCTGTCTTCGAATAAACAAGAACCTTTGGAGAATGCCGCATTCCTCGGTTTTTGCTTCATTAGGACCATGCAGTTCTTTTGAGAGGGTTAGAATGGGATTTCTATGGACTGAGAAGCACCCAGAGTGCTGTAATGTTTAGTACCGGGTGCATTATCCCATTCTAAGCACTTAGAAAAATTCACTCAACTTTTTTTTCTCTCTACCAAACGCTAATGTCTGTTTTTCATGATCTCCCATTGAATACTTATGACCCTGTGACCGAATGTTAAATTTAATGCCCAATTTAACACGGGCTTTCTTGTCAGATGCCTCTTTGTAGTCGTGGTCCTTCTAATCCGCCAGCAGGAAGCTGGGTGTTGTTGATGTCTGAGCTACACCAGCGGAGCTCCATTGTGCGTCTGTGACAGCACGTCCCTGTGCTGGGACCGGCCCCAGAGCTGTCACGTTTCACTGTCACACTTCTCAGCGGGCACGCCATGGCCAGCAGTCAGGGGTCCTAAAGCCAGGTCCTGAAGCAAGATGCCAGGCTCGGCTGAGTAGCAACAAGCCGTGTCAGGCTCCAGGTTTCATGGGTGAAGTGCGGCTTTGTTTGTGTGTCAGTGTATCAACAGACGTCTTAGAAAAAGAAAATTAAAGAATATGCCGTTCTTTTGGAGCACACCACACAGTTCAAGTGTCACTGCAAGATTCAGATGAATATCAACATGAGTCCCTGGGAAAAAAAAAATCTAATGCCAAAAGTTGATTGTCAGATGATGTGACATATGTAATAAAGTTCAGGCAGCTCTCATGTTTCTCAAAATGTCTTCGGTGAGAAAAGTAACATACTATTTAAGAGTTGTTTTGTGTGTGTGTGAAATAAATTTATTTTCAACAAGAACACATTAAATTGTAACTTTAAAGATAATATTTCTATTATAAATATTTAAAAATATTGATAATAATAGTAATAAATTATCCCTGGGCTGCAAATCAGCATATAACAAAGATTTCAGAAGCATCTTGACACTGAGTAATTTTGCTATCGCAGGAATAAATTCTGTATAAATATATAATAAAATAGAAAAGAGTTATTATTATTTTATTTCATTTTATTTTTTCAGGAGTGAACTAAAAGCCCATCAGGCACCTCTTCCGTCAAGTCAGTTTCAATTGGTTGAGCAGTTGCCCATTCTTTATTAAAGCAAGTTTTTCAAAAGAAAGCAAGAAAAAAATTCAGAAAATGGCAAATAATACACTAATTATTTAATATTATTTAATATTGAATATGGTGTAATGTAATAGTATTATAATTATTGGTATTTCCTGTTTTACTAATATTACTGTAAAATAATATGTCTGGTCATATCAAACTTTCTATTTAACTTAGTCACCCAATGTCATTCTTATTCATGTAATTGATCTTAGTTAATCTAAAACAAAATTGTAAAAGCCCTATAATCCCTATAATCAACTTTTCATATAGTCAACAATCCTAGACATTTTAGGCATATTAGACACACACACACACACATATATATACAGTATATGGCGTAGCTGCAATGCCATTAACGCACACACACACACACACACACAAAGGAGTGTATGAGCAAAATCCATACTGTAGCTTAATGATTATCAACATGACATGCAATCACATGACAGCCACAAAGTGTTCAACCTTTTTGTCACTACATCCCTTGACTGCACACAGTAGCACACATTTCATTCAAGATAAATGACTAACCGTTTTCCTTTCCTTTCATCTTTCACCTAATCCTTTGTTTGTGCAGCTCTTAGTCTTGTCATCGTGGTTTATTTAGGTGCTTTGCCAATCTTAACAGAAGTTGTCTCTCTTCACTGTTACAGTCCTTGGACAAGCCTGTTGCTGATAGATATGAAAGGCCCAGCATTTGCAACAATCTTATTTGCTTTTGTGGAAATAATTACGTTAACCTTCACTTTTACACACCTAAACTAAAGGTTAAGAAGAGTCTCTTGGGTATTGTGTTAGTTAAACTACGCTCAGAGTACATTAACTGTAATCAGATTAACAGGTGAGCCTATCAGAATACTGTAATAGAATTTTAGTAAGAGAATAATAGAGATGGTAATAATTTAAAATGACTTTTTTTAACAACACATGGTGACAGGTTACAGTAAATAGAACAGAGAATAATAAAATAAATACTCTAAATTGTATAAAAAGGTCATAATATAAATAAAGGGATGAAACAAACATTAAGTCAAATTTCATTAGAATGGAAAAAGTATTTTTCTAAAATGTATAAATAATATAATATATACAAACAAACTGTATAATTTTTTTTATTTTATTTTAAATCACTGGGTTGACTTTAATTGAGTAAAACCATCACCAACTCAGCAGTCTTCGACTGATGGACAAATTATGCTGTCACATCTGGAAACATAATTTACGTTAATGACAAAATGAGGCAGGACGCTGAGCGGAATTGGTAAGCTGACAAATTTGGTCCATGAATATGACTTCATCTTCTCTGGCCAGAGGCTATATGGACAGCACAAGAAGGAAAGAGTTTTGATTTTCTCACAGCTGTGAAGAGCAGTGACTCATACCAGAGCTTGTCACAAACAGTTGAGTTTTGACAGTTTAATATGTATGCTGTCGAGTTTTCAGACAGAGGCGGGGAGCATAGGTGGGTGTATGGAGAGAAAGAGGACCTTTGTTTTGCTAGATGAAGCCATGGAATGACAACATATTTCTAGTAGTGCAATGACAGTGCCTTCACCGAAGTGATGTTAATAAATAAAAATAAATAAATGAGAAAGTCCAACATTTGTGCAATGGTCACATTTAAAATAATATTACAGAACTGGATCGTACTGAAAAAAGCTTTGATTGGAAAAATGATTTTTTTTTAAGGGTAATGCTATTGTATTCACAATATATTATATATATTAAAACTTAGTTAACGCCTAACGCCATAAAGAAAATTTGGAACAAAAATGAAAAACAAATAAATCAATCAATCAATCCATCATGCATGGAAAATTGCATGTGTATAAAAATAAAAAAAGACATCCAGTATAAATTCCAAAGCCATCCAGTCAGTTGAAATTCTTTTCGATAATGATATGGAAACGTACCTCTAATTAAACATACTTACAAACTAATTAGCAGTAGCACCCCAGAACCACTTTGCAGTGGCGTCTTGCCAGATAAGAGAGTGATGTATCTGCCGAACACTTCACCTGCTCTCTTCAAATGGAACCAATGGTGTGTACTGACATTTCTTTTAACGACATGATTATAAGCACATCTAAGGCCGCAGGACATTGGGTGGGGGGTTAAGTTTCCAGCGCTCGCTCAAGAGAGGGGCGTTCCTCTGTGCTGCAGCCCAGAGCGCTGAAGGTGGAACTGGGTAATTACAGGGAGACAAGACCTGAGCTGAAATCACCACTTCCACCTGAACCATGTCATATCAGCCCTGATTTATTCAATAGTGAAAGGATTCCTTGTGAGCCTTAAATAAATTTTAATTGCAGTAAGCTGGTTAACACAGCCGCGTTAACGTTCTCACTGTCTCCTCCCCTTCTTCCCTCTTCTTTGGCTGGGAACTTTGTGGGGATTAGGAATTGGTGGCGGTGACAGAGGGGGTTGTTGGGAAAAAGTCGCAGAAAACTCATGCTGGATTGTTCTAGCTTTCAATGCAGCTGTCGGATACATCACCATTAGTGTTCTTTATGCTTCCTGTAGAAATGCAAAAGCAAACTTAAAACACACATACTAAAAAATTCACACATATGTCAAAACGGAGTGATAAATACATGTGGTTGTATTTGCTCAGACTCTATAATGACTCAACAAAGGCTGTGTCTAATTAGTGAGTAATTAGCTATTAAGTAAGTCTGTGTAGGTAAGTGTGGTTCTGACAAAACAAATCACTGATCAACATGCTTAGTAGATATACATTTCCTCAGTTGTACCCTTCAGCTAAACTGCATTCTCAAGGTTCTTGTCTCGCTTGTTAAGTCATGTTGTGGCATTTATGGGTTTGGTGTCTTTGTTTTTGTTCCTATGAGGTACTGCTTAGCATCCCAGCTATTTCTGATGTCAATGGCAACCTTAATTGAAGTGGAAAGTAGAAATCAGAATGACTCAGATATGCCATGATCAGAAAAAAACAACAACTATGATCTAATATTAAGCTGTATTCGAAATCTCCAGATCTTCAGTTTAGATTATTACTGTATTCTGTTCTATTATAACAGTATTCTAAATAGATAACTAGAATCAATCCATTGTGTAATGAGGTTAGTATTTATACTCAAATAATGATTTATTCTTTTTGAAGAAGCTTTGAGCAGAAGATGCAAGAGTAACAGCCATGAAATATAAGAGAATAGCAACACAAACTAAGATTCAGCTTGTAGTGTGCAGATCTTCAAATTCCCAAATGATTCTGAGGGTGAGAAAGAGCATTTGGTTTCTGAGAAAGCATGTTTTTGGCTGGCCTGAAGGAGGATGCATTTCAAAGCGCTTCAGTACATGTCCAGGCCTGCTGAAGGGGCAGATAGAAGAGAGAGAGAGAGAAAGAGAGCAAGAAAAAAAAAAAGACAGACCCAATTACTGACCTCGGGAGGGAGTCAGAATTCCTCAGATTAGAGTCACTGGCAGTTTGCTTCACAAATGCATTTCTCGTAATTGAGTACGCAACTTGGCTCTATTAATCTCCTGTCTTCTGCCAATTGGTGAGAACAACCCATCCGAGCAAGCTAAAGTTATTAACAAGGATTGTTAGATTCAGTGCTAATTTGGTATTATTTCTGAAAGAAAGGAGTTGTTAAGTTTCATGTATGATGATTGGCTTTACATGCTGGAGGCATTGTGTTTTTTAAGTTAAGGTTTGGCATTTATTGTCTGAAATTTTAATTATGTTACTCTCAGCAACAAATGGTGCCTACTTATTTTTTATTTAATACGTTTACTTCACCTTATACAGGAAGGCATTGACTCGCATCTGCTTCCAGTTTAAATCAAAGACATTTTTTTCTTCATTGCGTATATGTTCTGGCCAAATTAAGAGAGCTCCCTGTGTTGCAGAGCCAGCATATATAAAATGTAGTAAAACTGCATATGACGGAAAGCTTCATTTACCAAAAATGAAAGTTACGATTTTTGACTCAGCAGTGCATAATGTAAATGACGCAGAAGAATGTGTTACAGAGCATATCACACCATGCTTGGACATGAATAGAAGCACAATTTAACTTAATAAAAGACTCAATTTACAAGCCTAGCCCTGCAAATTGTGTTAAAAGCAATTATTATCAATTCTGAAATTATAAACTTCTCTGAGCCGCCACAACACAGATTGCACACAACCGCAATCCATTTGGACATCAGTCAGCACTGTGACCCATGTCACCATGACATATGGCCCAGCATTAACCTTTACTCGTATAAAGGTGGGACAGTGTCGTTCGGGGTCTCTACGTGGCTCTCTGCCATTCTGAGATGAAGCCATCGATCCATGGCTTTTCAAAGCTTCTTCTTTCAGCCAGACCCTCGGGCCACAGTCTTTAACAGATGGGCCATTCTTCAGAGGCAGCCTTCCCTCAGATGGTGATACAGTCACATAGTTGGGTGTGAGCCCTTTGAGGCAACTGGCTATACCCTCTAATTAGGCAGCTTGATGGCTTCTTTCACTTATTCTGCAAAGAGCTTGAGAAACCCAGTGAAGAAGACAATAGGATCAGGTAATTAATTCATTTCTCAGTGATACACATGGGAATGTCTGAGTGACTGAAACATAAGCCCTTTTAAGATGAACACCCAATACCCAGTTAATAAGCATGTGTTTCAAGAGTATGTAGTAAATAGTAAAAAAAAAAAAAAAAAATTAAATACTATTTTTGAATGTCCTTTTTATTTTATATCCATCTATTTATGATGTACAAATAATGTTTTATAGTTGTTAAAGCTGTTTAGCATGTAAGAGGTCATTGTACTATAAAAACATCCCATGTTTTAGAGCTTAAAATTTAGTTGTAAGTCACACTTCTAGAAAACATTTTTTTTTCTTCCCCAGATTTTCAGATTCTGTTTCTGCAAAAGACTTCAGCAGAGGATTTTGCAAAAAAGAAAATTGTTGGCTAACATCACATTAAAAAGTTATTAAAAAAAGTTATAAATATACACAAATCAACAGATTCATACACTTAATTGTCACGCCCATCACAGCCTGCACACCTTTACAGCCCTCTATACTCTCAATCACCGTTCCAGAGTCGGTCACTACAGAGCACACACCATCAACTGTCAGTCACAAGATCGCATCATCTTCTGATTATCTCACTGATTAACAAAGCTCTTTGATTGAAATTGACTTTTCCAAGATGGCGGACCTATGTGTCTGGAATGATTGAATGCGTTAGGCCTATCTACCTATATGCTCTCTAGCACTGTCCAGGAGGGCTGCAAGTGTAATAGTAAAAATGTAGTAAACATTTTTGAGGGAACTCCACATGTAGTATTTATTTCATATGCAAAGCTGTTAGCCAATAATAGGTAATTCCTCACAGCAGACACGTCGTTTGATGTAAAAAATCATACTAATATTTTAATGCACCTCAGGAAACACTATCAAATAATAAATGTATTACTTACAACTCTGCTATTACCATCTAAACTTTGAGTTAACAAGAAATATTCTGGGTTTCAAAGAAGTGCAGCTCAACTGACAGCATTTGTGCCAGTATAAAATTTTGATTAAAGAATGAATGAATAAATAAAGAAATAAAAGTGTAATTCTGTCATTTTTAAAAAAAAATTAAATGCAGAAATTATTTTATTGTTTTATGGTTAATGGTTTAAGGTTTCATGTTTAATGTTATGTTTATGTTAATTCTTTTCTTTTTTGTTTTATAACTGTATAACTGTATAATGTTTTTTGGAGTTGATGTAGGGTTTTAGGCTATATTTTGTCATGGCATTAGATTTAAAAGATTATTAAGCTCTTTTTTTTTACACTGACTATCATATCTGAGTTTTTGTTTTACTATTTTACTATTAGTATTTTCAGATGGATCTTATTCACTCGCATTGTAAGTGTCTCAGAACCCAGATTATTATTATTTTTTTAGAATGTGTAAAAAGATTTTATAAACTGTATCTGTAAAAGTCTGATTATGTGCATTGCAATAATGTAATTTAAAAAAAGAAGAACAAACATGACTACTTTATTACTGAGAATTACTGGACAGTATGCATTAGTCAATGAAAAGCATGTAGAAACAAGTTTATGCTTTTTTTAATGATCAAGAGGAGACTCAACCCAGCCAGAAGGAAAAACAAATCATATTTTTTTACATTTTGAGTTTCTACCAGCCAAGTGCTTCATTTGAGCTATTTCTAGACAGTTTTCTGCCTTTCCAAATTCACTAGGCCCAAGAGATGCAACGTCCCCTGAAAAATATGTCTGAACAAAACCAGCAACCTCAAGCAGTGATTGCAGTCTAACAATGTAACCTAAGGCCTACCCGATGTTTGGAGGGCCAGCTGGCACTGCAGAAAATCAACACCACTCGGAGTCATGAGTAACTCCATCTCCACGCCGCTGCTCAGCAATGCTCCCGTACTCCAGATTCCATTTCAGTCAGCTGCGTGCTGGCTTCCCAGAACTCTATCTGCTTAAATTACTCCTCACAAGCCTCCGCAGCATGGCACACGTACAAAATGATAGATCATCCCTCAAATCCTGCATCTTTTCTGTCATCCTATATCACTCTTCCTTTCAGAGGTTTGAGACATACATTGTTCAGCAGATCCCCACAGCAGTGATACGTCTGAAACCACAGTGTCACCTTAAGGTTTCTGCGTTGTTATACACAGGGTGAAAAGGTGGTTTGGCTGGAAGTGAGTGTTTGGGAATGGAAAACCTCAGTGCATACGGTATTAGACATCTTAACATGGCTCAGTCTCAATCCTAAAGAACAATAGAGAGCTTTGATTGTGAAATCCACTCTCTCGTAATGGATGCCGCAGCCAGTGCCTTAACACTTCCCTCTTTGCTGTGTGGGGATTAGGGAGTGTGTTTTTGTGAGAGTGCTTGTTCTGTGTCAGTACACCTCATGAAGAGAGTCAATGGTGGGAACAGTCCCACAGAGCAATATCACCTTCTGCTGTGCATTACATTTACATTACATGGATCACAAAGTTAATATTTTTTTTTCATATAATATTCATTCATATGAGAAGCCCAGAGAGAACATTTTGATTGCTAGTACTTATATTTAACTCTCTACTGTAAGCTATAGACTCATGGACACATTCGGCTTGGCGTAACAAAGAACCAAACAACAAATTCATGCTCACTTCACCAAGAAGAAAGGATCCAATACTAAGAAACAGAAATCGATAATATGTAACACTTACAGGATTTGTGGTTCCTCTTTCAGAAGGTGAGCTTCAGCTGTGCCATCTTTTCCCCTGTGGAAAGTGCATTGTTATAGCTAGTGTTCGTGAAGAAAATCATTCATTGATTTGGGATGTTCCTGATCATGGTTTCTGATCATTTTGTCACATATCACATTTGTCTTTAATTGAAAAAAATAAAAACATTCACATTGCCTTGAGACCATTATGCATTTCTGTTTAAATATAATAAAGTAAATTAATATATAAAATTAGTACATATATTTCAGCTGGCAATTAAAGTAATATTTAAAATATATTTTATTTTCAGTAAAACTTTAGTTTTTAAAGTTAAAAAGGTCCAATTCTTGCTGTAAACAAACCAATAACTTTTGCATTAATAAACTCCTACTTTTTGCTTATTAAAAAGTTAGTAGATAGCTTTAATGTTTTAGTAATATGTGCATTATAAATAGTAATATAAAGCCAATATATTAAATAATAGACATGCTAATAAGCAACTAGTTGTTATTGAGAATTGGTCTCTTTACTAAAGTGTTACTATTTTTTGTTGTTGTTGTAATGTGAACCACAGAAGGTTTAAAGGTCCATCACACAGTTTTACTGTAAAGTAGACCAGTAAGTGGCTAAGGCAAACAAACCCAAACTTACTGTGGCCAGAGTCTTTGCATTACCGCTCATCAACCAAGAGAGTAGAACAGAACAAGTTTACATTACGTCCAAATGGACTTAAGCAAGTCTCTTCGCATTTAACTTTACATATTCTGTAACAGAAATGTTGGCATTTCTCACTCTTGATATTGCATTTATCCAAGAAATAGCATAACTTTATTACATTAAATTGTCACAAAAATTTGGTCTGACTTTAAAAATGAAATTTAATTCATTTTTAAACTCTTCTTTTCAGTACAGCTGTTCTTTAAAAAAAAAAAAAAAAAAGAGCACAACCAAAAAAGCATGTACCGTATGACTCAGTGACCAATGAAATGAATCACTCAAACCTAAAGCAAAACATCTGATGTATATTAAAAGTAAAATAGTATTGAGTCTAGAATAAAAGCAACAGGAGCTTGTAAATGTAAAGGGAAAGATTGCCCTCAGGAAAGAAGGACTCCACTTTAATGGCGCCTTTAAATGACTCAACAACAGTTATCCAGCTGCATGAACATGCATCATGTTTTCTCTCTTATTTTCCCCTGAGTTTTTTCTCTTAAAGTTCCTTAGGGGGTAATAGGGAAAAAAAAAAACTTTAAGCAAGATCCTAAAAGGACTTGACACTTGAGCAAACCTGAAAAAGGCCTAGCCTGCCAGTTGTCAAGATAAATAAAGCGCACATGCACTAAAACCTGGCCATGTCAAGCAGAGTAGATTAGATTTGAGAAATCAGGTCATAATTTTAACACATGACATCTTACCACTTTCCACAGCCCAGACAACTTCAAAGGGAGAATATGGTATTTACTGATGGGCCCATAACTCGAGATCTTTAAAACTGGTCAGGTTTCATTAGACATCGCAGGGAAAATTGATACCAGATGAGAGTTAGTCCACTGGACTCAACTAAGCCTTAAGGCAGATAGGGTAAAGGTAGACCTAAAGAGATAGTAGACCTAAAAAAGAAAGTATATAGAGAACTTATGGAATATATATAAAAAATATATATATATATATATATATATTGAGTACTAATTACAAGTTGTGTATGTAATTACTAGCCAAAAGGAGAAAAGCTACCTTGTGTAGCAGAGCACATATTTGGTTTCATTTCGACCCTTATAAATAGCTCAGAAAAGAGGAGAGTTTACTTTGTAGGGATATAAAATGCCATTGCAGTAGCTAATAGAGTGTTCCTTTTCAGGAACTCGAGCTGCGTCGACGAGACGCTATGGGAACGCCCTCAGCGTGACGGCTCTGAATAGTGGGTTGAATCAGCCAATGATGAGTTGGGACGTCAGTGGCGGGTGACGTCACTGGCCAGGAAGTATAAAAGCACAAGGAATGCCGGCCGGCAAACAGCTTTTCTCTCATTCAGCGAAGCGCTCTATGTGTGTGTGTTTAAAAAAAAAAGCCTGTGTCTCTGTCTATAGAACAAACTTTGTCAGGGAAAATGTCCAAGTAACAAAGTAAAACTAAA
>JAUMHP010000046.1:11776155-11787935 GCA_032361065.1 Enteromius trimaculatus
TATATATGTGTGTGTGTGTGTGTGTGTGTTTGTCATACAAACTCTATCAACACACATAAAGCAAATTTAAATATATAACCAAATGAACCATACATTTGTTTTCCATGTGATTTTTAAATAACTGTGTATATATAAAATGTCATGTTTTGTGTTGTCCATTGGATGCTTCAGGAATGCTATGCCTCTTTGCCCCTGAGAAGTCAACAAGTCGCAACAACCATCTTCTTATCTCCGGATCTCGTTGGCATGAAAGTGTAAGCAGTGTCAGTGAATGTGTCAGAGAAGGACAATGGCAGCAAGCAACCTCTTCAATGGTTTGCCACTAAATGAGCCTTATCCTTAGCCGTAAACGTCACATTCAGCTCCAAATAAACATTTTGTTCCAAATAAACACTTTCTTAAAGTTAGTCAGATAAAGCCATACTGATAGAGATCACCAGAGAAAAGCTGGATAAATAAACTGTGGATAGTGACATTAGAGAGAGAGAGAGAGGGGGAGAGTTTTTTATAAATATATAATCTTTATTATCTAATAATAATATTAATAATTAAATAAAATAATAATTTAATGTTTAAAACTTCATTTGTCATGTCTCACTTTGATAATAATTCAACTCGACAAGTCATAAATTACAGAATGGTGATTAAGATTTAGTGGCCAAAACATTTTGAGTTGAAAATCACACAAGTAGTCAGAATGATACAACCAAAGGACAGGAATGTCCATAAACACAGGGCCTGCCTTCTCCCTAAACTTGAGTGGGGCTGCAAATCTTCCCTGGGACAGCACAACACCGTGGGCTAAAGGCTAAAGTCAGCAGTCTTGGCAAACATGTTTTCTCTGGAGCCCCTGTGGAGAGCACAATGACTTGGCTATTCCTCTAGAATGCCCTAAAGACAAACACTTTGAACACTGTTATCCAATCAGGCATTGGCTGAGACATGCTTCCTGTTTGTTGAGCTTCCTGTTTGGTGCTTATTGCTTGGCCTGGGGTCTCCTATTAGTTGGTAGTATCTTGTCAGATCCTCTCTGAAGATAAACAACTACAATGCAATTGTTCTGACCAGCTGTTTCCATTTTTCTACACTCCTTGTCAGTCTCTTTTCTCTTTTCTAATCAGATGTTTCCTGATGGTCAGCTGTGGTTATGGTGTCAACTGGGACAAGCAACTCCAACACTGTGAGCGACAAACCTAAAATAAACAGCTCTGTGGTTCTGGACCTGTCTCCACTGAAGAACTTCCCATCTGATGTGGTGGCCAACATAAACTTACTGTAAGTATAAAAAAAATACTGTATATCCGCCTACCAAAAAATTGCATGATGTTTATAGGTGTGTCCTAAAAAATGTAACTGTGTTGTCATCATTAATTATTGCTATATAAATGTTGTAATGGCACAGTTCAAACACTCAGCCTTACTTAAAATATCATTGAAATAACAAAACAAAGTATAGACTGTAATATTTTAGTAACACTTTAGTATATAGACCGATTCTCACTTTTAACTAATTGCTTATTAGCATGCCTATTATTAACATTCTGGCTGTTTATTAGTATATATAAAGCACATATGTACTTATTAAGCACATGACCAATATGAAGCACCCAATACTGTTAATATACGGTAAATTATGAGTTTATCAAGGCAGTCGTAGTTTGTTAATAGCAAGAAAATGTAACTAATATTTTTAGCAAACACACGAATCTTATATGAAAATCCACTGTGGTTTATACAGTTTATAACATCTATGGGAAAGTGGGATTTAAAAACTGTTAATTATCCCTTCAGCTGATACTTAAAGCTAAATCTACAATCAAGTGTCATTTCTCTTAACTGAGCAAACATATTTTAGCAATCGTAATTTAAATGCCCAAAGTAGATTCAGCATACAGTTTGCTTTGAGGTTAAGTTGTTATGCATGAATCCAGTTTTAGACTCTGAATAAACAATGGATGGACAACCACCAAAGAACTAAAGAAGGTCAAGAAAAAGACCTTGCAGAAGAAGATGTGTGCACTCAGAGAGGTTCAAGCTGTGGGTCAAACCAAAATGTCATCTTGGCAGATCAGTCATTGAAGAACTCCAAGCAGCTAACAACACAAGTTGTTCCAACAAGAACATTCAGTACTTTAGAACGAACTATGGAAACATGTGACAAAACATCAGATAGTCTAAAGTATAAAATAACCTTTAAATTAATGATGCACAACCACCATTTGTCTTCATTATAATGGTATTTTTACGTATAAACCCCAAATTATATTTTCCAGAAACAAATGAAAAATGTAATCCACTTATACACAAAAGTGACAGCAATTAACCAAGGACTGGAAGGGAAATGTCAACAAAAATGACATTTTAAGCATGATCAAGCAACAAATGACCAACAAAACACTACCATTAGCAACAGTAAATAGGTACATATTGACCAATTCTCACTACTCTACACACTACCTAAACTTAACAATTAACTGATAAGCAACAAATTATAGGCAAATATTGTAATTATGGTTTGTTAATATGAATTGGACCTTGAAATAAAGTGTGACCCTAACATTTAATACATTTCATCATGGTTTATTTATGGGTTTAGTGCAGGCATGATAGCTGTGTATGTTGAAAATATAAATGTAACAATTTTAAATAAGTAAATCACATTTTTTAAATAATCTATTTCTGACATACATGGCACACAGTCTTTAATAGAGAGCAGAGTTTACAGTGAAAATGCTCTTTTACACACTCCTCCATATGTCCGCACAGCTGGCAGAGTCCGCCGCAGACACAAACAGAGGGAGAGCTCCTTAAGCCACTCAATGTTAACAATAATAAACCCAGCACACGGTGCTCACAGGCTGTGGCTACCCGATTACTCAAACATGTGGTCGAGAGTCGGTCTGTGTTAACCATGCAACTGTTGTAAAGTGTGAAAGTTTGTTTAGTACAGTTACTGAACCGTTACATTAACACTTTCATTTGTGAATGGTGTCTTAGTGCTTGTCAGGTCACTGAAGTGATTAGAATAAACAAACAGAAGGTAATGACACATGCCATTCAGTTTAATTCAGAAACTCACAATTCTATCATTAACTATGACTTTTCCCTCAATAAATTCTTAATTCGCTGCTTTTTAATAGTTAGTAAGGTAGTTGTTAAGTTTAGGTATTGGGTAGGATTAGGGATGTAAAATAAGTTAATGTAGAATAAGGCATTAATATGTGCTTAATTAGAACTAATAGATGGCTAATATTCTAGTAATATGCATGCTCATAAGCACCTTAAATGGAATATAAAAATATATAAAATATAGCTTTACCACAATGGTCACCAAAATCATATTTAAAAGCTTGTGCAATACTGATTTACATACAAGCTTTATGCAGTTGATATACATTTTGTTATAGCGCACAGCTACCTAACAAAACATCTTCATTTTTAATCAAATGTATTTATTTCTTAGCTCACCACGTCAGTTAGCAATCACTCTGTCATTTAACTGTCATGCAACTTTCTCTCAGTACTACATTTCCAAGTTAGCATGAAAAGAAAAATCACTATATCCATTTTTAAATGCGAGTTATGATTCATTAATGTATACTTTTCTTTTCTTTTTTTTTGTTATCTTTATATTTTTTATGTCATAACTTGATCTTCTGGTTCAATGGCATTCTTGACAATTAACTGCAATCTTGACATCTCCTTCTGTCCTGATAGACAGAACCGAAATGCCATCCTTTTTCTCAAATGTGCATCACAACATGGACGAAAATATTTTGTCGCAATATTACATACAACACAACTTAATTAAACGTATCTATATTAATGTAATGATTACTTTTTATAGTTCTGATTTAATCAACCCCACATTATTTTCTTTCTTCTGTAAAACTAAAAGAATGTCCATGCTGTTTTAAGACGGTCACACAAGAAGCACTATAAAAGTACCATGACAAAAATCTTATCTGGATGATAAAAAAACAAAAATGTAAGCCATGCCAGTCTTCCCTTCTATCATCTCATTTTTAAGTATACCCTCAAGTTTCACATTTGATGACAACATTGTCTTTGCATTGCATTAGATAGGATTATTGTGATCAGAGAATAAAGTGATGTGGGGATTTTAAAGGATTTTGACTAAATAGGGTTTATATGTGTCGTTGACTTACTGTTTACAATGAGATTAAACAGCATCCAGGCATTCAAGGGTTTAGCATAAGATGTATGAGGCTTTAATAGCTGTCAAAGTGTTTGACTTGGGATAATCTCTTGACTTGCTCCTTGTGCTTGTATTGACATGATTATGTCTTTGAATTTTCCAAGCTAATGGAGTATTACCCTGGGAAGCTGTAGGCTAAAACAATGCACGTACTGTACCTGACACATAACATGAACAATTAGAACTTTGACTTAAAAAAGCTTGGCAAAGTTGCAAACCCCCTTACATTCCCACACACCCAGCTCCTCTGCAGACTTCTTCGTGAAAACTATTAAAGGACTGTTGACTTTTCTCTCAGCTGGATGTGCTAACACAGACTCCATGTCGAGGATGAGGGGGAGTTTGGATTGCGCTCTCCATATGGACACAGAGAGATGAAAAGAGAGATGGAGGGATGACCTACTGTGAAGGTGTGAAAGCGAGGACCAAAAGGGAAATTCTCAGCATGGTGGTTTTGATGGAGGTCGAAGTGACAACGCACACCGAGACAGCTGAGAGAACTGGAAGAAGCTGCATAAATCAGTTGGGTTGTGATATTTAGCTTGGGGTTGACTTCTACATGTTCCCTAGTTACTGGACTCTATTTGACGTGACTAAGTGAAAATATAAACCTCGGTGATCAACATTGTCCAATAGGCTTGAAAAGCAGGAACACATGCAAAGAGAAAATACATTTACTTCACACTACCAGTCAGTATTAGAATGTTGGTGCATGACAGAACTTTCATTTTTTGTGTTTGAACTATCCCTTTAAGTAGCATGCCATTCCTTTCTAAACAGTTTGTTTAAGGGGTGAGCTGTTTTGGTGCTCTGCACAACTGTTTCCTATCCAATGGCTCAGGGCAGAAGGGTTAAGCATCCCACAGATCTCACTGGTCATCTTAAAGCTGGAGCTGTGAAATGCCTGGAGCAAATGGATACATCCTAAAATAAACAAAAATTAGGAAAACCAAAAGGAGGGGTGGAAACAGGTGCTCTAGAAAGAGAGCTGAAATAAAATGACAAAAAAGTCAAATGTGAACAAGTTTGACCCTTTAACCTGTTCATTGCGGTCTTATTTGGATAAGCACATTAGAGCGGAGAGAGCTCAGAATCGGTCTGAAAAGCTACTCCGAGCCTTTGAGAAGAAAATAGCCTTTGCCTTCTAAAAACATTGTTCTCTGCTGTGGGTGCTTGTGTGAAAGTAAAAGTAGATGACAATCCTTTAAAGAACAGAAAGCAATTCGGATTTTATATCAACATATAAAAAATAAACATTATATCTCATTTAATACATCTTTTTGACTCACTTGGGAGCTTTGCATTGTTCGACTAAGCAGATTAACATGTTTTCTGAAGCATGGCGCATAGAATAAACATAAGTGTGAAAACACATGGCCACGTATCCCCTTTTTGCACTGATCCAGAAACAGCTTTCACTTTTTTTCTAAACTTTTGAGCTTAACAGTTATGAGGGAAACACTAAACTGGTTTCAGATCAGTGGAAAAGGGTAGCTTCTGAGAGGGTCGCAATGGGATATTGACCTGACAATCTCATGAGGTTTATCTCTTTAAAACACAGAGGTCATACTACAGTTGCAATAAATGGGAAATAATCCCCTGAGGAATTGTGGGTGCTTTTCACAGGTTTAGAGGTCCTTGCTCACTCTTTGGTCCATAACATAACAAAAGCAGAGCACTTTGTGAGGCGGCAGGTTATTAAGATGTTCCAAAGAATTGACACTCAGTAATTCATAGCACAAGCCTTAGGAGATGAAAGAAAATGTACTGGAAGCAGCTGAAGGCATTTAGACTTTCAAGAGTTGAACACAAATTACGTTTTCTTAGAAAATGTAGATATTATTTTCCAGGAAGTTTGAATAAATTAAAGCGGAATGAGAGGCCATATGTTTGGATCACGGCTCTAAAGACATGAAAACCTGTTTGAAAAGCTTGAAGCTAGGAATTGGTTGGAATGACATTGCAAGGCTTACTGAGATCTGTCTTGGATATGCCATCCTCTGCCCAAACATTTGTCAGCAGTAAAATGACAACATGCCATCTGAATGTGCGCTGTGGTTTATCCCACAACCAAACAAGGAAAGCCAGAAATACATGTAAATTAAAAATGATTTGCAGACTACTAATTGCCAAATGAAAACTTAATTACACTGTAATTAGTTTCCCCAATGTAATATTACTTTCATGCCTTTGGCAAGAAGTAATTGTTGAGAAAGATTTGTTGGATCTCATGGTCTTTAATTCCTTTCAAAGATAAAAGAAAACTTTGTGCATAATAAATCTAACTTAGACATACACATCACATCCAAGTTTATTACAACAAAAATGTCCCATCAGTGAAATGTATGAAATAAAAAATGTAATTAAAATCTAGTTTTGGGGAATATCTTGTGCCATAAGCACAATCAACATCCACAAAAAAATAAATTGAATGTGTGCTGTGTTGCACTAAAATTGTCGGGTTTGGGAATGGTGCACTATTGATTCTGAATTTAACCAGTCATTTATTCTGACTTATTAGTAAATCGTTGAACATTTTTTCTCTCCTAAAAGAAAGCAAAAGAATACACTGTAAAACAAAAAACATCAGTAAAATTACGGTGAAAAACTGGCAGATGTGATTGCTGGAATTCTACCGTAAAAATATGGTACTAATGTTTTTGGTTTTACGGTCTTAAGCTAAATTTACAGTTACATACTGTCATTTCATTAGCTGTTGTACTGTTAATATACCAACCTATTAAAGTGCTGAAATTTGTTTTGTACCTTTGAAATACATATATAAACACATGATAAGAAAGTCAAATGAAAAGAAATGGAAAGTATTCAAACCACCTTAAATTTTTAACTCTTTGTTATATTGCGGCCATTTAATTATACTGATTGGACTTGATTAGGAAGAGCCACACACCTGTCCATATAAGACCTTACAGCTCACAATGCATGTTAGAGCAAATGAGAATCATGAGGTCAAAGGAACTGCCTGTTGAAAGTTGTAGAAAGTCAACCATCACTGCAGCCCTCCACCACTCTGGGATTTATGGCAGAGTGGCCCAACTGAAGCTCCCTTCAGTGCAAGACACATGAAAGCCCACATGGAGTTTGCTAAAAACACCTGAAGGACTCCAAGATGGTGAGAAATAAGATTCTCTGGTCTGATGAGACCACGATAGAACATTTCGGCCTTAATTCTAAGCGTTATGTGTGGAGAAAATCAGGCACCTCTCACACCTGTCCAATACAGTCCCAAAAGTGAAGCATGGTGGTGGCAGCATCATTCTGTGGGGGTGTTTTTCACCTGCAAACGAGGGAAAGATGAATGCAGCCAAGTACAGGGATATCCTGGACGAAAACCTTCTCCAGCGAGACCTCAGGACCTCAGACTGGGCTGAAGGTTTACTTTCCAACAAGACAATAACCCTAAGCACACAGCTAAAATAACGAAGGAGTGGCTTCACAACAACTCTGTGACTGTTCTTGAATGACCCATTCAGAGCCCTGTCTTAAACCCAACTGAGCATCTCTGGAGAGACCTAAAAATGGCTGTCTGGAGAGGATCTGCAAGGAGGAATGGCAGAGGATCCCCAAATCCAGGTGTGAAAAAACTTGTTGCATCTTTCCCAAAAATACTCATGGCTGTATTAGACCAAAAAGATGCTTCTACTAAATACTGAGCAAAGGGTCTGAATACTTAGGACCATGTGATATTTCAGTTTTTCTTTTTTTAATAAATTCTGTGTTTTTCTGTCAATATGGGGTGCTGTGTGTACATTAATGAGAGAAAAAAAAAATATTTTGAGGAAAACTTAAATGATTTTAGCAAATGGCTGCAATGAACATTTATGGAAGGTGCTATTAACACCATCATGGGGAGACTTATTAAACTGAAATTTGGAAGATACATTTATTTAACAATGTAACATGTACAACCCTAATAAACAGTACTGATAAGAAAAAAACTAAGAAACATCTTTTTTTTTTAAACCTATAGAATTCAAACAAAATTTTAAATGCAATGCAATTAATTTACACTTCCTGTATACTTTACAGGAATTTACTGTTAACTATTTAACAGGTTTTTACTGTAGCATTTTACTAATTAAAATAGATTACACAATTAAGGCCTGAAAGTCTCTATGGGGCATAGAACCATACATGCTTAATGCTGTGATCTATTTATCTGGTAAATGGACTAAAGTAAAATTATTTTTCTTTCGTCTCTCCTTTAAAAGAGCATTCATCACATTGGCCTAGTACTTCTTCATATTGACCTAACCTGCTGTAATTTGACTCAATCTAATAAAGCAGTATTGGCACTGGAAGATTTCCAGGGACAGGAGACACACACCTGGCTCAAAATCGTGGCCCAAATGCAACAGAACACTGAGCAGGATGTCAAGAATCTCTGATTAAAATTCCTTATTTTCCCCCCACTCGCTCATCAAGTGTGTTGAGAGAGCGAGGTCAGAGTAGGAATAATTGTGTCGAATTCCTTCTCCGTCCTTCATCAAGGTGTCATAATGAAGGCTGAAGGATCCAGGCCAAAGATCTGCTCTCTTGTAGGCCAATATGGGCTGTAAACCAATACTCTTCCAAACAGAGACTGCATGGGTGTATGGGGGATGGGAAGAGGGGTGAGGGTTGTTTCCTTGGTGACCAAGCCCTTTTAACTTTCGATGCACTTTGACAGAGCAGGGCAGTGAAAAATGTTCCTGTGAAAGCAACAGCTGTGGTTTCCTCTGTTTTGTTAGGCTCCAAAGTACAAGAGTATTCTCTTAGTCAAGTCAATAAGGCTGTAAGATAACAGGGGAAAAACAACAAGCTGAATGAACACACTTATGTTTCACCAAGTCTTACAAATTAGAGCTGTGAAGATATCAGATTTTCACTAAAAAACTTTTTTTAAAAACTCCACACTGATGAGTTAAGGTTTCTCGGATGTGGATACTGTTTCTATTGTGTCTACTAGTAGTAGCTACACACTTTGTCATTATCTTTTTCTGTTTTACAGTTGGCGACCAGAATCAAGGCGCAAATATTACCACCTGCATATGTACAGGTGTCACCCAAAACAGGAGGACGCAATAATCAGTTTCGTATTAAATGAATTACTCCCATC
Source organism: Enteromius trimaculatus (assembly GCA_032361065.1). Classification (NCBI taxonomy): domain Eukaryota; kingdom Metazoa; phylum Chordata; class Actinopteri; order Cypriniformes; family Cyprinidae; genus Enteromius; species Enteromius trimaculatus. Next base: position 11,785,494 of record JAUMHP010000046.1, read on the forward strand.
AAAAGGAAAACACATTACTTAAGTATATCAGTACATACCAATGATTCACTTACCCACCTTCAACCACAGAAATGTGTTAACAAATGACTTGGTTTGTAACTGTGAGGTAAATAGGCCATTCACACATCAACAGGACTGTAGCATTGAACTGAAACTGGTATAATAAACAGGATTTAGTTTGTCATCGTTACTCCAGGCTTGTTTTGAAAATGCAGGATGAAGTCACTGAAATTCTCCAAAACTCTTTTGGGACACAAACAAAAAGTTGCAGTTAGCACGTTGTCTGGGATAGAGCCAACTGGAGCAGGTTTATCAAGAAAAGTGATTATGAAAGAAAAATGGTGACTAGAGTCCAAACATTTTCCTTCCCAATCAGTCCTGTCCTGAGGGGATGTAGTGAGAGAGCACAAATAGGCTGTTATTTTGGCTCCTGCCTTGACAGGAGGGAGAAAGGGAGGGTGAAAACATAGTGAAGGGGTCCATATATGTGTCCACGAGGAAGGATGGAGGGAATATTTGACCCTCTCTGCTGCCGTTGTTGCCCATTGGGAGCAGGTCTGATTCAAGGCAGCTGGTCCCAGAGCTATATGTATCACTCTTCTCATTGGGTTTCTGGTGATTTTCATTGCCCACTCACAGCTCTCATGTCTTCTTCTTCTTTTTTCAGCAATTTGATCTTTAACTTACAGCTTCTCTTTCTGTCCACTACAAGAACCTAAATAAAGCCTTACTGTACAGAAGAACCCGCATTCATCCAGATCCAGAAAATGACTGATGAACTTAAATCTATTGATTAAATATATAGCTTTGTTTTTTGCTTAAATAAATAGCTAATTCATTAAATAAGCAGTTAATAATATACGACTTTTCAGATTATAGATAAAAAGATTTTTTTGTACACTTGAGATAAAAAAAAAACATTATTGTTATAAATAAATATACTAAAAATGTTTCAGAGTTTGAGCTGGACCTGGACTTATAGTATTTTAAGTATAGGAGTTTAATTTTAGCATTTTAAATACATAAAATTACAATATAAATACAGTCAAAGGAGCTTTAGAGATGTGTGCAACCCTGATGTATGTCAATTGTGAACAGGTCAAGAACCACGAAAACATACAAATAAATCTTTTTTTTTTTATAAACATTTATTTAATTTGTTGTTGTTGTTGTTTTTCTGGTGTTTATTGCTTTTTGTGGATGTAAAATTATGATCTTCTTTTGGAATTTCTTTAGGTTTTAAAATATATTACTGGGTTTTATGTTAAAATAATAATTTCAAACTCAATTTCAACTGAATTCATTATACTGTGAGCCTATTTGGGCTTGCTTTACAAAGCCACTCAAATCTGCACACCATTTTAACATATTTATAACCCCTCTGTGCTCCCTCTCTCTCACGTAAAAACTCTCTCAGATTGTACCATGTCACTAACCCAAACCATGGGTACTCTGGCATGGCCTTTGCCATGAAAGAGACAACATAATGGGGGAAATGAATGTGTGAAGGATGAATTCTTTCAGGAAAACAACTGGGTGCAATTTGGCCCATGGCCCTGGGGGTCGACTTAATAGAGTGAAACCCCCAGCCCCCATTCAGTTTCTGAGAGACTATTAACTCTTAACAACTCCCTTGCTAGGGCTTCATTATTTATTCTGTTCAAGCTTTCTTTACTCCTTCCCTCTCCCTGTTTGTGTTCCCCATTTTATTGTCTTTGATTGATATTGCACTTAGTTAATCATTTGATGTTGATCTGTTTTGTAATTCATGGTGACCGCTGCCGAGTGTGCTCTTGACTTTATGTAGGCTGTTTGAGACGTCTGGCTATAAAGCATAATCTGTTGCTTTAAAACAAATTTTGTTGGTTTCCAGGGAAGTTAACGCTACTAGGGAGCTTAAGAACTGTTTCTAAATTAAGTACAAATACTCAATTGAAACTGACTGCACAGTTCTGGGTTAGACATCCAGCAAAAAAGGAATTTATAAAAACAAATATTGGATCATGTTTTATGTATGTTTTACTTATTAATTGAATTAATAACTTAATCTTGTTTAAGTTGATGTGCTGTTTTTTTAAAGGAGTAAAACAAAGCCAATTTTCCATTAGCTAACATTATTTTTCTAGGGTATTAATGGAAAGTTTGTAATATAGTTTGTTTTAAAATTTCTCAAAGTGTAAAAAAAAAATTCAAAACAGTTCTTTGGAGATCACTCTGTTCTGTGTACTTCCCCTTTAAATCTTCACGAGCTTCGCTGACTCCGCCCCTCTTTTCCGAGGCACTCTCAGAGGATCTATTTTTTAGCAGTATTCACAGTGAAACTTGCTAATTAACACATTATTGAGGAAAGGCGATTCATTAAAAGACATTATACTCACTGCTTCTGTAGGTGAGGCTGGATCATGAATGATTTGCGTGAACATAAATGCATTTTGGTTGATC
>JAUMHP010000046.1:11797119-11812743 GCA_032361065.1 Enteromius trimaculatus
GTCATTACGTGATACTAACACGGAATTATGCATTAAGAGTTCGTGGTTATTTCACACAATTCTGTGAGATCAGGTTGATTTTATTGTTGCTTTAGTAAAATGGGGTCTGCATAATTGTGTACATTTTACACCTGGTAAATTGTTTATAAGGATGATTGTGAAATAAAGTTCTGTTTCAAATTCATTTCTAATGCTTACCATAGATTTATTTATTAGACTACAAATTCTATTACATTAAAATGCATTTATTAAAAAATGGTTTTGCTGCATGCTATTTTTGTAAAAGTTGTAGTATTCTTTTTAGTAACGTATAAAGTATAGCATAGAGTTAACAAGAAAAATGTCCTTGTAGAGCTAAAGACTTCAATAGAGCAACTTCTAATTTAGAGTCAATTGTTTATGAGTCTTAAGTCAACTCTCAAGTCAATCTTTTTGCAACTGAAGTGTGAGTTTCCATCATGCTCATTAAATCTAACTACATAGGGTTTTCAAGAAGGAATGTAACAAATGTGTTGTGGAAAGTCAGTTTTCTTTTATCAGATGTCACTGCATCTGTAATGGATTTATTTAAAAAGATATATAATTAACATTTGGCCTTTGCTGAAAATACAAAGCAGTTGCATGCCAGATTTAATTTTGGACAAGATCTTATAAAATAAATTCTTACATATCACAGCAAGATGAAAATGCTTTTTGGGCGAATGTTATTTCAGCTTGATCCAGGCAAGGAATGTGTTTGAAAATGATAGTTCCTGGCTCATTGCACTGTGTCTCGTCAATTACAATAGAAAGAGACATTGGCTGGCAGCAACATTGACAATGGGTTCAGATATAAAATGTACCCGTGAGCCGTGTAAAAAGGTGGACTCCTTATGTGTAAAATGATAACATACAAGTTCACACTTGAACATGAAAAGGGGGCATTTGCTGATGTTTAGGACAGAGGATCAGTGGGTCCACCTTGCACAAAGAGGGTTTGTGTTTCAAACACTACTCTGGAGTTAGGAATGTACCTTTAGGCCACTGTGCAGCGAGCTTCTGACCCTAAACAATGAACTCAATGTCAGTTACGGATGGTCAGATCTGACAATGATGTTTTTGCACCAGTTCCAGGTGATGGATGTTGGGAACTCTATACTCCACGAGTCAAAAGTCTTGAGAGCACAATGATTTGATCTAGAGATAATAGCTGCTTCACTCTGTACCTAATAGTGAGATCAACAACTACCTTACCAACAAGTACTATTCCAGCTTAACAATAGGCATCAAACACCATTCTTCCCCTTTCCTCTTTATACCTGAATGCACTGCAGTAACAGCTTGATTTAGATTTAAAGGAGGTCTAAGCAGAGGGAGGAAAACATTTATAAACAACTGTTTTCTTTGGCAGGCCAAATTTAAATAAGCCAGATGCTCGTGCAAGAAAGAGCTGCATGCCTTTACTTTAAATGGGGATTCATTTAAATTAACAGCATACAGCTTTAAATGGTGATACATGCCTCAATAATGCACCTAACAGCAAACACAATGAAGTCACAGCGCAAATGATGTTCTTCCCTGCTTTTTATAAAAGAAAGTTCAATTGTAAACATTATTAGATTTTACATTATTAGACTTGATTATGATATCATGCCTACATTTTTGAGTTTTGGAAATCGTTAAAATGTTGGGTGAGTGCTGATGTGTGTTGATGCAGCATTGTAAAGCACACAGTATCCATTTATAAAGATGTGTAATTTAAAAGTATTATTGGTTAAAAGGTTCATTTAAATGAACAGAAACTTTTTCATATTCCACATTCTAAAATATAAGGGTGCATTTATGTTTGTTTCTTAGTATTTGGTTCTGTGATTAAATGTTACCAGTTACCAAACCAGTTATAATACAGTCATGAAGGCAAAGGTAAAAGTCACAGAGGATAATTTTATATCTCAAAACGTACTGCCAACCTAAAACATTTAAAAATAAATAACACACTTTTAATGGTTAAAAGAATGCGTGTGATGGCCTTTATTCTTTGACCTAATCTAAGAATACCTTTCTTACACTTTTGGAGGTCTTAATGAGAAACAGATTCCTTACAATAATCTATGGGGTGCTGTTGCCAAATTCCTGACCCTGATGGATGACCCCAAACAAAAACTTGCCCGTGCTGTAATTAGAATAAACTCACACTGCATTTTTATTCCCTTTTTCATTGTATCATGGCAGCAGTGGAGGAGCAATATTCACATTGAAATACACTGAAATCATGCAGCTAAAACATGAACATGAATCAAACAACATGGGTATCAACAGTACAAGATAGCAACACACAAAACAAATCTTAACATCATTTTCATTAAATCAAAATTATTCATCTTTTTAGAAACATTGGGGATTCAGCAGGATCAAATCAAATGGCTAGAAAATGTTTTGAGATTTCTTGCCAAGTATGCTGCACAGTTTTAACATTCAAAAATTGTAAATAAACACTAATGCATTCCTATTGGAAATTTTTGTTTGGACCATTCTGGATCATATAAGAACCTGTTAAGATACTACTAAACAAAAACAAAACAATACAGTTGGATCTTAAATAATTCTTAGCTGGTTCTTCTAGTACTCCAAATGAGGATCACAATTATAATAACAGGAAGTTGTGACACAGCACAGCTGCTCTTGGTTTTATTGGGGCTCTAAACACACCAACAACTGTTGTTATCGCCATGATAGAGATATAGACAGCTGCCCTATACTGCTGTCCAGAACTGTTTAGAAATGAGCTGCTGCTGAAGTTGACAAAGAAACAAATTTTAAAATGCAACATAGTCAATACTGGTTCAAAGTAAAAAAAAAAAAAAAATCACAATCTTTTCAACCTAAACATAACTGTGCTTTATCATTCTTTTTTCATGAGCCAGAAAACTGAGTCTAAGCCACTTTTTGAGGGAGGATAATCTGTGTCTATGTGGAGTGTTCTCTGGAATCCAGCCTTTAATATCGCAGTCAGGGAGGATGTTGACTAAAAACCACATTCACTCTCATTCCATTCCAGCATTGCCATCAGCTGCCATCCCATCTTCTGACTGACACCAGATAGGAGGACAGATACTGTATCTCGCCAAGTCCTGTTTGAACCCATGGCCAAGTCAACTCCCTTGATCAGAGTGCACACACACAAACACACCAGCTGTTCCAACACATGGCCCCCTTGCCTTTCCATACTATAAGTGACTATTTATACAGGCCTAAGGGCCCGTCATACCACTGCAAAGAGGGGAAGAATGCCATGTGTGCATATGGGGGCCGGCCAATAAAGACATAACCCCTCACAGACATGACCTTAATCCAACAAACATGGAGTGCAGCAAGGAAGAATGTCACTGAATGAGACACAACAAAGCCTGACAGTAAAAACGAGTGGCAACCACAAACATTCTTTCCGGGCATTAATGATATTAAGAAATCAAAGCGCAATGCTAAAGCCACACAAACGCAGACTTAAGACTTTTTTTCAGTTTCAATTAAAACTTTGGTTATGAGGTCAGGTGTGTAAATAATTCCAATGAGCAATTCCTTAAAACTTGCACTAAATTATTGGCGCATGTTGTTTCCCACACCCACATGCAGTTATGCACTGCTCTGCTATTCTTTCATAATACTTAATTCGCCAATTTGTTGCTGTTTTTGGCAAGCTGCATTCATTACACAAATTCTTCAAAAGCATATTAGTTTAGAGAGTATAAAATATTCAAAGCCAAATAAAATATAACCACACCTGTCAAGCTGTGGCTATGGTGGGAAGATGTTATTTCCAACACCTTCACTGCCCTGTATTGGTATTTTTGTAAAGAGGCATAGCTTGTAAAGCACAAGCTTGCTGAACCTTTAGTAACCATGTGACGGTAAAGGGTAAGTGTCAAAAATGGCGTGCGGGGCATGCACCTCCATAACCACCCTATCCTTTTGCCCTCTGCCCCCAGTTGTTGCAAAAAGCCTGGCCTGACCTGTCTGGTTATGGAGATGTAAAGAAGGAAGTGGGCAGGTAATGAGAAACCTTTAGCGCTATTCCTGCTTTTGGTACATTACAGCCGTGGCCCCTGTAGCGTAATAGGGCCACTTTGTTGAAGCGATCACTGTGGGCCTGAACGCTGGCCACCGCAATGCTTAGAATAACCAAATGACACAATGGTTTCTTCTCTAAATAAACAGATGTGGGGAGACTGTTATAACTCCTAACCCCCTTTTTTCTCTGCCAGAATTTTTTTCCTTAACTCCCATCTGCGAGCTGTGAGAGCAATTTCTCGTTCTCTTCTCCTCTGAGAAATGTTAAGTTTTCGTTCTGGGCAGCTGTGGAGCTGAGCCCTGCCCTTCTTATTTTACCGCTTTGATTAGATGATATCAGCTATCACTTCAGGCCTACATAATTGCATCTCACTTGCTTTCTCTCTCTCCTTTTTTCTTTCCCACAGGCACATGCTAAACAAGTTGCATATGTCAAGCCCTCAAGCAATAAAGTTTCTGTTTTTGATTACAAGAACAGTCACATTCTCTATCTAAGAGTCTTCCATTAAATGTGATTTACCTGTTGCTAAGAAGTTTGAGGAAAGGATAACGACTATGGTAATAGTAAGAAAAGGGGATGCAGAGTCTGGTTTTAGTAAGTTTTTGTAGACTAAAAACCAACAACAATATGCATTGTTTAGTGGTGAACCACTGATCAAAAGTGACTAAATGTTTCTATTCATCAAATCCTGGAAAAGAAATAGGTTTCCACATAAATATTAAGGGCTAGAATAAATTCTGCTTTCCTCTTACAAAAAATCAAATCTTTTTTAATTTATATTTTTAATATATGTTCAAATATTCAAACATATTAATAAAATAAAGAGTGGTTCAAATATTGTTGATTTAGAATTATATTATTTTTTATTACATTTTTATATTAAAAAAATAGCTTTACTGTATTTTTGATCAAATAAATGCAGGCATGATACTCAGTCTTACAGCAATTCGTACATATTTTACGAGGTGGCTAATTTGTACAAAATCGTACGAGTCAAGTCATACGAATTTGTATGAATTAGCACAATTTTGCCACCTCTTACGAATAAGTACGAATTGGATACTTCTTACAAAAACATCTATCTCCCTATAGACCCCCTTTTTCTTTTTGTATTGTATGTCTCAAACACTTTTATTAGACGTGTTTTGAAATGAATGTTTTGCTCCAAACTGTCTTACAAAAGAAAAAAGTCATTATATTGGAATGGATACACACATAATCAGTTAATAACTCTGCAATCCACAATCATCTATAAAAAATACCATTGCAGCAACTCCCATGAGAGGACTATGAATCATCTAAATAGCTTTGGGTTAGGAAATTTTGTGAGAACTTTGCTTTTATGGTCACTATGAAGTCATATTATGCATTGAGCTGAATAAATTCTGTTAAATAGCAATTAGACATTTAATATCTGGTTATTAGTGGAATTACACATGGAAAATTATTGTGTACGGTTATTACAGAATAGCCTAGAATAATAGGGTCAGTATGGATTTGTTGTTCTGGATGTGTATCAGAACCTGACTGGTTTGTCTGTTATCTCTGTATACCCTCAGCCTCACTAATCTATTATCTGCCTTAAGCATAACCGTGTGTAGAAAAAGCAAGACTGTGCCTGCAAAACATGACATTATTTTGACATAGGATGATTCCAGCTGTAAACAGAGTCTCAGGTTAATAACAGGCAGCTGGGCAGTTATAGACAGTTTCTATCTCGAACCTACTATGTCACTTTTTTTTTTATGTGTGTGTGTCTTGTTCTAGATGAATGCATTTCAACATACTATTGAAATCCGAAAGTGAAAGTTTAAAATAAATCATTTTTAAATGCAAGTGAATAATCATTATCATAATTATAATTCATACGTATTGATTACTTACTTTTACACCTATAAAAGTAGAACACATAAAAAAAGGAAAACCTAATCTGCAAATATCATAATGCATTTTAACTTTAGTTACAATTATTTTAGAAAGGATACAATGCACTGTAATATATATATTATAAATAATTTATTATATGCATAAGTGTTACTATCCGAAGTGGACTGATTTTCTGCATTTTTCACCATATGTCGTTTCTTTCAGCACCTCTAAATATGTTTCTTTATGTCTGCTATTGACAGGGGTGAAAGGAAATATGCAGGAAAGTGTCGAGTCACAGTAAAAGTTTACTGCATCCATTAATAAAGCAGTTTTTAAATGTAACCAGATGTGACCTTATTAGGCAAGTGATAAACTCACAACTGCATAAATCTCACTCAGAGAAAATGCATGCTCAGCGTTCAAACAGTGTTTTATGAATCCTATTTGTTTCTATTCTAAATAATCGAGAATGCAAGCTGTCGCTAATCTATATAAAAAACACTCTTTAAAGAAACTCTCCAAGAAACAGATGCTCATTTGCAGTTCACAACACTCGTCACTTTACTCTCAGCTAAGCTCGGTTAATGACAATATCTAGATGTTGGTATTTTGCAATAATGCACTCACTAGTGTCTGGTTTCTGCTAGTAATGCCATTGCTTATGTCCCACAGATGTCTTCAGACATATTCATCATTTCGTGCCTAAAGGTCATTGCTCAGTAATCCATCAGGAACTTGCTTCTTTTCCTCCCAGAGTACGGTTCAGGCTGAGGTTACAAACATCACGCTAGATTTATATGCAGGGAGGTTGCACTTTTCTACCATGGGTTGTAATGTTGTGTGATTTCCCTGTCATGGTTGCCCATGGTAGTACATGGTTTTTAAAATCAACTTGTCATGTTTTAAGGAAGACATGCTATCTTTATTGCACTGAGAACAAACTTTGCGCAAGTGTCAGCCAGTGAATGTTTCGCAAATAATTGAAACTAACTTGGTTTTCATGGTGCAATTTTAATTTAAAATGAGGGGATGAATTAATAAGTCAAGCAAACAAATTGTAAATTTGTGTACATGCTAAACATATGTGGACATATGGCATGCAAGTATTTATATAAAAACTATTTTTGTTAAATTCCTCTATTATTTGCCAATTATTTAAATACTACAAGTGAACTGAAACATCACAGCTTATATTATGTAATGTCTAAATATATAGGCTAATATTAAAGTGTATATATATATATATATATACAGTACTCTGCAAAAGTCTTAGGCCACTAGCATCTTCACCAACAACACCAGTATGACAACAGCCAGTCAAAATGAAACATACTAGCTAATTACTTACACCAATATATCATGCAGTAATATAAGTATATTTACATTAGAGACATTAAACTTAACAATAAATAAATGCAGCTAGAGCTTTTTGAAATAATGATAACACTACACTAACTTATTAGAGTATTAGTAGACTGCCTGCTTAATTTCTTCTAAACTTTTTTTGGAAGATTTACAACATACAACATACTGACTATCAGAAACCTTGCAAGTATATGTCAACTTTTTCTACATAGCCTAAACCTACCCTAACAGTCTCTGAGAGTTAGGAGACATGTCGTTATAAATTAATACGAATAAGTTGATGTAGTTGACAAGTAGTTACAAAGTTACTTATGGTTAGTAGAATGTCTGAAGTGGACTGTCAAAATTAAATGTAACCAAAATAATATGTTGTGTGTAGGCTATTAATGATTTTCAGAAATTTTCCACCACACTAATGCAGAGACTGTTTAGTCTCCATTAACTAAAATAAGTACTTTTTTATGGCGTACCTTTGGCCTGCTCTTAGAAACATCAATAACAAATAGTATTTGATGAATAAATGATTATTTACCTGTGTTGTATTTCTCCCAAAAAATAGAAACAGTTAAACGAACACTGCAGGAACCTTCTAATGCTTTCCAATGGTCATAGTTTTACAGTGCCTGAAGCATCATGGTTGCTTGGTGCTCAAAACAAACAATAGGCCTATAACAGAAGATCATTATTAGAGACACTTATCATCCAGTCAAAAGAACAGATGATATCAGTTTGGGTTTGTCCTTACATAAATGCTACTTTCTGAGCATTACAACTCATAAATATTATAAACATGCCAGTGTTGTTGTAACATGTTCAGACAACAGTGCTAAACATATCACAGCCTCTGTTTGTCAAGAATTATCTCTACATCTTTATGTGTTTACGTCAGCTTTAAAATGCCCTGTACATTATGGTTTTGCAGAGGAGCATACTTTGGTAACAGTGTATCACAAATGGCCATGCTTTATGAAGAAAATAAGCCATATTAATGGATGTTGGGCTTGGCAAAGCACGGCAGCCAATGTTACAGATAAGATAAGCAGGTCAAGATCAACAGTTTGGCACAGTCACTGACAGCCATATTATTTTCAAGAAAAACAACAGAAATGATTGTGTACAGAAAGTATAATCGCATACAGGTGTCTGTGCATTGTCTCACCTAATTCAATGTTCATCAGAATCTGGATAAATAAAGATTCTATTAATCAAGTTGCTAAGGATAAAGCTATTGGGGGTTTTCCTCCATTTTTCTTGCACACACTCATACAAGCATATATTCGCTCAAAAATACATTCACAACATCCTGGTGGTCTTTCCTCTCAGTGAATATTTTAATCACAGCCTCCCATGCTCTGACACACACACACACCTCTTTGCTCCTTAAGGAATCAGACCACCTTCAGCCTCTGATATACACACCAGTGCTGCTCATAAACAATGGAAAGCTCAGCTGCTCTCTTCTCCTGTAAGCAATGGGAATTGTACTGTGGTACAAGCATAAGTCACTGGAAGATTTCTGTCACCAGTAATTAATTCTAAAGAGAACCAAAAGTATTCAGGGTTCTAATACGGTTCGGTTTCCAAAATACTTGGATGTGTCAGTGCGCAAATTCGCGAAAAGCCTCCCTCTCATGAACTGAAAGTTAATGTTCTGTTTGTGGAGCATGAAACTAGCACTTTTGCCTACTGACCTGAACACTTGCACTCATGCAAGTAGCCATGCAAGTGGTCTGCTGAGAGTTTATGACGACTGTTTAGCATTTCCATCCGCCTGCCTCAGAATACTATAACCACTTGAGCTTAGACCGCAATGAAAACATTGCAATATGATTTGGGTTCGCAGTAGAAACAGCGCCCTGCCGCTAGACACTTGTGGAATGTTTGCATTGTGGCCTCCTGTGAAGACTATTAATTGGGCTCATGTTATGATCTTACCCCAGGACAAGGCATCCTATTCGCAAAGCTCCATTTAATTGAGTCAGACTGTGTGAAACCACCACTGTTTCAAGATGAAAAACATCAATCATGTCAGTATTAATACATAATATTCTGAAGCATTTATTGAAAATAGATTTATGACCAACATAATAGCTGTAGGCCACTCAAAACTGTGACTGTCGTATGGAACAACATGTTATTTTGCGTAGGTATTTAGCTCTCCATACGTTGGACAATTTTTGATCTACTTGTAATTATACAGCACTTATCTTTTTCAGAACAAAAATCAACTTTGAGAATTTATTATCGTCTTCCGGGCACCATCTCTTTGGGGGAGACTTTTTACAATTGCCAAAGTTACAAAAAAAAAAAAACTGCTGTGCTCCAGTAAAATTTGACTGATGAATATTTTTATGTCGAGAGACAAATTGTATTCCCTAGATCTAGCGCTCTATTACTCGAGGTTGGGAAGCCCGTGTGTAGTTCTTCCCCTCTTGTGTGAGAGCTTGCAGCTGCTATGACACATTTCTTCCTGAGGAGTTCTGAGGAACTAAATTGTGTTAAAATCTATGAGGAGGAACACAGTGCTCTCTCTTCCTCCGAGGAGGTTGTCGTGGCAGCAGGCCCAGCAATGTTCCAGCTCCTCAATCAGGGAGCGTCATTTCTCAAACTCACATTAAGTAGAGTGGCGGTCTCTGACCGGAAGCTCCCTCTGGGAGAAGTGTGGCATACACCGCATTACACGGTGCCCATCTCTCCTCAGTGCCCTCAGGAGATCGATCTGCTAACCCTGCCAGTGTTCCAGGGCGCAGCAGCCTCCAGCTAGTGTTGCTTTCAGTCTTTACCGACCCGGAAATGCCAGTCTCGAGAGGCTGGTTCCCTTAGTAGCTGGTTCCCTTAACTGCTTAGTGATGAAGTTTAGGATGCTGACTGCCAAGCAGGTCGTGTCACAAATCAGGTCCGAGGACTGGTTTGTCGCGATAGATCTAAAAGATGCTTTTACATGTCAATCCATCCTTCTCACAGAAAGTTCCTGAGATTCGCTTTTAAGGGGAAAGCATACCAATATCAGGTTCTCCTTTGGCCTGGACTGATGCCCAAGAAAAGAGTGTTTTCCCAAGGATAGACAACCTCTCAACTTGGTGTGGGATTCGACCACGATGCAGGCTCATATGATTCCTGCTCGGATCGAGTCAATCCTCACTGCAGTCGCAAGAGTGAGAGAAGGGCGTTCGCTCACTGTCAAGCAGTTTCAGGGACTGCTGAGTCGGACGGCAGCTGCGTCCAACGGTATACCTCTTGGCCTGCTGTACATGAGACCCCTACAGTGGTGGCTTAAGCGGAATTGCATTTGCGAGCACTGGACGCATATGTCCACAAAGGTGTGGCGCAATTCTGAGCAGCTCCTGGTCTGCTTTGGTCCTCCAAAAGGGGGCGTCCAACGACCAAACAGACCTTAGATGGATTGTGGATGCTATCAACATCGCTTACGAGCCGCGTCTCGTCGTCACACTTTCGGCATCACTGTCTGCACTTGCTTCATGATATTGAATCTGAAGCCTGCCACATTCCACATTATGCTTTCTGGTCGATGACTTCATCCGCCCATGACGTCTTGCCCATCTTTTGCCCTGATTACACATACTATTCAGAGCTGTGATGCTGGAGGCGTTCCCCATAGCGTCTCGTTTGACACGGCATCTTGTTCCTTCGAACTGAACTTACTTTCAGTAAAGTAAGTTAAAACTTTAAAATCTAAAATGTTGCACAATAATTTTTATGGTAAAACTCTGGTAACTACCCCTTACGTGAATTATACGTAATTTCCCTTTTTTGTGTAATATAACTCTTTGATTCTATGCACTGTAGAACAGTGACTAGCCTGACTGTTTTTAATCTACCACGTAAAAGTGAGTGAGCCTTTTAAATAATGCATTGTCTCAGTTTGCGTACTGTATCTTGTAAAAACTAATATGTCAGCTGAAAAATGTACCATCTTGTCTGTCTGGTGTATTTACATTTTACTTGTAAGCAATCTGTCTATTGATTTAAATGAAGATATTAGTTGCGGTGTGATTTAAAAGGTTCACACAGCTGTCCACAGCCTGTCATGGCAGATTCTTCCGTCTTTGGCCTAAGAAGCAGATCTAATTTGAATTTTAACACCAGGCATGACCTCACTGCCTATAACAAGCATTTACACCCACCCTCTCTACAGCTAAATGAAATCAATATCCCTAGAATAAGAATTGGGGTAAGTGTCTTCCACTCCCATGATTATGTTGCTATGAGAATTAAGGCTGCCATTAAATGAAGGTTTACGTTTTCATCCAAAATGATAAAAGTCAAACTAATTCTTCAGTAAAGAATAAAAATAGTGGCAATGACTGTTTTGGACCGGCCTGGACTGACCATAGGGCATACCGGGCAATGCCCGCTGGGCCAACGCACATTTTTGTGCTGGGGCTGTCAGTCATAATTTAATATATTTTTTAAAGTTTATTAGGTTTGTCAGAATTAGTGGGTTTTTGTTTGTCCACCCACCTCTTGAGGATTGACCACAAGTTCTCAATGGGATTAAGATCTGGGGAGTTTCCATCCCATGGACCCAAAATTTCAACGTTTTGGTCCTCAAGCAACTTAGTTATCACTTTTGCCTTGTGGCACGGTGCTCCATAGTGCTGGAAAATGCATTGTTCTTCACCAAACTGTTGTGTTTCGGTACCATTCTTTATACATGGCTGTGTTTTGGGGCAAAATTGTGAGTGAGCCTACTCCCTTGGATGAGAAGCAACCCCACACATGAATGGTTTCAGGATGCTTTACAGTTGGCACGACACAGGACTAACGGTAGCGCTCACCTTTTCTTCTCCAGACAAGCCTTTTTCCAGATGCCCCAAACAATCGGAAAGAGGCTTCGTTGGAGAATATGACTTTGCCCCCAGTCCTCAGCAGTCCATTCTGATAACTGGGGGCAAAGTCATATTCTCCACTGAAACCTCTTTTCGATTGTGATCGATCTGCGATAGCTTGCCCGTTGCACACAGGACTCTAACCCGTAGAGGAGGCATCCGTGTTGACCACGACATGCCTGGACACCTGTCCTAGGGGGCCAACCCGTAGGAAGGCATGGTCTGACCACGGGCTGAATAGGTGGACTCCGGGGAATGCCAATCAGGAAGTGGCAACGTGCCTTACTCGATCATGTAACCAGCGCTGAAGCGGTCTCATATGAAACAAGCCCAGCGGCGTTACTGCAGCTGCCATATGCCCCAGGAGCCTCTATAAAGTTTTGAGATGGACCGCTGTCTTGTGCCTGAAGAAGTCCAAGCCTCATTGGTGAGGCGGGCAGCATGTTGACCGAGTCCAGCTCCATGCCAAGAAAAGACATCATCCTGCACTGGGGAGAGTTTGCTGAGGTGCCGAGGTATCAAGTCCCTGCCAACAGATCCCGCGAGTAAGCTACGATGAGCCAGTCATTGAGATTAAATCAGACATGCCAACTGGGGGTACTTACATGCTCGACCCTAGACGCAAACTGCCGGAGGGGTCTGAGGCGAGGTAAAATCGAGACATGAAAGTTCACGCCTTCAGGTTGATGGCTGCGAACCCATTCAGGTTCCGAATACACAAGTTTTTTCTCTAGGATGAGCATCCTGATCGGCTGCCTGAAAAGGGGATGATTCAGAGCTCAAAAATCCAGGATGGGTTCAAACCCACAGCTCTTTTTGGGCACGATGAAGTAAGGACTGTTGGACCCTGGGCAGCCTAGAGGGGAGGGGACTGATCCCAGAAGGATAATCGTTCTGGAGAAAAGTCTGACTGCACTACACTTGTGTGTCTCATCTGTCCTGTAACATCCAGACAAGAGTCAGTCACCTGTAGTTTAGCTGCTCAAAACTGAATATACATGTTGAGGTAGTTGCTGATGAGCTAACTCACTTTTATCCAACACAAATATTGCTCAATTTATCAATAATACTAATGATCAAATAAAATAGACAACTTACGTTTAGTTACTCCATGTAGATTTATGTACTTTACTTACATTCATCTATGGCAACAGTGAATTCTACATAACATCACGTATCCTCTTGCGTGGGCTTCTGGGATAAGAAAGTGTCCATTGATGAACACTTCAGAATCTGGGCAGGAGCAGAACTTCTCTCCAACTCTTTTCTGAACGCTGAGGTTTTGGGCGAACTAATCTATACACATACTGTTTTCAGCTACTGTATAGTAGGTAAGTAGGCATGTTAGAATGCAAATGAAGTATACATACACTGTATTCGTCTGAATGAAGAAAGTCATATACATCTATAGAATGGCTTGAGGGTGAGTAAATCATGGGGTAATTTTCATTTATTGGATTAACTATCCTTTTAAGTAGCTCTCCCTTCCTGTGGTGCCTTACAGGTGTGCAAAAATACAATTGTGCCCTTTGTGTTTGTTGGCATATCTTTGTTTGGCTGGGTTTTGGTGAGTGACTGTGGTCTTAATCTGCAGAACCTGGCGGAAGTTAGCAAAATGCCCTTAGTTACAGCACCTTTCATTTCTCTTGCTTTATTGTTCCATGAGCCAACTCGGAAGGGCAAGCAGGTGTTCTTCTCCATGGAAAGCAAAGGTTTATGTCTTTAGCTTCAGGGACTTTGGGTGTATGTGAAAAGAGCGAGCTTTACGCCCTTGGCCCCTAGCTGGGTTTTAACTTGATGGAATGCAGTGTGGCGCTGCAGTGGCCTGCTGGGGGATGTTTAACAACCCCTGGAGAGAAATTTGATTTACTAGCTTGTCTTTTAACAACAACCTTTTTGATAAAACATGTACAACAGCCAACTGCGTGAGCATTATCCATGCAGATGGTGAAGAAACTATTATTTTGTCCCCAACTTTATTGTTCCAATTGGCTGTGATGCAGTTTGCAAGCACATTTTCTAAGAAAAGGAAATAACACTGTCTCGTGCGGTTTCCAAGTTGAAACAAACAGACACAGTGAGGTGAGTGTATTTGACAGTGCTTTGATGTAAAAAGACAAGAGACAAAATGGACAGATTCTGTTGACGTCTACAGACCGAAAGTCTAGTGAGTTACATTAGTCTCTGTGAACAAAATGGTGGGTTTACACTCACACACACACACACATTGTCAAACACAGTTCTCTCAGAGATCCAGGAAAACCAGCACTGGACAAGGAATCCCAGCCAGTCTGAGATAACACTGGAACAATCCAGACCTTCTTCTGTCCTGTTGTGCTTACTTGCCAACACTCTTTAGGGCTCAATGAAGATGGATGAGGCTAGCAGAGGCACAGTTTGTCTGTCAACATGGAGGTTTGTGGACGGGGCAGATGACTGGATAATATCAGACTAAAGGTCTCTCTGCCTGCTGTCCAACAGTTCTTCATCTCACAGGATTTTAAGTCTTGCATAAGCACAGAGGTCAGTTACTGCTGGCACAGAAAGTCAACCTTTCTGTTCCTGGTAAGTGAAAGTAAGGCAATTGATGGAGGAGCACATGTTAGTTTAGATAAGGATCTGAAGACTAATCAAGATTAGCGCTGCTGTCATTTCTTACCATCATGGCGTATTGTGTATCTCTTCAGAAATAGGACCTGAAAGTGAAATGAAAATTTTTTTGATGCTTAAATTTTAACATTGTCTATAGCCATAGCATGCTCCTTAAAATTATGCTCAGTAAATGGACATTTCACAAAAAGCATGTTTTTGCATTCAACTATGCTACTTATTCTTTATATATATATATATATATATATATACATCTGCATTGGATGGACATGTCTGAATGTTGTGTTCTTTGTAGAATTAAGCACAAAACACAGTATTCTAAAAATATCGTTGCTAAAGGTAAAATAAAAAAAAATATATAAAAGTTCTAGAGAACTTGAATTGTTTCTGTTCTGTTACTCATGTCTCACATTTTTAATGCAAAAATACATTCCATGTAAATGCTGCTAAGACTAGTTAAGAACAAGTTTACGTGGTTTGATGTTGATTATAATAATTAGATGCTGTCTGGAAGATCAAGATCTTTGATGAAGAAAATAATTAAAATTTTAAAGAGAATTATAAAAAACAAACTGTATTCTAGTGTAATTTTTTAATAGATAATTGTTCATAGTTCTCAGGATAAAACATGGTTCTTATTTGTGGAAAATGCATTTTAGACCCTATAAATTGGTTTTAAGAATGGTCAGAAAGTTTTGAATGCTGATGTTTTCATAGTATATAATGCTTTTATTTCATAGATTTTTGGGGCTCCAGTTTTTAAATGGCTCAGATGTTTATAATCAGTAGTATTTATTTACTAATTAAATCAATAGGTGCCAAGAAATGTTCACAACATGTGTTCCCAACTATTTGCATTTTATTGCGATTTCAGTTGTTTTA
>JAUMHP010000046.1:11829063-11845644 GCA_032361065.1 Enteromius trimaculatus
CATTTAAGGATGTGGGGACTGAAAGAGGCAGGGAAAAATTCTCATTGTGACGAGTAAAGTGTATCTGGGCAGCTCTCCGGGTGCTCAGCACCCCCAAAGCTCTGAACCTAGAATCGCCCCTGTTTTGTAAATTTTTACATATTTGTATCAGGCTACATTTATATACAGTATGGTTTGAAATCGTATTCAAATCGCATTTCTGGAAATCTGTTTCAGTCCAACCTTTTAGATCAGATTTAGTAATTACTTTCTCACGCCAGATGCCACGTAAAATGTAAATCGACCTTGTTTGTAGATAACCATAGAGACCATATGGAATTAATCTGCCTATTCCAGCTTCCTACATTCTGCCGCTGCAACATAAGACATGATATAATGCAACACAACTGCAACATCTGTATTGCTGTTATTCTTTTTTTTAGAGTAGATATACCAATGAGTTGCAATACACAGTAATTCATTTACGTTACAAACAGATATGAACGGATTTGAACTGACACTCTGAACAAGGCTTCAGTCTTTCATTTGTATTTCATCTGTATTTTAGACTTCTCAATCAAGATCCCAGGGGCATCTCTGCAGTTTCACGTCATTGACTGATGACAGGGGAGCATGAATGACCTATTGTTCACCCTCCAACCGGGGGAAAAAAATGAGTTGGAGAAACTGAGAGAGGAAGAAAAGAAGAGAGAGAGAGAACAATAATGACACTGTCTCATCTCTGTCGTCAGTGGGAAACAGGGGCTCAGAGGAATTAGGCATCTTTGGTCTGAGCCATCCTGGATTACACTGGCTTGCCTCTTGTCTGTGAGAACTCACTTGGGAAACAATTGGTGGAACTAATTACAAGTTCAGTTCAGGCAATCAAACTTTGTCTTTGGGTCTTTTGAGGGGGGAAAGTTAGACAAAGAGAGAAAGAGATTTATTTCCTCTAATGAATATTTGTTAGTTTGAAACGTAGGAATTCCAGGAAAGATTATATTGGCAGATATTCAGCTTTTGGTTTCTTTTTTGCATTCACTTAGCGACTTTATCTTAGACATGGAGGAGTGAAGGTCTCCCTCAGCTTGTTCATGCTGGCTGATGGGTTTTGGCATTTCACTTTGTAGTTGGTAGATTCGGTGCTAAGCAGATGTGGGATCGCCTAAAATATCTCGCCTGATAAACACCATTTTGATCCGGTTGTTATTAGCACATTCCATGAAGGCTTTTACCCTCTGCTTTATCCTGCTTCTCCAAATTAAATGGTTTAAAAGCTGTCAGCCTCGTAGGCAGTTCCCTGTATTAAAAAAACAAAAACAAAAAAAACTGATGTAAACATCTTTAGACAGTGAAATCTGTTTTAAAAGTTGTCCATGAGAAGAAAAGATAAGCATATTGAAGGATTTGACTAAGGAAACGTGATGTCTACACTTTCGAGTCTCAAAGCAGCTTGATTTTTTTGTTTATCTTTTTGTCTAAGGGTGTAAAATTGTATTTCTCTCATGATATACAACATAAGACTAAATAAAACACAGGCGTTTCAGCTGAGAATGTGCTACAAGGGACACCGGATGAAGGCAGACGCCTGCTGCGACATAAAAACTGGCCAGTTGATGATGCACTGGAGAGCTTTTCAAAGCCACAGGGCATATTTCAAGGGCAGAGGAATGAAAGCTGAGGTTTCTGGTTTGGGGTCATAAGCGGAGTCAAGAACAAGAATCCCTCATGGAGCTCTGACAGGAAGTCATCATGCATCGCCCAATTATGAGCTTGTTAAGTGTGTGTATGTCTGAGGATGTCTCCCTAATCTGTTTTTGTTATGTTAGTGTGGACTACATTTTGGCAAAATGCACAAGGAAACACTGCGGATGTAAAATTGAGTACAAACAAAATCTTGAGGTGGAAAGGTTATTAAAAAAATCTGTGCTGGTTTTGCTTTCGGTTTCTTTTCAAAGCAGTTTAGCTGATTTGATTTCTTTTTAGTGTGTGTTTCTGAAGCTCTCTAGCCCACTCAAATCCCTTGTGGTGCTTCAAGTATCTTTATTAAGCCATGCAATGTTTATTTTCTTTAATAAACTCTGAAATGTGATAAACACCTCAATATTAGAAAGAAGCACTCTTTTTCACTCACTCGTCGCAGCTTGATGTTAGTAAAGACTCAAGAGACATTAACTACCCTCAGACACTGTTTCTGCTCCTAAATGTTTACACAAGTGCCACTTTTAAGACCTACCTAGCCTCAGCTGGCCCTGCTTGTTTAAAGTAATATATCAGACCCACCACCTCTTAAGGGCACTCACTGTAGTCTGGGAGAGTTCACTAAGGTTCACGGAGCGTAATGTGTATGTATTCTTACTGTAAATATTTCCTTAGCTGTGCATGTGTCATGATGTGCCTCTTTTTCAAGTGGTCTCCAATACTAAACTGGCTTTATAGGCATACAGTGCCTGTTTCCAATGAGCTGTGAAATCTTGAGCGTATACATAGACACAATGAGCAGGATTTGTTACATTTACAATATTAATTATGCAGCATTTATGAATCATTGTTGACATTTTTACAACAGTCTGGGCTCAGTAAGATAAAAAAGGAATAAATACTTGTATTAAATTTGAATGTATAATTTTATATAATTTAATAATTATATGCATAAATTATAATGTATATAACACATTTCTATTTCTAATAAATAATGTTTTGTTTATTTTTTATTCATAAAAGGCAATGGCTGCTAAAAATTACTATAAAATAAATTGCACTTAAAAATATTTTTGAATACACACACATACAGCATATACTTTGAAAATATTGACATTGTATTTAAATGTATATACTTATATTCATATAAATTCTAGAATATAGAAATAAATTATATAAACATAGTTAATTCTTCTTAAATATATATGTGCATAAGTGCTGTCTTACTGTATTTCTGATCAAACAAATGCAGCATCTGTGCATAACCTTTGACTGTAGATATAGAGGTTAAATATTAGTTTATATGCTATCTATAGAGCATTTCTAATATTATAAATATTATGTAATACATTATATAATTTAGGTAAGCTAATACATAAGAACATTAAATTGGTCGACTAATTGGAAGAACAGAAGAACAGAAGCAATGTTCTCAGTTTTCGTGTCATAGCCCATTCTGTGAAATGCTTTGGCAACAAACAGAATTGTTTGTTTCCTCATTTGTAAGTCACTAAATGAATGAATACATATGTCTGTTTTAAAAATGTTTTAAACACTCTCTACAAAGAAATGCTGCCTCAACCTATGGGGTCATGTCATATTGAGTGTCTTACAGCTTACACTAGTGGTGCAGTAATGACACACTTCACATTTAAAACTCTAAAGCTTGTCTTATGCCATAGTTATCACATTACATCTTCAGCATCAGTCTCTAATCCCTCAGCAGACGCTACGATCCATGATTCAGATCTGGGCTGGACTCTCACAGGATCTAGAAATTATAATATCTCCCTACAGGACCTCAAGGTAATGATGATGATAACATGATACACGTGTGAGTTCCCTGCCCCCTTCATTCCAACACTAAGTTCGTTAACCCCAACGTTAGCTGCACAACACATTATGCCAGCCTGATGCAACCACATGTGCAGTATAAATGTCCATACAGTAATTCCTTCTGAGAGTGGAGAGATTATGAAATCGAACCCACCGGCTGAGATTACAAGGACAGGGTGTAGGGGCGACAGGTTGTGACGGTAATGTGATATTTTTGGCAAAAGTGAAAGACGATGTGGAATGATCAGCTCCAGAATGCTGGCACCCTCAGCTCTTTTGCATTCTAGATGCCCTCAGAGTTCTGAGGGTTGACAGACAAGAGGAAATGGAGTAATGAAGAAGACATTATGGAAGACTTATGGAGTGAAAACTCTAAAAAAGTGTTTAAACAGTGTTCTCTGTATGGGCCAAGATTCATACCAAAGCAAAACTGAAGATTCACAATGGTAAGTCGCTCAGTTCGGTGGTGTCTACTAAGTTAATATAACACTACATGCCAATATTATAAAATTATCCTTAAATTAAGCACATTTTAGGGTTAGTTGCTGGCAGAATAGTATTGTATATTAATTTCCTCATCCATGCTCCCATGTCATTCATCATATTTTATCACTCAACCTACTGTACAGACATAGCCAAAGGTTTCTTTACAAGCAGATATTTTCTAAAGACTACTGGGGTTTATATCAACTCTATTTGAAATGGCCAAGTGCTTTGGTTATGTTTTTGCTCTATGGGTTTATGGCGGTAATATATATTTATAGCTGAACATAAGTGGCCTAGAACAAGTCTGCCTTTATTCTTTATTAAGAATCCCTATAGCTTTTTAAATATTCTAGGCATAATTTGCCTCAGTGAATATTTCCATTCCAATTTGGGATATTTGAAAGGAGCAAAGGCCACAAAAGGCTGAGATAGAGTGAAGCTATATTAATTGCCTCAGTACAAGAATTCCATGAAGATAAATGATTAAGCACCACGAGTTGTCAGGGAAAAAATTATCTTACCACAGTGGAATGTCATCTTCTTCCCTTTGCCAAAAATAGGATGGAAGCTGGAAAGCTGGAAAGCTACATGTACTAGAACAGCTAATAATTTGCTAAAAGAAGCAACATCTGGTATGCTCCTTACAGCTAAGGTTAAGAGACTGACAAAACTAGAGCTCCAGGCCTTTGCCAGGCAGTGGCTGAGAATAGGCCTGAAGTTAAACAAAAATCTTAACTACAGGAAATTAGCCTGTTATCATAACAAAGCCATTTACATTGGCCAACGGCCAGTGTCACACATTAAAACCACTTGTTTACTATTTTTAATAAAGCCAGAAGTTTACATATAAATAGAGGAGACTCTTGCAAAGCAGCTGCGGATTTCAATGGTTTATTTAGAAAAATCTCAGCCAAAAAACTGTTGCACATTTGCAGAACAAGTGCAAAAAGAATTTGTGGTGACGCTTATCAGCTGCTGTGGAAGGCTTTATATCTTTAGTATTACTGCTGTAAACCTTCTGACTGAATCTATCAGCTGTACTACAGAAGAAGATATAATTACTGAAAAAGTCATTATTTGGAACATTTTTAAGCATTCTGTTTCGCCTGACAACAGCAACACTGGCTCAAACAATTGCATGAGTTTGAGGCGGGGCTGGTGTCTGATGTGGAGCGATTGTTTGGAAACCTGTTTGAAATCAGTCATTATTTTGGGAATTTTATTTGGTTCCATTTTAGAAATTAAACACTTGAGCTTTTAAAAAAACAACAACACCAACAAAAACATTTTCATTGCAAAACTGTCAGTTGTTGTACAATAGTCAGGTTTTTATTTCTGTAAAATCTGAGCTGGAGTGTGAAGAGAAATATTCTGATATTCCAGCCAGCAACGTGGACAAGATTCACCCTGTGCCTCAGCTCTGTAATTATTAAAACTGAGCCTACACCATTGCTTGCATGCTGACTTGAATGGTGTGCAAAATAAATGTTGGGACCCAGGGACTGTGCAGCCCCCTTGTTAAGACTGATCCCTGCCGAGAAAAGTGTTACGTAAAGGGGGGAAAGCAGCTGGGAACACTTAGAGCAAAGTACGGAAATTAAACTTCAGAAAACAAAGCAAAAAGGTTTTTTCTTTTGTTTCCAATTCCACTGGTTAGAAAAGGAGGACCTATTTCTGCTTTGGGGATGTTAACTGATTTGTCTGCCAAAACGGCATGTTTCTGTTAGTTCCTCGTGAAGGTTTTCTTTTTTCCCCTTTTTAAATAAAACAGCTTGTAAAGGGTCAAGAAAGGAGTGGTCAAAATGGCGGGGATGTGGCATCATGCTCAATTATCCACTGAGAAAATCTGGTTGCTTCCCAAATCAGGCACCAATCAAATTGCTCTCATTCAGCCTTATCTGAATACCAAGCTGCTTTGATCCCAAGTACACTTAATGGCAGAGAGACTTGTAGCCTCTATCATAATGGCCTGTTGATCATGAATGGAGATCCAAACAATTATGCTTCTCCCTTTGGTCTGTTTAACTTAATACCAGTTTTCCTGAACTATTACTGTGGTATTATTAACCCTGACCCTATACATCAGCGAGACAATATAGAGTCCAGCCTTCCGGTTGTTAGCTAAGAAAGCTGGATATAAACCTAATGAAACTAGTGTTTAGAAAAACATCTTAATGTATCTTTTTTTAATTCTCACTGAGACACACAAAAACAACCTACCACACACGTTGTACCTAAATTACAATGGTCTGACAGGAGACCCAGAGGAAGTACTATCTCCCAGTAATCCATGTTTCGTTTATGGTGGTCTACAACATAGATGAGAGAGGCCTCATCAACATACTGTACTCATCTGTCGAATTACCGTAATGAAACGGTTTGCTTCTGGCTGCACAAGCCTCTGTTACCGCATTTCGATTCAAAACAATCAGTGCACCGTTTATGAAAAATAACCCTGTCTGGGCAGAAACTCTGATTTTTAAGCAGGGTTGTGTGTGAATGTCTTATTTGTTCCCCTCACAAAATGCCTCCATTATTCCAAAAATGTCAAAAGGCAAACAAACCACCAGGAGATTTTCGGCACACAACAGTATCTCAGCATCAGAGGAAATGTAAGGCAGGGGACCAAACTCCAAGTACAATCTACAGTCTCTCCTCACTCTCATGTTCCCCATTTTTCCCCTGCTTCACAATGAATTCCAGATGTGTGTGTGAGTTTAAGTGAAATTGAGTTGGTGGTGGGGGCTGAACTTATTTCCTGCGTGTTGTTCACCTATTACACTGCAAGCAAAGGCAGGCGTTGAGAGTTTTAGAACCTTTTAGGGTGTTTTGGGGGTGAAGGGATAACTGGTGTATAAATAAAAACCATATATACATTTAAAAATATATTCACTTCGATGTTAAATTTTGTGAAAACAACTCCTGAAAGCCCTTTGTTTTCTTTGGCTTCTTACTGTAATACTAATTGATGCTGTCATACTGATTTCCGTTTAGCGTGACTAGTTTTAGCATATCATTAATGATTTGAATTCTTGTTTTAAAAGTGAAATAGTATATTCCCTGAACACTGAACAAATGCTTTAATTCCAAACTCACAGTTGTGGGTTTGAATCCAATTCACAATTTGTTCTTTCTATTAATTCTCCCAAAGTATTAATAAAGTTGGCTTTTAAAGTTATAGGGTTTGCCAGAGGCTCAAGAATTTTCCAATGTTTTACTAGTTCACTTTGTAACCTGCCATTACTGAAGCTAAGCGGAATCAAATGAAAACTCTGGGAAAAGAGACTTGAAAAAACTATAAGAAAAGAAAACAAACCCTTTTTATTCTGATTTGAGTGTGTGTGTGTGTGTGTTTGCCACAGTGTTCACATATGTCTGTATTCATGTGTATGGGTCAGAGTGTGTGTGGTCTGCTTGCACAGTGCAACTTTTAGTCATGACTAAAAGAAAAATACTCTCTCTATTTTTAATAAATCTTAAATCCTCTCAGCCTGAGGGCCGATGTAAATCGGCGCAGAGTTTAACCATGATGTGTTATACAGAAACAGCCAAGATGTGTGCACCTCAGGCTTATTTCAACATTGCTTTGAGTTGCCAAACAATTGGTGTTGCACCTATTTAGGAGTCTTTATATAACATAATAATCAACATATGTTATGCTTGTTTGTGTTGTGGTTTTGTGTTTTTTTAGAAATTACCTAAGCATTTGAAGTCACAACACAGACATGTAACATGTCAAATGTTACTGATGCTGAAAAAAATTCATACATAATAGCAGAGGGTTTTTTTTTTTTCTTACTAGTTTGTAAATGTGGTTAACACAGATGTGGTATGAAACACAAAATCTACCAAATATTCACAGAATAGGTAGCGTTTTTTTTTTTTTTACTTTCATTTAGTTTATTGTCCTTTCTGGAATGATTTTTTTTTTTATCTGTGGCAACCCTTCAGTCATCAACAACAACAGTTTACAAACACAAACAAGCATCCACAGATTATAACACAAATACAACCAACAACAAAACAAAAACATTCCTCTAACAACAACAGAATCACTGCCATAGATGTAAAATGACACCTGTATATAGGTATATATATATAATTTGTGTGATATCATAACATCAAATATTTATTTAGCATAGCTATGCTACAGGATTTAACAGATTTTGTGCATGGGCAGTCCGTAATACAGTAACAGTCCCTATACCTTCGACCAGATGGTAACAACTCATATTAACCATAAAGATAATGTAATATATTCCAAAGGATTGCATGGCTTTTCTTCACAGCCTTAAGATTTTTGTCAGACTGTGCTGCTGCTGAAGGATGAGTGGTACAGTAGCCAAGTCGGATGGAAAATCTCCAATTCAACAGGTAAGACCATGGCTATTTAGGTACAGTGCCTCTAATTCCAATACAATGTTCCAGACAAGATAAGAGAATCCCATGAATATCAAAAGCAGAGTTTGAATCTAAAAGCATTAAAGTCATAGTGTTGTCATAAAAAATTTTATTAAACACCTGAGAGGGAACCTAAGAGGGCTGAGTAAGTTTTCAATTTTAGAGTTTCTCAAAAATAAAAATGAAAAACAAATTATGAAATAAAATGTAAAAATAAATTGAAAATGTTTAATTTTCCTAAACCCAATGGGCAATACTATTTCAACAGATTGTCATCGCTTTATAAAAAACATTATCTACAAGAGCTAATATTCAGTGCCAACAGACACAATGTCACCCTGTTTTACACAGCCTCTCTGATCTTGTTTGTTTGTCTTTATATTTGTCACTGTGGTGCACGTTTGATTTTTACACACAGGCTTCTGGCAGCAGATGCTGGGAGAAGTGGCGAGAAGCAAAATATACTGACCGCCTGCAATCCGTCCGCAAAAGCTAAATATTGACTTAGTGACCTGTAATCAGATTCATACACATGACAGAATGGAAATAAACACCAACATGTGCACTTCGCCTCTAACTGCCGGCAGCCCACAACAGAGAGAGTGCGGGATGCTGGGAGAGCGAGGCCGCCTGAAGCTGTCTGTAATCTGGTAATGAGTGCACAGGAATGGGAGTTAAATGATCCCATTCATTGCATGTATAAATATATATGCAACACTGTACGTCAAGGCTTTTTCTGCTTTCATTTGCTCACTTTAGCATATGATGGATTGAATTTCAATGTCACTGCTGTCAAAAAATTCATGACATGCCTCACAGTTGGAAACTGCTGGCTGTGAAACTCTGCTGCACATGTGGAGTCATACACAAGCTGACATGTGCTGCATATGCTTTAATGTGTGTCAAGTGATTTTTTTAAAACATTAATCTCTGCTGATTATACATAACCAACATCAGAACAAAGGGTTTTGTGGTTTTATTCATGCTCTTTGTTCTTTATCGATGGACAGATTGTTGGTGCAATATCAGGTGTGATTCCACTGAACTTCACAATTGCCTGTCTGGCAAAGAAAAAGAAAAAAAGAATGAGAAACAGTCGTCTTATTCTTATTAGACTTTCATGTGGCTGAAATCTGCATGACTGTGAATTATTCATTAGCGCATACATGTGCATGGCAGAGGTCAGGTTTCCGTATTCATATGCCATCAGTGAACTAGAAAACAAGGAAATGTGATGCGGGGCAGGCATATCAATGCATGTATCCAACCCAGTCCCACGGCAATTCTTACATATGTTAGGAGGTGGCTAATTCGTACAAATTCATACAACTTACTGTTTTTTGCTAAATTGTACGTATTTTACGAGTTGACAATTCAGATGAATTTGTACGAATGACCTACACCTAGCCCCGCCCCTAAACCTACCCATCACTGAAGTTAAGACAAATCGTACAAAATCATACGAGTTAAGTCGTACAAATTTGTACGAATCAGCACGAATTTGCCACCTCGTACAAACACAGACGAATTGGTCATGAGACTGTGTTGTGTGTATCATAGTATTAAAGGTGCTCTATGTGATGTTGCAGGATTTTAGCTCGATTTCATTTTTATCTCAAACCGTATGCATAACCCCTCGATCGTCTTGCTGTATTAAATATACAATTTAAGCAGATGGATGGACTAGATCATAGCATGTTCAAAATGCATATTGCAGAGCTCCTCTCCATGCATCGAGACTTAATTGTACTTCTAAAGGCCACTGATTATAATTTCGGTTTACTCTGCCACACCACCAGAGAACATTTCCCAAGCTTAATTCTTAATCCAGATGTTTATGAATTGTGATTTGGGCCTGTGCACTTTTCCATCTGCTCTCAATTCATTTTCCTTTATGTCTCATATGAATTGTACACCCGTAGAACTGACGTCTAAGAGCTTTTATCACATGCCAAAACATTAAGCGATGAAAGAAACAGAATCTTTTATCCAGATTGTTTTGTTTTGAATTACAGTGTCTCCAAGTGCTGGTAAGAATTCACTCTGTGTTAAGGCCAATAGATGGTGTCCTCTGAATGTGTAGATGAATGGCGTAATGGCTTTTGAAGTGCTGAGTTGCAAGTGTGCAGGGTTTTTAATGCAATGTATCGGGAGCCCCAAATGGACTTAGCAGAGAGGAAGGCTGATCATGTGACACAAGCAAACCATTAACATTCTGTCTTCTAAGAAATCTGGAACTGGTTTAGTGTAACCAAAAGCAGTCAAATTGCTTGACATAACACACACACACACACACACACCTTTCTGTACTGAATAAAGGGGGACCAATTAAAGATGCATTTTCATTACAAACAACATGTTGCCTCTTTGCTCTGAACGACTCTAATTGGTGCCTGAGTAAACTGTCGGCCATACAGTGAGGTTTCTTAAACAGGCCCCATTTTAATGGCCCATTTGTCTTGCATCGACACTATGTTTTTGGCGGGACTACACATGAGAGCGGAGATAGCATGCCGCTGACGCCAAGCACATTTGTGAGTATGTGAACAGACCTTTCTGAAGCTAATTGGAAGGGGATTGAGGCTAATCAAACCCTGGTTTCATAACCCAACATGACTGGCCTTTTAGGCCTTCAGCCCCAGTGTTGCAAAACCAGGGGACACAAAGTTGGGACGTGAAGTTGGTGAAAAATGTAAGGACAAAGGTATGATGTGAATTTTTTGAGGTCTTCTTCGACAACCAAGCAAAATTAATGTTTTGAAGTTTGTTCATTATCACATATTCTCCTGGTAGTTATTCATTTCTTGGCACCCGTTTTAGATATTATAGTTCTCCTTGGTTCACTAAGCATGTCCGAGAGTGTGGTTAAATCTGTGGTAAGTTCAGGCCAATCCAGAATCACGCTTGAATTATAATAGTATTGTTACTACTCGATATCAGGATGAATTATCAGAAGATAATGCCTGATAGGAAAGAAATATTAACCATTTAGCAAAAATATGAAACCACAAATGTGCAAGAAGCAACATTAAAAATAATTGTATAAAGCATTATTATACATGTAATTCGCATCATTTGATATTACTTTTGTTTTGCTATAGCTAAATAGCTATATATCTTTGTTGGAAGTGAAAAAACTAATTTGATTTCTAAACTCAAAAGTAGTTTCCCATGAAAACTTCTGTTCTGCTTATTACATATTGCCAGAGCAGAATGTTTTAAACTATGAATCGTTTAACTTTTTTTTATTATTATTAATAAATTAACAAAGCCCACCTGTTGATATCATCTACCTGCTCATCTGTGGTCCTTCCTGGAGGATTTTAGCATCTAACGCATTATCTTGCAGTCTCACTGAAAGCTTCAGCAGTGTAGCTTAATAAGCTTGGATGTCATGTGGCATACCCACATAATTGCCATGCTCATGTTTGTTTTCACTGCCCTGCAGTTATTCAATCTGCAATAATAACAGGTTTTGATGTGTGTACGCTTGGTCATATTTGAGAGGAGGAAAATGATTTTAAAACCCCTAAAGACTCCAGAGCAACCACAAGATTGCTTAGAAATAACAAATTGACACAAATGAAATTGAGATGACGCTTTAGGGGGAATGTCAGTGTCACATCTGAGATTAAACGGTAATGAACGGTGGATTCAGTCTGTTGTTGGTTGCTTTATCAGTGTTTAAGTGATTAGACAATCTATATGTGTAAGTGGTTAATGACATTGAAGTCATTCAAAGATAAACGTAGGTTAGTTCTTAAAATCAAAAAAAAAAAAAAAAAGGAACATGCAGTACAACTGAAGTGAACCGATTCCTTTATACAGTACATACATTATAGTTTAAACGTTTTGGGGTCATTGAAGTGCTTTTGTAGTACTATTACTCAGAAATCAGACACTACAATTTAAAACTATTTTATAATATTATTTATTTATTTCTGTGATGGCAACATAACATCCCTCATATAAGGGCGAATCTCATATAGGCCTATAGTTTCCCAATTAGCTTGAATAGCTCAGTGATCAGTTTAGGTCATAAGGTCATGAGTAGTTATTATCTCCTTCTCAGGCGCCATATATTTGACTGTGGAGTCAGAGCTGTCAGACAGGCTAGGAGGCCTCATTGTGAGGGATTACTGCAATTAAATGGGGACCTAAAGGAGACCCACAATCATATAAAACTGATTTTTCTATCTTCTGTTTTAGGTCAACACAGATTAGGATCCAATGTACAGTGTTTTATTATCAGCATTCACACTCTCTGTGTACCAGCACATTTTGTTTCAGCAAGGGTATTTTGGTTTTGAGAAAAAAATAAATAAAGAAATAAAGAAAAAAAAAATCTGATGCTGTTGAGGTTTGCTTGACTTTACCTAATTACACTAGCTTATCTTAATCTTAGTTTACAAATACTTCTGCACTGGACTCTAGTCTCAACAGAAAGCCATTCATGAAAATCTCTATTCACCAACATTGAATAACTACCTTTATATCTATAATCTGACTTCCCTGTGTCTACATAAATGGATGTTTACTGAACACTTACATAGTTGCTATTGTGAAAGCAACATTTGTTCTTTTTAATAAAGCCAGCTGAACTATAAATTAAAGGACCAGCACTTTTCCCAAAGACTTGCTATAGTGCTATAGTGTTTCACCTTCCTAGACATGTCTGTCAAATGGCTTAAAATGAGTTTTGCAGCCAGACAAATGTCTTGGTGGCAATGTAGCAGCTATCAGTCTGTAATCTCAAAGATGAAAACATAATATCTTGTGGAATTAAACTTGGAATATTGTCTAACTTATTTCCTTAATAAAAATATTTTATTTTTGTTTTATTTTTTATTTTTTTATTTATTTTTGGTGTGTTAAACACTCCAGAAATGTCTTTCTCCTCCCTTCTATTGATTTGGATGTAGTTCTGTGGGATTCACATGTAAACAGGAATGTTTCCCCACACTTAACTCTGTAAACCCCAAATTTGTCAGCCTTACAAGCTATTTATTGTGTGTGAAGACTTACGGTGCAGTAAAGGAGATGTTAATCCCACACCAGCTTGATGACCAGATGTAGTTAGTGGAGTTTAGATCAAGAAATACTTTTAACAGAGCATTATTTGCTAAATCATTAATCAGAGTTTCTTGTTAGTTAATAGGTAATAGAATGTTAATAGTGAATTAACCCTTT
This sequence comes from Enteromius trimaculatus, assembly GCA_032361065.1. Lineage (NCBI taxonomy): Eukaryota > Metazoa > Chordata > Actinopteri > Cypriniformes > Cyprinidae > Enteromius > Enteromius trimaculatus. The sequence goes on from JAUMHP010000046.1 coordinate 11,842,657, forward strand.
GTTCCTATGCAATTAGGCTATTTATTAATGATGGAACTGTATTTTAAAGCGATACCACAAAAGCATACACTATAGCATATGTTCTGAAACTTGAAAAAATGTATTACAGTTTTCACAGAAATATTAGCAAAAATGTTTTATAGTAATAATAATAAACGTTTCTTAAGCACCAAAACACTTATTTTAAATTGTAATAACATTTAACATGTTTTTTCCCCTAGAGAAAGTTCCATATACCGACCATTATATGACTGACAGACTACAACGGTTTGATTTAAAAATCTCAAAATTGGATCTAATGAAAAAAAAACAGCTACACCTTAGATGCCGTTGGGGTAAGCTGGTAAACATTAAATGTTAACTTCAAAGTGAACTTTCCCTTTAATGGTTCAGTGCTTTCCTTATAACGTTTTTTTATGGGAGTTTCTATGAAACTTTACATGTTGTGTTTAGATTCTGGCTTTATCTGCTTGCCTGTACAAAATATGCATCATCAATGACGTGTTTACTCTCAATACTGGTGTTTTCATTAACTAAATGGAGCCTTGGTGAGTATAAGAGACTAATTTCAAAAACTAAAAAAAAAAATAATAATTTTTCCAAACTTTTGGACAGGAGAAAAAAAGTGTCAAATGGCCTATGCGTGTCTGATGATTCACACCTGTAGGACAGTAAATCACAGAGGTCAGAGAGCCTGTGATATCTGTGTTAGCTGGTGCAATTGGGGCCTGTCTCTACAAGCTCATCTCTCTCTTTACCTTGCCCTTATAGCTGCTTTTCCCAAACAGGAAACTCAAATGGCTGGAATGCTTGCTGAGGTGAAGTGGCTAATTCTCATGGGATCAATCCCTAATCACGGTCTAACTCCTTCTCCTTGAATCCCATGCTGCATTTCAGATTTTAAACATCTGTGGACGGTTTAAGTAAAGTAACAGCCCTGCCATCTCACCACTCAGAGGCTTGTGGTGAGATCATACACAGATCATTATCATACAGTCTAGACTCCGGTATCAAGACTACTCAACATCTACAAACAGGCCTTTAAAGTAAATGGTTAAGAGCTGGCTTTGGATTTGGCTCTGATATAGCATGCTACATCACCTCTGTTGTGCAGTTAAAACAAATCATTCCCATACAGGATGTTTGATGCATGGAGAGCTGAGTAATGTTAGGAATGCAAATGATGGCGAGCGAATAAACAAACAAACAGGGAGCGAGCTATTACCTTCGGAACTTGTTGCATCATTAGCATGAGTTGGTCTGATTAGGCTTTGACACGGAAAATGTGAGTGCGGAGGAAGAGGAGGTATTTCCAGGGCCTCATTAATGTGTCAGGTGCAGGGCAAATCTCCACTGTGAGGAAAGAAAAAAAAAGAGGCATTATTACAGCTGAGATGTTAAGAGACTTTCTGGTTTTAAAGCTTGCCAGCATGTGTTTATAGCACCTGACCTGGGCTTAATCTCAAGCCTAAACTAAAGAAAGCATAAGGAATTCTTATTAGTCTGAAAAGTAATTAAAAATAAGCCATTTAGATGCATGCCTTTATCTCATCAAAATTACACAAACAGTTAAATCTAAATGCTTATTAAGGGACCACAGACAGAAGGGCGTAAGTGACATTTTGGGTGAAATGGAGATTATATATATATGTCAAACAAAAGCTCTCAATGAGCTCTATCTACTGGCAAAAGTCTACTGTCAGCCATGAGTGTAAAAATTTCTATTTAAACAATTAAAATCAGTACATAAATTCATATCAAAGAACAGACATTTTTGGTTTTGCCCTCCTTGTAAATATGGTGTAATGTTATTTACGCCTTTGTTCTTACCTCTCAATACACTGTATCACATTCAATTAGATTTAATTAACTTAAATAAAAAAAATAATAATAATAAAAAAAATAAACTTCTGTACTTATGAATTAATAAAATTATGAATTGTGTGTAAATGAATTATGATAATAATAATAATAATACTTGTTGTTGTTGTTGATGATGATGATAATGTTGGTTTGTTATTTTGTTGTTATTATTTATTTGTTATTGTTATATTTTAATGGTTAAGTAAGACCACAGTGTTATGCAACAGCCAGCAAGGCCAAGTGCAACTCATGGTCATGAACAAATTATTTTAGGCTTAGGGTCTCTCTGAAGTTCTGTCAGTCAAAGTGTGAATGAATAATTGCTCCACACCAGCTGATTCCTTTAGTGCTACATCTGTATGTAAAGAAAACATTCTAAATACCTGTATGAATTAATCAAACCCATTCTAATTTAGCCATACTAAAGAGAAAAAAAGTTGTCTGTACAACACAAATAAAGATTTTCATAAATAATAATAATAATAAATTGAAATGAATGAATTGAATTGAATAAATTATGAGCACTGTATAGCCTATGAACAGGGCTCTGGATTCTATGTGTCTATGGTTTTTAAGTCTCAGCACTTCTCCCACAACCGTCCCATTCAACTCAATGGTTTATCTAGAGCGCCCTCTTGTGGCAAACAACAAACTCCAGCAGTGTTTCTTGAGCATTTTCTATCACTTTTTTTCCCTTGGAACACTGGTTATTTGGTCGAATGACTATAGACTTTGTTTGCTTTATTGTGTATTTTGCTCACATAGTAAATGTCTATTAAGCACTGAATGTAAAATACATGTGTCTTTTCTTTGTACAGGCTTTAGAAGCTCAGGCATTTACCCAGTGCACACTGGAGACCTCAATTAGACCAATAATTACACTCTAAAAAGTTGGGTTGTTCGTGTTGGGTCAAATGAATTTTCACCACTGAACCACTGGGTTGGGTTATTTTAACAGGTTGTTTACATTTTTCCTCTTCATCGAACTTTCTGGATTTTTCACTCGCCACGTCATCTGATTGTCAGGCACCGCAGCAAGAAAGATAAAGGTTTGCTTTTGGTGAGTCAGTTATTTAATAATAGAGGTTTATTAATGACTTATACTGAGTTCCTCTCAGAATATAA
>JAUMHP010000046.1:11845744-11868631 GCA_032361065.1 Enteromius trimaculatus
ATGCCTACTATAGAAATCGGCCGGAAGCAGTAGGTCATCTGGGTACTTCTTGCCTACTGAATTTCGAATGCTATGAGTTTGGACATACTACTCGCCTCGCATGCTGTTTTTCGCGTACTATATAGTAGGGAAGTAAGCGATTTCGGACGCAGGGTAAGCTCCTTAATGGTCGCGGAAGCCAGGCTAATATTAACTAGGTTGCTTATCCCAATCGTTCTGTATAATATTGCATTGTATCATAATTAAAACGTCAAAGCAGTGGTGTATTTTAAAATCATAGCATGCAAAAACACCCTGTTTGATAAGCATTTTCTTAATCTGAAATTTCGTTCTAGATATGTGCGATTCTTGCTGGTGCAGAGGGACAAGGAAAGGTAGCTCGACACCCTGACTGACTTTAAGTTATAAAATCTTATATATTACACAAGCTTCTCTTGTTTTATTTCCTAACACGTGCTTACTCTCAAGCCCATGTGATAAACACTACCCAATAAATGCATCTACGTTGTGGCAACGTCGCTGCTACGTTCGATTTTTACTGTGGCAACGTTGTTGTCTGCGTCCTGGCATCATTGTAGCAACGTTGAATTGTAAGATGGGGTAAAGGGTTGCAACTGCGATCCGATCACTTTTTTTATGCAATATTACAAATACATCTTCGGCGTCTTGTTTCTTTATTTATTTAGTGGTGTATCTCTTAATAATGACACACAATATACTTTAAAATAATGCTTTTTAAAATAATGAACATTAACTGTTTTTTACGTAAAACCTGCTATGAAACATTAAAGAGGACAAACGCCATACAAGTTCATATAATCCAACTTTATTCAAACATTGCATATATAATTACACTACCAAAACATACATTTAAAACCACACGATAATATAGAGTGCATTATATTTTGATAAATAAATATAATAGACTACAAAAAAAAAGCAGCATAAAAGTCATTTGAGAATGTTTGCTGAACAAAAGGACCTGCACTTCAAGACCTGCACTCCCAGATCTGCATTCCAAGACCTTTCCACGGAGGGTGGTCCAGGAGCGATGCCCGCCAGAGGGCACCCCGCAACCAGTGCACAGGCCACCAAGCCCCTGCGACGAGCCGATGCCCTCAGACCCACCTGGACATCCCGTCAAGACCTGGGGGGCTGGCTGCGTGGTACACCATGAGACCCTGGAGGGGCTCCCAAGACCAAGGTTGGGATCCGCGGCAGGACATACCGCACTCTCATCGACTTGAGTAGCAGCATAACGTTGGTACGTCCTGACATGTAAAAGAGAGTCAATTCTCAGTCACCTGTGTCCATGGCAACACCCAACAGATCCCGACGTTCCAGGAACCATAAAAAATGGTCACCATCTCCTGGAGAGAGAGGGACTCACAAGGGCGCTTCCCTGACCACGCCACCTTCGCAAGATTATTCACTGTTTGTCTGCACCTGTAAAAAATAAATCCACCCTCACAAACAGTCTTGCCTTGTTGCGTCATTCTTCACCAGGTCACACTGTATATGATTATACATGATTTCCACAAAATACACTTAACTTGTTAGTTATGTTGCTAGACTAAGTGTTGTGCTTATTTAATTAACAGGAGGGGATCCATATGGCGAAATATTTGCAAAAAGACCCACTTGTTGGGTCAAATAAACAACCCAGCATTCTAGGTCAAATAGTTAAACCTAGCACTTGGGTCAAAACAACCCAGCATGTGTTCTGTCCCATAGTTACCCAGCAGCTCGGTTAAGGATTGTAGGCTGTGCTTAAAGACCATTACTGCAGTTGGTGCACCAGTTGATGAAGAACAGCTGCCCCACTGGGAGAAAACATGCTGCCCAGTGCCAGGAGGGTTTGGATGAGGGATGGAGCTTGAAGTCCCCAAGGCTGATAAACATGACTTCTCTGAAGGGCCACAGGTTCCCCTTAAAGGGATAGTTCCCCCAAAATAATGCTTCTGTCATCCTTTACTCACCTGTAAAGGTGTTAATTTTTCTTTAAAACACAAATTCAGATATTTTTGTCTTATTGATTTGGAACAACATGAGGGTGAGTAATGACAGGATTTTAGTCCTTTAAGTTGTTGAACATAAAGATGATATTTTAATGTTGGCAACCAAACAGTTGCTGGTCCCAGCTGACTAACACAGTAAAAAATAAATAAATAAAGATTACAAAAATCAAAGTCATTGAGGACCAGCAACTATTTGGTTCCCCGCATTATTCAAAAGCTTTTGTGTTCAGCAGATTTGGAACAGTTAAGTAAATGATAAAGATATTTTTTTCTGTATGAATAAGAGAACTTATTGTAAAAACAAGATTCTTTATTGGCAATGAATCCTAAAATGTTTTCATTCTATAACTATTGCTGTGTAAACCTTGTACCGCAAGCCCTAATAGTCTGGTCAAGTTAATTTTGTAGTAATTATGATAAAGCACCTAAGGATAACACTCTGAGTAAACTAACTGACCACCAGACCAAACGGCCAGAAATTTATGTCCCTCAAGGTAGTATTTTTCATTTTGCTGTGGAACAGCTTCAACCCTAAGACCTTGTCTGAGGGGTGTGGGGCTGAATTTAATGTGAAAACACGCTCATAAGACAAATCATATGATTTTTTCCCCACACCTCAGAACAAACTGCACTGCACACACTAACAATTTGATCATATTTTAAACTTTACTCTAGCCAAAAAATTTAATTAGATATAGATTATAGATATAGATTACATTAGAAATTAAAATAGATATACAGTGGGTACAGAAAGTATTCAGACCCCTTAAATATTTCACTCTTTGTTATATTGCAGCCGTTTGCTAAAATCATTTAAGTTAATTTTCCCCCCTCATTTACGTACACACAGTGCCCCATATTGACAGAAAAACACAGAATTGTTGACATTTTTGCAGATTTATTAAAAAAAGAAAAACTGAAATATCACATGGTCCTAAGTATTCAGACCCTTTGCTCAGTATTTATTAGAAGCACCCTTTTGGTCTAATACAGCCATGAGTCTTTTTGGAAAAGATGCAACAAGTTTTTCATACCTGGATTTGGGGATCCTCTGCCATTCTTCCTTGCAGATCCTCTCCAGTTCTGTCAGGTTGGATGGTAAATGTTGGTGGACAGCGGTTTTTAGGTCTCTCCAGAGATGCTCAATTGAGTTTAAGTCAGGGCTTGTTAAGCCACTCCTTCATCATTTTAGCTGTGTGCTTAGGGTCATTGTCTTGTTGGAAGGTAAATCTTCGCCAGTCTGAGGTCCTGAGCACTCTGGTAAAGGTTTTCGACCAGGATATCCCTGTACTTGGCCACATTCTATCTCAATATAGAAAACATACTAAAATTACTTTAGATACTTTCATTGTACTTCTGCCTCATCTTGAGGAACACATAAGTAAAAATGGTTAATTTTACTCCCCTCTCACCTATTTAAAAAAAGACTGATTATCAGTTGTTGACATTCACTCTGCCTCAACCCAAATGGCAGAAACTGAGTTATGCAGGGCCTGATTCTGTAAGTAGCACTGTGTTCACTGAAGTAGATTATAGAATTTATGAAAGCAATGTCAGGTCCTATTTAGCCTGATGCTGCGCCTGCACATTGGAATCACTGACGGAGGCAAAATGAAGTTAATTAGGTACAGGTCTGCTCCAGCAGTGTGCTTGCTGAACTGTGGCTGTGGGATCAGACTTTACTAATCCAGGTTTGGGAGGAAAACATGAGCTTGTGGCTCTGGTCTGGCTGTGGTGTTTGGGGCAAACTTCAGGCTGGAGAAAGCCTCCGGGGAATCAAAAAGAAACATACAGCTGGTTTTGAAAGGATCTAAAAATAGCAGACTCTTTTCGTGAAAGACAAAATTAGCAATTTTATTTCAGCACTCACAACTGTCAATATTTAGTTTATATCAGCTGAGGTTCATTAAAAATCTGAACAGATGAAACTTACAGCAATAATAATATATCGACACTTGAAATTAACGAAGATTGACTAGTGTTTGAATTTGCTTGAATTATTTTAATTGTTTGTTTTAGTTCATTCTATTAAGAAATGGAATGTTACTGTAAAGGGTTTCCAATATTTCAATGTGCACACTACAACACTACAATGCAGAACTGTTTTCAACATTGATGATAATAGTAAAGGTTTGTTGTCCACCAAATCAGCATATTAGAATGATTTCTGAAGAATTGTTTGACAATGAAGACTGACGCTTAAAAATTCTGCTTTGCCATTACAGGAATAGATTACATTTTACCAGCCTTAATAAAATAAATGTAGCCTTGTTGAGCATAAGAGACTTCTTTCAAAAACATTTTTAAAATCTCACTGACCTGCAAATATTTGTGCATTTTCAGACTAGGTAAGCACCTAATTTTGGTATTAACAGCATGGTCAAAGGGTTGTCTTGTCACTAATGTGTGTTGACATGTGAAGTGGGCATAATGAGACAGGTGGGAGGAACACATTATCCCATGACAGGAACACAATGGGGGATGTAAGTAGGGGTGAAGAAAGTGGGGAGGTGTTCCGATTCTTCCACATCCCTGCTGGGCACCTACATCTCCAGCATTTTATCTGAATCAATCTGCTGGAAAAGAAGCTTTCAAGATCTGGCTTCTTTTTGCTTATTAAAAAACCTTTCATTTCCTCCATTTTATTTTAGTTCAATGCATATGAAAGCAAAGAGTCATTTTAACACCCGTTGATCGGGTGAGCACATTTAAGAATTTGTGTAGAGGTAAATCTATAAAGCTGACTTGACTATAATGTAAGCATGGCAGCCCAAACCTTTTATTTATTTATTTTATTTCATTTTTTCATATAAATGCTTGTGAAATGAAAAGCACCAGACAATAAACAGGGAATCTGGAGGCGCTTTATTTCTTAAAGGCCTCTCCCAAAAGAAAGAGATGAAACGAGCCTGCAAAATTTAGATGAAATTCTTGCACATATTGAAAATGTGTTCCCAGTCAAAGCTTGGATGAGTTCAGCCCTTGTGTTCCTCCACATCACCCTAATCTGAAACACTGGGAAGGAAATCTAAGGTAACACAACCAAATAGCATTTCCATTTTACTTATTCCTTTTGTTATGTTAGCATGCTTTCTGCATGAGGTCATATGATTTTAACAGTTGTTTTTACTTTTTCCATCATCGAGTCATCACTATTGTGCACAAAGCATCATAAAGGAGTAAACACGCTCATACTCATTTCTCAAAATAAATGGGTTGAAAAAGAAAAAGGATTATTACTATCATTTTTGTGGGGCCTGGATAATTCCCTTAAAGATACTTCCTGTCTCCATGCAGGCTGACGCCTGTGGCTTCAACATGGTGACAAGAAAAGAAAGACTGACAGATACTGTAACTGAGATTTTACAAGTACAAGTTAAAGCCGGCGTGTTTACACCTATCATTCTGCTGTCAAGACGGCTCTTGTGTAACTCTGAGGTGTAAATTGAGACACAAACTTAAGGGACATAAAATGTGTAGGTACAGATGCTTGTGGGTGTTTCTTCATGGTCATGTGCATGTCGCCCTGCTTGCCTGAATGTGTGTGAACAGCTGTAAAAACACCAGTGATTTACAGTCACAGAGGACAGGGGAGCGCTTTAGCTTCTGAGTGTGATGTAGTTCATTCTGTCACCCTCTAATCACATTTTACCATGTGTCCTGACACTGACTCAACAGCAGAAATATAAAGTTGTCACAAGGGTTATATTTTAGTAACTAAGATTTTGGGTCAGAAGGAAGATATTTTTGCAAATATTTTTCTGTTACATTTATTTACTGTTTAAAATGTGTATACCTGTATTACAATGTTACATTTTCCTGAATATTAAATATTTATATAGTTAATACAGGTGTTTATTTATTTGTAGTTAGTAAATGTTCCGACATGTCTTATTTAGTGTAACAACATGCACTGCTAAAGGTGTCAAGACACTATGTAAATACATAAAATAAAAGCAATGGAATATTTATATGAAGTTAATGTGGCTATATTTTCATTAAGTTCCAACCTCAACATCAATCGCTGTTATAGGAGGCAAGACTAACAAACTACACAAATAAATGTATAATTATATATATATATATATATATATATATATATGGCCTATCTACATATATATGATAAATGTATAGCTATAGATCTTTGTACAAGCAGCATATTTAAAATATATATTATATACAGAAAATATGACAAAAATGACCATTTCAACTTTCAGTGCTTAAAACAGAATGGCGTTTATTTGACTTTCTAAACTGACAGTGATTTGATTAAGATTTTTACTTAAGTTAACATAAACTTGGGCAATAAAAATGGTCAAGTTTAAAAAAAAAAAAAAAAAAAAACAGACCTGAGGTAAACACTAGGGCCTTTCTGAGAACACAGGAGAGAGATGCAGGCTGAACAGGTTTGAGAAAGAACCTGTCACTTCAGGTTAATTAAAGTAGAAAAGGCCAAATCACACACACAACACTCACCCTGAGGATATGAAGGACTCCCAGCATGACTATTTGAAGAGAGACTGAAAAGCATCAGCGGAAAAAGATATCTCAGTACAGTCCTATACTGTGGTGGTAATGTGGACTGAATATTTTCTCTCAACATGAGCCGAAGCCGTTCACCAAAGCCTGACAAAGCCTCTGTGATTTAGTGTATGTTAATATCAAAAGAGGGTGCACAAATGTAAAATTGTTTTCGCTTGTTTCATTGAAATGTCTAACGCTTGGCCAAAATAGACTAAGACGTTGCGCTTACCATTTTAAACACAAGATGGCGCACTAAAAGCACATTTTTAATGCTTTTTCACCTTTTTCATCTTTGACGGGAATGTGAATACAGTATAATGAGTTCATTACAGAAACATATGAATTATGTATATGCAGCATTTTATTTTGCAGCAACTCAGTGGAATACTGAAATTTGCTATAGCTTATATTCACTGTTCTGTCACTTACATGAGATTATAAACAGCTAAACATAAACAGCAAATTATTATGACAGTACAAGTATAACAGTTGCTATAATAAGTAAGTCTGTGCAGCATATGTCATCAATGCGAGGATGATAATAACCACTTTACTAATCAATACTTCACGAAGGCAGACATCAGTCAAAACAAACAAAAGACTAACAGTAATGATCTGCTGTCAACAATGAGCTGTGAGGCATGCTCATTTCAACACATTGTACATTTTCTTTTGTAAAGAAAAACACGTCTTTGTACTAAACCGAGCCCAAAATGTCTGATTAACTGGGGAAAGTCTATTACGACCAGTGTATTCAATACAATCTCAAGCATTATTAGTGCATGTTTACAGTTAGATGTAGACCCTCTGTCTCTTATGAAACTTATATGGATTTATTGTAATACAAGTATTTGTTTTTAGTGGGGTTTTTTTTCTTTTTTTTAGCAAAACCATGCTTAATTTGTGGTTACCGCGGTTTAACTGTAGCAACCATGTTATGTTGTTGTTGTTGTTGTTGTTGTTTATTTGTATAAAAACCATGGTTAATTGTCGTAAGGGATGTTAACTGAAGAACCGGATTTTGCTGAGTCGGACATGTTCCTGGATCTACATCTTTGTTGCCCCTGAAACAACATTTTTATTTCCCAATCAAATTTGCAGAACCAGTTTATAGTTTTTGTAAAGTTTAGGCTTACAATCAGTGTTTGGTGCTTGTACTGTACATCAGTGTTATTCATCTAACATGTCCTCTGATTTTAGGCATTATTCATAGGTGGGGTTAGGTTTAGGTGTAGAGATATAGTCAAGACTAAAAAACAAAACTAAAAAAACAATAGAAACCATCACAGAAATTCTGATGTCTTCAATTAAAATACCACTATGAACCATAAACTTTTTCCAGTAAAACCATTACAAAACTTTTTGTAAAGTGCATTTTTTCAATAGGATTTGACATCCCACCAATAGAATCTATCACATACCAGTAGACACCATTATACTTTCCATTAAAACTACAATTCCCATTATAACCATTAAATCCATTACATAGCTTAGGGCAGGGTTCTATTTTTTTCTGCAGGGTAGTCTTATTTTAAATACCAAATTAAATGGTACAAAAAATAAATGTAAAAAACAAATAAAAAAACATTATACACACAATGTATCTGGATGCTACATTACCGTCCATACACCGTCCAGTTTTACTCAAGTGGTTTTACTTTTACAGCCTCTTTCCATGGAGATGAGCAGCATCTGCATTGTAGGCCATAACTGTTCCAGTAGATGGTGCTAGTGTATCAGACAATCTGCAAATAGTTAACCATTATAGAAAAATAATGCTTTAAAATAATAATATCATTATACAGATTCATATTTATATATATTTTATATATATCACTTTTATATTTAATTTTTATCGATTTATAAATTGTATTAATATATAATATAATACATATATATATATATATTTATTTATTTATTTATTTATTTTTTTTTGAGACTTAGCATTCAATAGAGAACAACTGCGTTATCAAGTGTACAATATGCTGTACATTTTAAGAAAGAAATGTTTAGTGATCATGCGGAAAACGTTCAGATTTACAGAGAGACAGATTAATGGATAGATAGACAGACAGATAGATAGATTTCAGTTTTAGTTACATTTGAACATATCTGAAGAATATTGATCACAATGTCTAATTCTGCTTATAACGAGCGTTTCTCCACAGCGCCCCCTCAGGTGGACTGCTGGCGGTCTCATTACCCAGAGCCCCGCACCATCTACATTGTTACAAGCCTCCCATTTCCTGCAACACAACACTTCCATGTCTCGCGTGAGGGGTATGCTGTTTTATCGCTTCATAGTGGATCGTACCTGCCGCCTGGACATTGACAACGATGGAAGTATAAAGGTAAGCTACTTCTATTCTTTTTTATCGAAGTAATAAGCACGTTACCGGTCAGAGCTCTCTCTCTCTGTTAGACCGTGTGAGTAATAAAGGAATACGCCAGGTTTCTCTAACGATATGAAAGCTAGAAGGGAGGGCGTGGGTTTACTGAAACACTGGCACTTTACGTATGGTGTCAACCGCCAACTTCTCAGTGTGATTCGGATATCTTGTCCTGGTGAGTGAACACGGGGGTTACGTATGATCACGAGCAGTTCCTCACACACATACATCAAGCAGCGCTGTTCACTTGGCAACGCCAGGCGCCGTAGACGCCTTAACAAAACCACTGTTACCTTCTCCCGTGTGGGCTTGACTAGTTTCTACCCACCAGGTTAAAGCAGCCTGAGCGTACACAAACACTGGCTGACATGCGGTGAGTGTGGTCAGCGACTCAGAAGAGGATTTTATGCGAGTCGTGAAGACACTGAGCGTTTTACGCACGACACGCGCGTTGCCCTCACGCGTCTCTCTCTCTCGCTCTCTCTCTCCGCAGAGTGGATATGAGAGGGGTTCGCCGCAAACTGTCATTAGGTTGACAGAGATGGGCTGCTGATTTAGGAATCCCGGAGAGCTGGAAGCGCCCAGGAGCACCATGACCGTGTTCAACCAGGAGAATGTGGAGGATTATTACGAGATTGGAGACGAGCTCGGGAGGTAGGTGATGGGTTTCACCAGATTTTGGGCGTGAGGTGAAATGTATTTCATGCAGTTAGTTGTTTTGGATTAATTGTATACACAGGCGGGATTTCAGGTTAATTGGACATTTTTCCCTTTCGTCTGAATGGCAGAACGTGTCCTAATTTGCCTGAATTCTCTTTACATATTTCTTAAACAGCTATATTATTGTGATCAACTAATTCAAAATAATGTTGCCATAGTAGAACCATATAGGTCCTATCAGTGAACAATGCTTAAAAGAACGTTTTATTGAACTAACTTTATCTACAAATAGCTGTTTATGTAATGAAGATCTCCCATAGATGTCAAAGATTCTTATTGGAACCTTATATTCCATTTTTGAAGAGTGAAGCATTGAATACACTATCTAATATTGTCCATTCTTTACGCATAAGTCATCTTTAAGATATAAGGTGGTGCATATATGTCTGGGGTAGTAAAAAGTACCTAGAACAACCATGGTATTACTTCAGGTTGTCACGGAATGGTAATATGGCATTATTTGATGTAGCATGCTGTACCATGGTACCTCCACAGTACTGGAAAACCTAAGGGTGGTCTTGTTGCCGGGGTGGTCTGAACTCATTATTGGGTGTCCCAAACCCTCTTTCAGTTGGGAATATCACTGGTTTCGCTCTAGACAGATGTTCATGCATTCCTAGTTGAAATGATCTTCAATAGCATTTATTGATTAATGGGGTTCAGATGGCTGTGAAGGTCTGCTGTGTGGATTTCTCTTCTGGGAGTCCCACTTGACAGTGCGATCATGATAAATTGAGTTAGTCTGTTACGTTGAGATGCCATGACAAATACATTTTCATTCTATAATTGGGCTGTTAAAGACATCCATTTACTTTTCATTTTAATCACTTCTGTTTATATGCTTGCGAGAATTAAACAAATTGTATATTTAAAAAATTTGGGATTCATTATTATTCATATGTGGAGTTCATGTTTTAAAAAAAGGCTACGGTGTGACATGATTTCACTGTTTGCGGTGTCTGGCTGTCTGCAGAAATTTCACACACTCAAAATTTATTGTGACTGGCTCTTTACACACTGCAATAACACAGCAAGTTTCTGGTGGTCCTTCAACTCTGGAAGTATCAGCTGTGTAATATTATATGTAACATTTCATCGTTGGTGGTCAAGAGATGTTCTTTTGAACTGGTTTTCATGAAAATGCAGTTTCTTGGATTCCCATTGACTGCAGAGCTGTATGTGTGGGTGATAAATCACCATGCAGATAGGGATGAGCCTGCTACTTGTGTGGGTTGTGGGAAATCGGGTTCTTTTGTTTTTAAGAAAAGTATTTAATGTGTTAGTGCTCACGTAACAGTCTATAGGATTCTGATGCATTGCTCACGCTTTGTAAAATTGATTGCATAATGCGTAAACGTACTGAGGGGACTTTGAATCGAATGTTGAAGATGTTCTTGTCATTGGCTCCGGAGGGATGACAGCATCTTTCGGTCGTTTTGATTACATAATTGACATAGCTGACTAGCTTACTCCAGTTGTTGCTGAATAAAACTGCTTTTAGATGGTAGGAAGCAGTGTTATTTTTCACTTAGGGATCCTTGCATCTGAGATTGGTTATTTGTAAAATACTCTTTATTTGCATATGCATGAGTATTGATTTCAAGTCTGGACAGCTTTTAATTGACAGTTACGTGTTTTAAATATTTAAATATACTTGATCTGTCCCTTAACTTATTGGTAATCATTAGAATTGAAATGTTTAATTGAAGACACGCTCTAAATCATTTATACTGTCATTTTTATTCACTTGTAATATGGCATTTTACATATTCAAAATTATTTGAATAGTATTGAAGACAAAACATTTGAATATTATGGTCTCACCATGACGACTATATGCCTATCATGAGTTACCAATCCCACTATTGACATTAAGCATTGAATGGGTTAAAGCTTGTTGAAGGACTTCAAGACTCTGCGTACAAAGTCTGACATAAAACAAGGGGACCACCAATCAGTGAAACCCACCAGTGTATTATTAGTACCCCTTCCCTCCCCCACCGAACAAAACCTCAGAATCAACATTATTCAGTGTTTTCAATTCAGCCATTATTTTCTTTACCCTCTTCACCAATATTCAGTGCTTAGCTTTGATGCCTCATCAGAATGGTTAAACGTACCCCCAGCACTGAAGCGTTAAATCACCCTGCATCAGTCGGTGCTTGCGTGCTACTCGGGCTGTAAGGTTAAACACACAGGCTCTCTTCATGGGGCTTATGAGGCTCCAGCCCATGGATGCTCTTAAGCTAGGAGGTTTCTTTATTCTGATGGGAACTGCTCCGGGTGGTCCTCCTCAGAGTAGGAGGAGCAAGCAGTCTGTTGGCTAAATTTGAAGTGGGGGGGGACTTGGCTGGCATTGCTTTTCATGGATTATCGCTATGAGCTGCCATTTCTAAAAGATGAAGCATGTCGTTTTTACTCCAATAATGCCTCTGAACTTAAACTTCTGATGTGTTTCCCAAATTTCTCCACATCAGGGTTATTAATGTTTACCAAATCTATTAAAAACGGTTGCTAATTGAAATAAAGCGAAACATATAAACATTCAAGTTCACGCTCCCTTAAAACTAGAGGTGCTTTACAATATTTAAAGTACATCACTGAACCACTTTTGAAAAGGAGTCTGCGTGTCTGCTTCATGCAGTATGGATCATTTTTAGCCACTTTCAGAAGATGAGCTTCAGCTATAGCTATAATGCTAAAATAGAAGATGAATTCCCAACCATAAAGGGGATCTCATCTCATGTTTCAGTTCACTGATATCTGTGTTGCTGTATTGCATTAAGTCTCTTAGACCGACTATGAGCTTGGCAGCTCCCGGTCTGTCCTGCCACTAATTGGTTCCCCTTTGTGTCTGTTTGCTCTGGCTGTGTGTGTGAAAGGGGAGGAGCAGCTTTATGCTGGATCTTACTATCACTTCAAGAGGTACTGCTTCTGATGGTGTGGTTTTGAAGAATGTGCTCCAGAGAACCCGGACCCTGATGCTAATGAGGCTCCTCCAAAAAGCAAAAATCCCAAGCTATTTTTTTAGGAGCACCACTTTAACAATTTCCCCTCCCCGTGTAATGATATGCAAAATATGCAAGTTGTTTGTTGTTGACCTATATTTCTGCCCCAGTGAAATGTGTCAGAGGGTGCTGGTGCTGAGGTTTGACCAGTATGGGATATTAAGTTTTTTTGCTGAACGACTGTGCTTCCAGACATGCAACATTGCCAGCAACTATGCCAGACACAGTAAGCGCATAGTATGTAAGCAAACTTTTATTTTGAATGTGATTTAATCAGCCCTATCATTTGTGTGTGTAAAAGTGTAATAAAATGTAATAATATTGCAATATAAAATTACATATATACAGTATATCATGCTGAGGATGTCTGCTGGAATGAGTGGCTAAGCACACATATCATCATTCTGAGTGCTCTAGTGCGTAAATGTAGCTACCCATCCGTCTGTGTGTTCAGTGGGTGAAGTTTGGGTGTCTCTTTTGAAGCCTAATGAGATCTGTGGGGGTGAAAGTGTGAGAATGTGTATAAGATCAAGAGCATTTGTGAGCGAGCGTGCCGGGAGGGTCATGGTACACTGTAAGACAATCCTGCTGTGAAGTATTAGTCTTGACCAGTGAAGCATGTGTAAGACAAGAGTGAAAGGTTTTTTCCCCTCTGTCTGTCATGTTCTGTTTGGCATGGTGAATGCAGCTTTTGAGGATACGAAATGTATTCTCCCCCCAGCATCCAAAACTAACCCTTTTAACTGGACTTCCTGGATAGTACAAAGGTTAAACTGGTCACATCTGACCACAGCATGTTAATCAGTGCCAATAAAGAACCATTGTTAGTCATTGACAAAAATGTGGCACATTATTATTATTCTTTTTGTTTTTATTTCTGCTGTAGAGGTAAATTAACTATTTAAACTAAAAGACCTGGGTATGTCAAAGACTTCAAATATTGGCTAGTCCAGGCATTCTGTGGACATAAAGTGTCTTTCTCAAATGATAACCGTTCAAAAGCGGCTGTGTATTCTGCTAAAATGGATTCTATTGCATACTTGGTTATCTTATATTTACTGACGTTACATAGATTATCTTTGCCTTTTTTATTTTTCAAAGTAAAAATTCCATTGTAGCATTTAAAATTTGAATAAATGAACACAATGATGTCTTGTATCTCACAGGCTGATACGCTAATGTCTACTGCAATATAATGTAGGGTTGCAATGGTATTACGACTCAATAAACGAAAACAGTAATCGCCTCTGATTGGCCATTGCATTCATAAATTTACCAGAATGATTATAATGGTTATTATGTGCATTACTGTAAAAAAAAAAAAGGGGAAATGATGGAACAAATAAGCCCTAATAATAATTAGATAATAATACTAGTCCATTGTTGATGATAGTAATGAAAATGAATAAGAATAATCATCATTATAATCATCATCCTCTTGATACTGTCAAAAACATCAGCCACAGTCGATATCTCTGATCATCGTTGATACATGATACTATCTTCTATAGACACAACCCTAGTTGACATTACTTGTAATGGATCGTTTTTGCCTTTATACCTTTCTTAAAGTTAAAATTGACTTTCACATCACAGCTCGGGATAGTTTGATTTACTAGTTAACAAATTTGTAACTACGCATTTTTCCAGTACCATTAACCAGTCGACCACATTTCCCTTCATTTTGTGGCTTGTGTGAAAAGTTCCGTAGCATTTACAACTTTGCTTCCTGTGACAGCTGAGCAGCTATCACCGATGAATGCTAATGCTAACGAATAGATTTCTCCAGGCATTATAGACCTCCTTGCTTGTGCCTGGTTCTTGTTTCCTGTGATTAACAGAAACCTGGTCAACAGGAGAGTGCTGTGAGCTGGAAAACAGAGGACAGTTAATGCGTCATGCAGCTGGTGGCCTGCATTGACAAGTGTTTATACACAATTAAATATGTGTACATAGTAACCTGGCTACTTTTTGTGCCACTCCTTTGACAGCTGACTTGCATGGACTGTGAGATTATAATATTAATTTTAATTACATTAAAATTTTTATTCATTTAATCCTGTGAGGCATGAGTGTTTGTTTTTTTATTATAGATATGTCCTAATTTAACGGTTTTATCATAACGAGCACGACAGTCTTATTTAATCTTATTTACATTTTGAAACATTCCTCATGTCTTTCTAATATTCTAACCACCTGCTAGAGTTGTTGCCACTCTGGCTATAATTATGTTTCACCATTAAATACTGTTTTATTGCGAGAGTTAATGTCCCACGGTGTTGTCGAACACACAAGAGACCCCTTGCAGAGTCCAGGAAGTGTTGCTACAGTAATCCAAAGTCGATTAATCGACTTCATTTGCACAGCCAACACTTTTTCATTCATCAAAGCCCGCTTTTATGATGCAGTCGCCATAATGATTGCACGCATCAGCCATGATGGGGCTATTTAATGTCAACTGTTAGCATATGAATATGAATAATGGGAATTCCCCTCCTGAATCATGATTCTTAATAGCAAACTACTGCTGCATCTTGATAGTTAAAAGGTGGCTTGACCGAGAGCTGTGAAACAGCATTTCCTCAGGCACATTTGTTAATATTCAGCAATAAATTTGTGTGAACATGTTATGAATTCTTCTCACAGATCTCAAAGCAGCAGCCCTGTTAATGCTGTTGCTAAGCTACTGGCGAAGTGATGTCGTGGAAGGAATTCAGACTCCCTGTGCTGGCTATCAAGTGCTTTTCTTCATATCTTGTAAGCCTTTGTCATTGCCTTGTTGTTCATTTTGCCCGTGTCTGTTTATTCTTTGTTTTTACTTTACACAAAGTATTTGACCCTATTTAAAATGGCAACAGATACTTTGTCACAGTTTTGTAATATTGCTCCTTGAAGCGAGTCCAGAGTAGTTAATACTGGCTAATCGCATTCCCAAAACGTTCTTATTTTCATCATAATTGTTCTTTTATGGAAGGGGCTGAGCTTCTGTATCCTCAGTATCCTCTGTTAAGAGCCTCAACACTCGCTTTCAACACTCAAAGTTTTGACAGTGAGCAGTACTCGTCGAAACCAGGTGAATGTCAGTTTCTGTCCACATTAGGGCATTTGGAAGATAAGGCCTACAGCAGACTTCAAGTCTCCTCCCCTGGGTTGCTATGGGAACCACCCATTTCTCCGGTTCTTACCAGGCGTAGCTATCAGTTAGGCTCGGTCATCTGTAGGGCTTCCTCCATTAGCAACGCTTCGCCAGACAAGTTCTGATTGACTGAATGCATGACACAAAGAGAAGAAGTCCTTCATGCTCATGAGAGAAGGCCAATTAATCGGACAATGCTGATTTTCTGATTGGTTACACCGTTTTGATTGAATTACAAATGCAAGCTTGTGTTTGAGCTGGGTTTTGAGTACTCAAGGGGAGTAATGGCTACTTCAGACCCGATCGTAGACGTTTGCCTCCGGTGTCTCCTCACACAATGTGTGCTTTGTGTCTTTAAATCCTCTGGAAAGGACAAAATTACATTCCACTGACACGTCAAATGCCTTTCATGACAGTCGTGAGGGTTCTGTGAGTTACCATAAAACATTTCCATTCTGTGTGTTGAAGAGAACAAAATCGTCACTTCCTGATTAACTTGCACTAAATGTATCACAAAGAAATATTGCATTTGCTGCAGTAGGAGAAGGCACATAATCATTTTTGTATATAACAAATCGCGAGCTTCACAGCGCACAGACAAAATATGGTTATGTTATCTTATTTTTGGAGCCTGCTGCTTGAGAAAGCAGTTCTGAGAGTTAATTATAACAAAGCAATTTGATGAGACTGCATTATTAAATGACAAAACTAGCATTCGTTTTAGTTCAGTTGGTCTTTTTTGATGCCTATTAAGCAAAAGTGTTTGCATCGTTGTTCATGCGCTTGATTTCTTCTGAGTAAGAAATTATCATAAAAGGTTTTTTATGCACATTTTTAGAATTCATGAATATTCTGGCTTTTCCATCCAGCTTTACAGAAAAAAGAAAAAACTATGCAGGTTTCCAAACTGTAAATAATAAAGGTGGCTACGTTATAAACAGAGCCGTAGATCACTGAGAAGCTACGCGTTGAATCACCCGCGAAACTCAACGCGCAGCTTCTCAGTGATCTACAGCTCTGTTTATAAGCTGGCGTTCCTTTTCGTACGATATATATCACCCAGCCCTAGTGGCTACAGTAACATAATGAAATATTTTTGTAATTTAAAATAATGTTTTAATAGTGTTTTCTGTTTAAATATTTCAATATTTATTTTAAAATGTAATGAATTTCTCGATTTAGGGAAAAGCACAGAATTTTTGGAAAAAATACAGTTTTTAAACAAATATTTTGTAGCAATTTAATGCATCTTTAAAAAAATTAATAAATAAAATAAAAAAAATACTACTTTGTATCCATTCCACTTCATGTTTCCGTCACAATCTGACATCATGCACATGAATATGAGGCACATAACTGTGTGTCTAGCCATAGAATTGTTTCACAATGTGTAAGTTTGGCACTGCTGTGCAGGGTTTACACCACAAAAGCCATGCAAACCCTGTCAGGCTTCCATTACCCCTGAGTATCCCTGACCTATAACCCAGAGCCAAAAGTTTGGAGATTTTTGAGCCTGGAGCGGGTTAAAATATCTTCAGTAGAGGAGTGAACGCTTCTCCTCATAGTGTAATAATAATACAACATATTAGTCATATACCTCAAAAAAAAAAAAAAGTGTTTTTGCATGCTGTTGACCTTTTTTCTCCTTGTGCAGGAATTAATTAGTTTCACTTCCTCTGAGAAGTTTTGTTGTATTAAATAACAGAACGGTGAAGCTGACACTATGTCTACATGGGTGGTAACACTCCTTAAGTTGACAGACACTTGAAAAATGCTTCAATATTTATATGATGTTTACAAAATAATTCGGAAGGATCACAAACAATTAATTAACAAGGCTGGCTTCTCATTTCTCAAATCATCCCATCATCCTATCAGGGCAAGAGAAGCCTCCTGTAAATCGTACAAGCCCCATTACCTCGATAGCTCATTCATAGCATCCCTTCTCCACCCTGACTCCACCTGTTCATACTTTCCTTCCTCCGGGGGGAGCGCTTAGGTATCGGGCAGGACTCTGAACTTAGTCTGTTTTTCACGGACAAAAAGGGTTAAAAACCATAGAGCTCGGGAGTCCGCCAAACTCTGAGCCCTCTCCCCGGACAGCAAGCCAATAAACTATTCATAATGAAGTTTTGCTTTCCTGTCACTAAAGTGTAGACCAGTGTAGGAACTTCAAATAGTTAAAAAAAAATATGACGTTATGTGGCTTTTGTGTTCATCTTAGACTGGGTGTTTAGCAGTACATGCAGTGTGCACTGACAAGCAAACATTAATCTAAGTCTTACCTGTCTCTGAGAAGGATTGCTTATGAGCTCCTGCAGATTGTAGACACACAAACCCAGACAATGTTCCTCTAAAGCCCTAATATCTTCCGCTCAAACCTCAGAGTGTGTCAGCTCTACTCCAAACACAGCTCTGTTTCCTTGGTTACTCCTGTGTGGCACTATGGCACTAAGAGATATTGCATAACGTGTGCAGTTTGGGCGCTAAAGATTAGTGGGCTCTGTTCTCTCTGAACTGTCCACCCACATTCATTTTTCACTAATGAACCAGTATATGACTGACTCACATACACACATTATCATTTCGAATTATGCACATCTGAACAAGCTTATTTCTTGTGTCAAGATATATAGATCTGTGCATTTAGCATATATGAGTAACCCAGCACATTGCAGAGACGCATTGAAACTTCTTGTCACTTCACTCTGTTGAAGTGCTAAGAAATATTCAGAAAGTAGGTTGGATTTTGTGCAGTGTGTATGTGTTGCAGTCTAAAAACTCTCCAAAT
Organism: Enteromius trimaculatus; assembly: GCA_032361065.1. Classification (NCBI taxonomy): domain Eukaryota; kingdom Metazoa; phylum Chordata; class Actinopteri; order Cypriniformes; family Cyprinidae; genus Enteromius; species Enteromius trimaculatus. The sequence goes on from JAUMHP010000046.1 coordinate 11,864,332, forward strand.
CCCTGTTCACATTTAGTTGCGTGGGATGACACAAACAAGGTTTTTTTAATTACACTTGAAAAGTCAGATCAGACTCCTTCCAGCAGACTATTCTCTGACCCAAACAAAAGTTCACCTGCGGAAAAGTGGATCGCTGTATTTTGAGAATAAACTTATTAACTGAAAATATAATGCATCGGGTTACAAAGCTTATGCTTAATCCTTTTTGATGGATTTAATATTTGTTAATGTAAGGCATTTTAAATTTTAAAATCATCCAAGTTCAAATTTGTTACGCCAGCTAGAACTGATTATGCTGTAGTTCACCCCCCCAAAAAACTATAAGACTTTCATTCATCTTCAGAACAAATAAATCAGACCTACTTATTAGGCCAAAAAATAAATAAATAAATAAATCTGAGATTAAAATTAAAGGTTTTTGACCCTGCAAAGACAGCAACACATTTAAGGCCATTTATAAGGACACTGATAAAATGGTACGTGACATCATTTTATGAAGCTACAAGAACACCTTTTGTGCGCAAAGAGAAAAAAATGAAGGTCCTATGGGTTTAGAATGACATAAGGGTAATCAGTAGGCCTAATCCATTTTAATTTGGGGGTGAATCGATCCCTTAAAATGTAGTCAGGTTTTGTCTTTGTTCATTTTTAATCCAAGTTTGGGTCTCGACTCTTAAATTGAGATCAAAACATTGAGGCTACAGAGATAAAAGGGATTTGCTAAATGTAACTTATCGATGAAAGTGTTCTTTTGCTTCCTGGAAAACTGGCAGATTGCCCAGCCTACAACCTGTGATCTTCATGCTGTTTTACACTATTGATCTGACAGCATTCACATTGCTCTACCAACCAGTTTGCACACGCATAGTCAGCATTTCTAAAATCTTGTTGTTGTTGTTGTTGGAGAACAATGCAATTAATCATTGAAAACTGAAGTTATTTAGAGGAAGATTGTATTGTTAAAAGCCACATAACGCAGATTGTTGTTTTACTACCTGAAAATTGAGTGTTTAATCATGTCATTATTCATTACTGTTACTCTATTCCCCAATTTGATAATGTTCAGTGCTTTGACACAATCTGTTTTGTTAAAAGCGCTATATAAGTAAAGGTGATTGGTTGATTTGATTGATTGATTGATTGATTAAAAAAAATAATTGGGAGAGATTTGTCTTTCTTGTTTCTAAAAATGTTTAGCTGACAGATATTTGTGAAAACAAATATAACGTGAAATTGGGGGTAGAAATGTTCCTGTTACAAAAATATCTCTCTCTTTTTTTTTCAAACTTTTTCAGATGATCCTGAAATGTTGCGAATGTGTCACAGCTTCCACAAAAATCACTGATAAGAACTGTTCACCAAATCAGGATCCTATAAAAACCATTCTAATAACACCGAAGACTGAATGAGGCAATTTAGCAACATGCTAATGGCAAACTCTATTTGAATCAATAGTGTCTAGAGTCACTGCTCTAGTTTTGTGTTGTGCACATGAGTGTCAGGTTTAAGTTGATTGGCCTTCTATGATATTGGCAAATCACTGGCAGCCTTTAATGGCTCAGTGCCTTCATCATTTGTTACTTTCATGCTGTTTTCACCTCAGTAGTCAACTCATGCTCAATCTACTCTCTGTACAGCTTTTGTAATTAATTAAGCCCCAGCCAGCCAGCACAGCTCATGTTGTGCCCCACCATCTGAAGCACACCAAGTTACACTCCATTCCTTTATGATGGTTCAAGAAGTAGTTTGGCAGGACACTGGCTGCTCTAGGAGCTGCTGCCAGGAGGCAACTTTGTCTTGCAAAAGAACTGCTTGGACTGGAGACATGAGGAAGTGAGAGGAAATGAGGGTAAGCTGAAAAAGTTCAGGGCTTTCAATAAACTGTGGGGATAAATTGTATGGTAATCCCGATACTGAGGTGCTTTCAGAATCCAAAATTGTTTATGGATCAGGCCGGCTTAAGTTATGAGGTGCTCTTATCGCGGCGCCCTTTGGGTGTAATAATATGGAGGTTGTTGAAAGCAATCTCAGGGCCGGTGTTGTGCTAACCAGTCAGGCACCCCACTGAACAGCCTGACGAGCCAATGGTGGGCCGGCACAAAAGCTGCTTTGTCATAAAGCTAGCAGGGGTCGAAACCCAGCCGGCATGATTATACAGAGTAGTTATTATCAGACCAAGTCAAAGGCCAATCTGAAATGTACACTATAGTGTTCATGTGAGTCTTTTGTTTATGGGCCAGTGACCTGTGTTTTATCTATTCCTTTTTCCAGATATACTTTAAAAAATAAATGTATACATACTTTGACTTGAATACAATGATGAGCAGGTTTTTAGTTCCCGTATCAAAATTAATTGTCACGTATTTGTTAAACCTAGCTGCAGTGCATCCATTTTTTTTTAAATGCCATCTTATTAACAAATTATTTGTTAAATAAATAAATAAAAACAATAGAATAAATTATATATAAGTAAAAAAAAATATTTCTTAAAATACATTTTTCAGATAATATGCCAGTTTCCTTTTTTATTGTAGACTTGTAGAAATGGGATTTGATTACATTAATTGTTTTATTAATTCTGTTAACTGTTAAGAAGTTCTATGTTGCAGTTCTTATTTTTAAATGGGTTAATTAAAATTTCAGCTTTGGTTGTTGGATCCCAGTTGAGTTGAAACCCTTGGTTGGATTTTTCCTCTCACAGATGTGGATGGAGGCCTTTGAGACCGTGATCATCTCACTGCTGCTATTCTAAGCTTGCCTGACGTTGGTTTGGCACCAGGTGAAATGCATCGGTGTAAACATACTGATGAGAGCAAAATGGGAGTACACACATTCCCTGAGCAACCCGACAATGACTCCTTGAGGTGAGACCATAGGGAATAAAGACAGAGCTGGAAAAATCCAACAGCCCACTTTGAATTTGCTGCTGAAAAATTCTTTACCGTCAAGGTTCGTTAACAAGGCGATCACACTTTCCGATAGGCATCACAGATCTCTCTTGTGAACTGTACAATCTTTGTTTCGTTCCAAGGTCGGTTGTCTGCCGTTTTTTTTAGAGTACAATACTCAGCGTCTATAATATATATGTGTGGTTTGTACTCTGAACATGAAAAGAGGAACTGTTTCTTGAATTTGTGTCTTTTTTTTCTGCTTCCTTGTTCTCCTTTGGCTTTTTCAATTTCCCGCTTAAATGAGCAAGCTAGCGTGCAAAATTGGTAGGTGTCCTTCTTCGTAATCGACAATGTGTACACTCTGCATTTTAAAAAGTGTTGACAGCTGTCTCACTGTGCACTTTTCTGAGCCATAATCCGCAGTCATTCAGTATCAAATTCATTGTATGCAGTGTTTAGGATTTATTGTTGTGAGCTGGCATTTCCCATGGCTTCAAATAAGATGGACAATTAATTGTCGGCCCCAGTGTAAAGTGACTTGGTTTAGTGTTTCCTCTTTGGCACATGTAGAGGAGTCAGCAGTCAGCGATGTGGCTGAGTAATGGGTTCGAAGGTCACTGTTCGCGGCAGGCTGACATTTTCTCTGGTATTAAAGTGTTTTGATGGGCCCATCACTCTTTTTGATGTGGATTACAGCAGGATTGGGAACAAAGATTAGAAGGATGGCTATCTTCTGCCCTCCAGCTGCGTTTTTCTCATATTGCTTCACTGAGCCTGGTCTAAGAACAGCAGGAGGGCGGCTCATCTGAGGTCCTCAATCAGTGACCGTAGGATCACTCGACACATATGAGCGAAAGCTATGAAGTACTGCCTTTTGTAAGCTATGTGTACAGGTAGGAATACAACATGGCGGGTATGAATAATTTTTGGTGTGACATCTTCAGTATTACAACTCGATTTCTGGAAGGCAGTTTAGATTTCTGTTTTTGTTTGACATCCAACAATGACATCTGAAAGAAATTAAAAATTAGATTTACAAATGTTCCCCACCAAGAAATAACCATTATAATAACCAATAATCAAATAACCAAGTCTTTAAATATTTGCTCAGTTATCGGTGAATGCTCAATTGACTTAGTTTTAAATTATTTGATTTGACGTCATGATGCCTTGGAAACCTTTTCAGAAGTGTGTTTACAAGGTAGCGTACAAAACTATGATGAAGTCACTGACCGGCTGGCTTATTACATGCATAACTAAACTGTGTATGAACAGAACTAGCCTATATAAAATGGATAATTCATTAAAAAATGAAATAATTTACTTACCCTCATATCGTTCCAAAGCTAAGTGACTTTCGTCTGTGGAACACAAGAAAATATATTTAGCAGAATGTTTATGCTTGGGTG
>JAUMHP010000046.1:11868731-11880399 GCA_032361065.1 Enteromius trimaculatus
TCGTCGGTCTCCGACGTGACGTCTCCGTTCCCTTCTTCAGGGAACGAGGGTTACAATACGTAACCGAGACGTTTTCTGGCCACGCTAACGGATCGGTTTCGATACATCAATATTACTGTACAGTACTGTATGTGAGCTCTGACATAGCGGGAGATCATTTACCCTTTCTATTTCAAGTTATCAAGGTACAGAGACAATATTAAATGTAAAAAGGTACAGATTAAGTCAAAACACAACATTTATTTTTTAAAGGGCAAAAAAACGACAATTTAAAAAGTGAAGAATAAAGTGAAATATAAACATGAACATTATTCAAATAAATATTGACAGCAACAAGAAAATAAAACTTTTCTAAATACACCATCAGAACAAACAGCAACAATAACAAAATGTATCACTAAGTGGTGGACAATTGTCCATTTCAATAATTGGTGAGGTAGCATCACAGTGTGCAGTATCAAACAGATAAGACAACACTTTAAGCTTACATTGAACATTTACAATACCACTGGGTTAAATAAACCATCTAACCTTAACACTTTAAACTACTTAAAATAGTCTGTGTTTCATTATTATTAAATAATCTCAAATGTAAACATGGTAAAAGTGCACCATCCAGTCAGGATAACTGTGACGCACAGACTTCAGGAATGCCTGTCTTGACCTATTATAACAAGTCATTTAAAATGTAAACATAAAATGGTGGGGCTTGTCTCAAGTCTATTTCAGCTTCACTCTTACTCTCGTCGTTAAGTTCTGGAATAATTTTGCTGCTGAAATGTTAACCTATGCAGCCTTAGCCAGAAACAGAATTGATTCGTTCGTCTCTCGAGGGTTCGGGTTTTTTTGAGTCATTCGTTCATCACGTGACAGCCCCATAAGTTCAAAATGAACGAATTGTTCAAGAACGACCCATCACTAGTCTTGAGAAGTTCTGACCATCGCCTGATTGTCTATGCGCTTAATACACAGAAAATGCCCATTTTTATTCAAATGAATGTTTAATGCCTCAAATAGGCTACATAAATATCGCGGTTCACGTAGGTGTAGCGAACCGAACCAGGCAAACCGAATGGTTCGATAAAGAACTGAAAACATCTCTGCTGGAGGGAACGGAGACGTTATGTCATGACGACAGACTGGGTGATCTTGGAGGGTTTAACCTTCTTGCACCCCTCAGGAACCTCACTATTAAACTATTAAAAAACAACAATTAGAATCAAATGTTAAGCAAATCCTAACTTGAAGCATGAAGAGGCATTTTGCGTTTTTATTAAAGAAATCCACATGTACGCTTGGGTAAAGAAATCCATTGCATAGATATGCATTGTCTTGTTTAAGCACAGGCTTTTAAATTTAACAGGTTTTTAAGAGAAAAATTATTTCAGTCAAGTGTGTCCAGCCCTATGTAAATATGTTTGGGTTGGTATTTCGCACAAAACTACAACCTTCCTTAAATATTACTGCTTTTACTTATACAATATGTGTCATCTCTGCTGTTTTCAGTCACATTTTACTTGAACAAGCCCCCAGCCATCCCAGAAAGCACACAGACATGCACATCCACACCACCCCCTTCCCTCCATAACATTGGCATCACATCATGTCCTACCTGAATGGCAGCCAGTGTGGCTGCAAGCAGTGACGATATAGCAGTCTTAATAGAGACACAATGCTAAAGGCCATGGTCAAGCATCAGCTACTCCACAGTGCAGTCTATTGCAGTGCTCAAAATTACGATCAGGCTTCATGGAGGAGAATCCGGTCAAGCTAGACACCTAGCTTTAAAGATACGAATCCAATCCCAGAATAGTATTAGCCCATTACTGAGGCATGGCTTCATTGATTTTTTTTAACCTTGAGGTTAAGCAGTAGCTTGCTTCCTTCCAACCATAGATCTAGTGCATAATAATATAAGTAGTAAGTCAATTCTCAGGCATAGAGAGCAGCAGCATCTCTCCCACCTCAGACTTATTTCCTCATTAACACATCTAAGATTGAGATCCTCTGAAAACAGTGACTCATTTCACAGCTCATACGGTGAGAAACCACCAAAATATACACATCAGCTAAGCGTTTCTAGACATTTTTCCAGGCATTTTCTAATGTTAGGGAGAGTGCGGTAGGTTTTTGCTCCCTTCCTCTTGCAAACTCTGCATTAATTTTAGAAAGAGTTTACCAGATAGCTGCCATATATAACTGTTTGAGAGTGTGCATGTATAAAGCATTTAATCCGTCTCAATATATATTCTGTATGGCAGATAAAACCATGTAATGTACTTGGTTAAAGATGGCTAAATTATTTCATCTGAAAGCAGACTTGAAGGAAAAATGCCAGTAAGCTTTACCTCAGAGAGTCTGAAATACAATATCAAATATTATTGGATTTTTTTTTCATTGCAGTCAAATATTAAAATTATCTTGCTTGGTTTACAAAAATGTAAATAATGTTAGGCAGAATAACACTATTGATTATGATGTGTGAGGTTTTTCTTTTTATGTTGCAGACTTATGTTCTTTTTTAATAATTAGGTTTATTAAGAATTATATTCTGCTTTTAAATAGCAAACTTAGGTTAAATCTTTCATGGCTCACCCCAAGCTCTTCTGTATTGCAAGTGATTTTGTTTTGTGCTTTGCAGCTCCAGAAGTGGTAAACTACGAGCCGCTTGGTCTGGAGGCAGACATGTGGTGAGAATGAGCATTTTACTTTTACCTGGCCTCCCTGTTACCTCACTTCCTGTACTAATCATGTGGTTTTATTTCTGCCTAACTCTAGGAGCGTTGGGGTGATCACTTATATTCTGTGAGTATTCATAATCATCAGTGTTGTTGTGATGTTGTAAATATAGTTAATATCACTACAAATGAAATCTAAATGGATTTTCACTTAGGCTGTAAATAGCATCCATTTTCGTAATTGCATTATTTTTCTCAAAGCATAGCTGTAATCACATTCTGCAATAAAACAAAGGCATGGCGAACAGATATAGCTGAATATGAAGCAAATTAAGTGTTTCCAGTCATCTAGTGTCATAGAATAAACTCCCACAGTGCAACAACTGTCATAAGGAATGATGTTTGCAGTAAAATAATGCTTAGTAAAGTCTTGCGAAATGCCAAATGCTACATTAGACATTGATGTTTCTGCATAGAGATTGCATCGAGTTCTGGTCAATTGCTTTACCCTACTTTAGAAGCATTTCTACAATATAATTATCTAATAGGATTAGAATTGACGAACGGGCAAAGATTTAAAGGGGAGCAGAGGGAAGATTTGGGGAGAGAATTCAGAAAGGAGAAAAAAAAAAAGATTAAGTCAATCACTTGAATAAAGACCTCTTTCCACAGAAGTTCTTGTGAAGCCAGTATCACATTAAAAATACCAAGCACTTTAGTGTATATCTGTTGTATAAAAATAGAGCAAGACATGGAATTTATAACCCATTCCATCAATGTGATGGATAATGATTATTAGCACAACCTCTGGGTGCAGTGTCTAATTGTAAAGCTTGTGTTGGTCTTCCTGCGGAAACACTGAGGTCGCTCACTCTATATGTGTGTGTTTGTATTAATGTGAAAGGAAACTCAGCGTATCTCAGAGCAACATAAACAATGGAACTTGCCTGTTGTTTGTGATAAGACCTGAGGGGGGACCCTCCTTTTTGATGGGAACTGAATCCATGCGTCTCTGACGTAAACAGCGAAAGGGGGAATCTCACGAAAACTGGAAATGATCAGCTCGTATTCAACCCTGTGCTCAAAAGAGGGGCAAAAAAAAGAAAAATTGTCATGCAAAGAACATTAAGCCTACTTTTAGAGCCACGTTTGATCTAATAAAAAAAAGGCCATACCTTTTCTCTCTCTGCTTCTCTATCCTATCTGTCCATCACTATCTGTCCATCAACATGTGCTAATATTAGCAGTCTAAACAGAGCTAGGAAAGTTCAATGTCTATCTCAGGGCGGTTCTTTACACTCCCCTTTCATCATAGGCAAATAAAAAAAATAGAGCTTCACATCAGGAAGATATCGCGTTGTCATGTCTAATCCTGACGCTCTTCTTGCATTCCTATTCCACCATTCTTTTCTTTTTCTCACACTTTTGGAGACTGTTTCTTACCCATGGGCTGAATTTGCACTGTGAATTTAGAACAGTTGTAACTTTACAAATAAAAAAAATCTCCTGACAAAAAAAAAAAAAACTGGACTGCAGCTTATTTTTATATTGATTGCATCAAACGTGACTTGCTATACTGAAGACAGTATACACCAAATAGGTGATAAAATGGTCTTTTTCTCTCTGTCTTTAGGCTTAGTGGTGCCTCACCTTTCCTGGGTGAAAATAAGCAGGAGACACTTGCCAATGTGTCAGCCGTGGACTACGAGTTTGATGAGGAGTACTTCAGCAACACCAGTGCTTTGGCCAAAGACTTCATTACACGGTTACTTCTCAAAGATCCAAAGTAAGAGCCACTAAAGAAGCTTGTTATGGTTTGAGGTGGTTCAGTATGGTTCACCTTAGCCACTAGTTGTTTCTTTTACTGAGCAGTTCCTTTTTAGAAACTAGCGGGCTTGAGTAATACTTGTTGTCTTGTTTCTTTTTACTATTTATGTTGATTATCTGTAGTTATACTGAATCAGTGAATCCTGTGAAGAACGTTCATCACAAATCGTGTCACTAATCAAAAGTAACTGAGGAAGTGGGTTGTGTCAACAAACAAAAACAGGCGCTTTACACATGAATGTGGAGACATTCAATCATTTCTGTTTTAGTTCCATATTGGTCTGCCAAATTGCTTCTCTGCTCTCATTTAGTCTTTATCTACACCGACCTCATTTACTTCTGATGAAGTTTAAAAGAGAACTAAAACTAGTTCTGCAGAAGTCCAGTCGTTACTTCAGCATAAATGCTGTTTAAGTCTAAACATTGTCACGAAAGCTGATATGCAACATTCCAGAGCCCAGTCCCACAATTCATTCTGTGTTTTCCGCAATGCACAATGTGATAAATATCTTTCGATTTGTATACCGAATGCCTCTTTGTTTACTCTGAAGGTTATTTTTAGGTGCTTATTTGTGGGACCTTAAGTTTCACAAACTGCCTGTTCATTACATTCTGTATGTTAAAAAAATATTACATGTGAAAATAATGTTTTCATGTTTACAGAAAAAGAATGACTATCTTGGACAGTCTTCAACACCCCTGGATCAAGGTTTGTCCAACCACCACTACTTAGAAATCAATTACCGAGCATGATTGTCTTAACACAGTGTGAATGTCTTCTTTTAAGCCAAAGGACACACAGCAGGCACTTAGTCGTAAGGAATCAGCAGTGAATATGGAGAAATTTAAGAAGTTTGCTGCCAGAAGAAAGTGGAAGGTACTTTTTTTTTTTTTTTTTTTTTACTTTTGTCTATGTATTGTTTAAATGCCAGTTCCACATTCCAGAAAGCAAACATCATGTTCTGCTGTGAAAGTTTTTGCTATTTGACAAAGTGTTGTGCCCTCAGTAGTGCTTTCTGAGGAATCAGCATCATGTGCCACGCCAACATGTCACGATATTTCCACACACACACACACACACTGATAAAAGCAAGCAAAACAAACCCTTGGAGCTATGAAACAATAAAGAAGCATGCATAAAGTTACAGTGCCCTCAAGCGCAGGATTAAGCTTGTGTTAATAAAAAAACAAATAATAGTCGGTTAGCATGTCATATGAATAGTTGAAATATCATTTAATCAGTTGAGAAGGGTTTTAATCGCAGTTTGATGCTTTGGATAAAAATTCTATTGAATGTGTCGCGTATATCGTCTCTCTCTTAATATTGTTTGTTTGTTTTTGTCTGACTTCCTTAGCAATCGGTGCGTCTCATCTCTCTGTGTAACCGGCTCTCCCGCTCCTTCCTGTCTAGGAGCAATATGAGTGTGGCACGCAGTGATGACACACTGGTAAGAGTTCACAGTTGAAGTCATCGTTCAAGATTGCATTCATGTGTTACAATTTTTTCATTTGCGAAGATGAGGTAGACTTCCAAAACACAATTTATATATATATATGTGTGTGTATATATATATATATATATATATATATATGTATGTATGTATATGTATGTATGTATATATATATGTATATGTATGTATGTATGTATGTGTGTGTGTGTATATATATATATATATATATATATGTGTGTGTGTACAAAAAAGGCAGCAGAATCTGGCAAAAAGAACAACAAAACCTAAAAGACATTTGTTGAGCTTTGCAACAGCAGAGGAACCCCCGTATCCCTGAGCTGTGCCGTGGTCTATATTTATGGGATGAGCAGATCTAATGAGCTTCCCACACACCTGAGAATAGAGGCAGACACACACACACTCAAAATGTACTTGCACAGTAATAAAATACTCTTGTTTTGGAACGATTACTGTTTAACACATTAATATGCCTGATTGCTAATTGCAGTGAAAGTTTATATTGAAGCTTGCCATGAAGTCTTATCCAACCTATGGTGAACACATTCACTGACACTCGTACAGCCATGTGGGGTTTTGCATGGTCTTTATACGGGCCGGATATTTGCTTAGTGATGTGTGATAAGCCTGAAGAGTGAAGTGTTATTGCCGTTGTGCTGCATAAACTGTTATCTAAACTTTACAGCTCACTATCTCTCTCTTCACCTGCTTCTTACACGTCACACATTGCCATAATATAAATGTCTTTCTTCCCTTAAAATGGTCATATAACCTAAAATATATATATTTTAATATTACCTGCATTATGAAATATTTCAATATTCATAATGCACTTAAATCTATGAGACATTTGGGGTTTCTGTGTGAACAGGAAATGGGTGCGTTTCGTACAGGAAGGGTGTCAGTAACCGTAATCAATATGTGACATCCTTTATCATTCTATACATTACCCTTCAATTTCTTTTGTTTGTTTTGTAATAAATGAATACATTTTATTCAGTAACAATGCATTAAATTGGTAGAAAGTGGCAGGAAAGGCGTTTATAATGTTAAAAAAAAAAAATCTGTTTCAAATAAATGCTGTTCTGTTATTTTAGAACGTACTGGTTATTAAAGAATCGTTTTCAACATTGATAATAATATATATTTAATTTTCTGAAGACACTGAAGACTGGAGTAATTGCTGCTATCATTTTGAATGAAATCATTCAACAAAATAATAATTCACAATATTTCTGTTTTATTTTGTTTATTCTTTCAAAAAAACTTTCTGACCCCAAACTTTTTTTGGAAGATAGTGAATGATTTTAAGCAGTGCCAGTTTTTATTTGAAGTGCCCCTATTATTTTGATTTTGGGAGTCCTAAACAACAGCATGCAAGGTCAAAAAATACTTTCATTTTCTTGTAATATGCATTTATTTTTACCTTATTAAAAACGACTCAAGGTCGGCCCTTCGTTTTGAGAGACAATTTTATAAATGGTGCACTTTCAGATTTAAAACTTGGCAGGATGTTTTTTTTTTATTCAATTAGAGCTGTGTTATACACACTGCATGAAAGATCATTTTCAAAAATGCATAATAGGAGCACTTTAAAATTGAGAAAAAAACCTTGAAATGAAATATTAAATTAATGTGGCTTTCATTACCATAATATATATTGTAAAGTGCATAAAATTATCTGATACCAGCACTGCGTTATAGTCCTTTCGCTATATATATATATATATATATATATATTTTTTTTTTTTTTTTTTTTTTTGTTCCAGTGACAGAACAAATTTACACCTAAAGGTCACATAAAATGACACATAGAAGTCTTGTTTTACGCTCCATGTGTGACTACAGCATCGCTTTCTTAAGAAGCCTCTGGCTGTTTGTAGAGTGTGTTCAAGTGTGCATTTTGTGTAATTGGATACACACGTCTAGTACAAGACGTGTATGTGGGTGTTATTCCAGTACACTCCTTCATTAAACACAAGCACACATGCTCTCTTTTTCTCTTTTCTTCCTTTACGGCCAGTCCAGTTTCCCTCTATAGCTGTGAATCAGAGTGTTTTGTCCAACACGTCTGAGCTGTCAGATGCTGTTTGGAGGTGATTGGGTCACACAGCACACAAAGCAGCGGTCGAGCGGTGAAGAGAAAGCACGGTCTGTGCTCCGCCCCTCGTCTGCATTATTCAATAGGATTAGGACTTCACGCTGTGTATTTGCTGATAAGACCAACTGTAGTACTACTGAGCATAAAAGGATTTGCTCAAAGTGTGACTGTCAAAGGATGCTTGCTGTTGTTTTTCCTTCTAAATCTTGTTGTATAGTAGCCTAAATGCTGTCATGTTGGCAGTTTTTATCTGATTTATATCACAGTTGGGCTTGTTAATTATTTGTTATTTGTAAGAATTTCAAATCAGAGCTGTTCAAGAGTCATGTTGGAACCGTGTAATTCAATTGGTTAATATAGGTTTAATTCTTACATGTGACATCTATGAAAGTGTATTCATGGTTAACTAAATCTCTACACAACACACAATCATTAAAGTCATTTATTATTGAATTTGACCTGACAACTAAAACTCAAAAAAACTCAAGGGGATTTTAAAAGAAGTTTCTTAGATTCATCAAGGCTGTATTTATTTGATTAAAAATAGTTATTGATGGCAAATCTGGGTTTTCAGCAGCCTCAGATAAAATCTTATTTTACATACAGTGTATGTATGCAATATTTTTAAATTCTTAATATTAAGATTTTTTGTAAAAACGTTGAAATAGTTTTTGTCTAAATACTTTAATGAATGTTCTTTTAAAAATATGTTTTGGAAATAAAAGCCTACTGTCACTTTTGATTAATTTAATTCATCCTTGCTGAATACATTTTTTCAGCCAAAAAAAAAAAAAGTCCTACTGATCTAAAACTTTTGAATGGTAGTGTATCACACTGACAAATGTAATGTTTGCCTGTAGTATGTTTTTAGTTCTGTTATTGTTTATATTCAATAATTCATTGTTGTTGTTTTTTTTTTTGACAGGATGAGGAGGACTCATTTGTCATGAAGGCTATAATCCACGCAATCAACGACGACAATGTTCCAGGTCTAAAACACCTGCTTGGATCTTTGACCAGCTATGATATTAATCAACCTAACAAGGTAAGGAAAGCAAAGTGAGAATCTTCATGGAGGTGATGTGGGGATTGCAAAAAATAGAGTAAGTGATAGTCATGCTTATGGTCTCTGCTTGACTTGATCTCTGTCCAAGTGATCCGTAGCCAACCTGAGCTCGATTCAGCTGATAAGTGTATCAGTATCACTGTACGCCAGTGACGTCTGAGTTTACATTGTCGTTTTCAGCAATGACACTGAGATGTGCAGCAAGAGACTGACAAATATCTCATCATCTCATCTCATCAAAAATCACATTATAAGTTAATCATTAATATTTTGATTAATCAAAAAGATTAACAAAATTAACAAGACATTTACAATTAACATGTTCAGTTAACAAAACAGTTTTAGAGAGACCATTTTGAGTCGCGGTTATGCATTGTTACGTGTAGATGTGTGACACAGGAAAAGTGTTTTGTTTAGATGAGGGAAGAAGGCAGAGGTTGATGAAACTGTAATCTGCTCGCTGATGTGAGGAGACAAGCGTGCTTTTAATTGTATTGCTCACAGCTGTCCAGTGCTGTCTCTGTTTATGTATGCACAGTGAGCACTATTCCCATGACTCTCATGCATTTATTCATTTAGAGAAGTTTATCGGCAGTCTTGAGAAACAATTCCAGTGCCTGCAAGAATTTTTTACCAACCACTGTGATTGCTCTTCGCCAATTAAAACTGCTGTGCAAACAATGAAAAATGAATCAGGCTAATTTGAATCGGCATGTTCATACTGACTCAGAATTATAGGCTTAATTAAAGCTGCTTTTGAATGCTACAAGGAGCTATTAGTGCCTTGTTATATTCAGTAAAGGGATTCCTGTTTGTGCGTGTGTTTGTGTACATATTTCAGCATGGAACCCCTCCGCTTCTGATTGCTGCGGGCTGTGGAAACGTCCAGATCATTGATGTGCTAATGAAAAAAGGAGCGGAGATTCAAGCCTTTGATAAGGTGTTGTACTCCATTCTCTCAGATAATTAATGTACAATTAACTGTACTATTAAAAAGTTTGTGGTTGGTATGATTTTATTTATGCTCACAAGACTAAATTTATTAATCAAAGTATAAAAAAATAAATGAATAAATAAATAAAAGTAATATATTTTCATTTTATATGAATATTATATAACATATAAATATATAATATAGTATATCATATATAAAAAATAATACAAAAAATATTATTTATTTACAATTTAGTATATGTTTGTTCCTCCTGTGATGGCAAAGCTGAATTTTTAACTGCAGTTACTGATCTTCATACTTTTTTATCATTTTAATGTGTCTTTTTTTAATAAAAGCATTGATTTAATTTTAAAAATATTGTAGCAACACCAAACTTGGAGGAAGAAACTGAATACATGTTTCACCAAATGGTAAATCTGGACATGATAGACACCAAAACAACAGAAAATACGTACAACACACAACATGCCATTCTTTTCCTCAGACTGGAGCCAACGCTATCTACTACGCCGCCCGACATGGTCATGTGGGGACCTTGAGATTCTTGCATGAAAAGAAGTGCCCTCTGGACATCCAAGATAAGGTGCCTCAATCTTTTTCTATCTCTCTCACTCTCACACACTCACTCAACAATCACAACCCCAGGGAGAGGACAGATTTGATTTTTCAAAGTCTTTCCCTATCCGGCACCTTTCTCCACAAAACCTTTCCTACTGAGTTCACACGCCTCTCTACTTCCCATTGGTAATTTGCAGTTGCTATGGTTACTCGCTGGCCTGAGGTTTGCCGTTGTATGAAATAATTGTTGACTGTTTGTTGACTGCCTCACTAGTCGGTGAAGTGCGCTCAGTCAAGCGAATTCGCGGGGTAAAGTGTTGTTAAGTTTGTCAGGAGTACCATACAGAATCACACTTGGCATGTCCGCAGCTTCATTACGGGTGTAAAATGAGTTCTTGAAACGTCCGCCTCAGCCTGAGGTTTCCAGGAGGAAGTCCAGCGCAAAGCTGATTTGGGAAGGGTTTTGGCAGTTCTCAGCACACAAAGATCTCCCCCTTGAACCGGTCACATTCTGTTTGTGCAGATTTTCCAGTTGCTATAACCCTACTTTGGCAGCAGGGAAATCTTTTAAAGAAGTTCCTAGCTGTTCCTTGTTCAGCGGTTTTGATAGTTTCCCTTATGTACACACAAAACATGATCATTGCAATTTTTTGTTCAGATCATCAAAGTGTTATTACATTAATAAAATGCCGTCTCATCACTGAATTATGTGCAGACGTCAGCATGCTATTCATAATTTGAGTAACGTTTGACATTTTCTCTTCTAGTCTGGAGAAACAGCTCTGCATGTGGCTGCTCGCTATGGTAATGTGGATGTAGTCCAATACCTTTGCAGCATCCATGCCAACCCTGACCTAGTGGACCGGGTAGGTATCAAACATGCACACACACACACACACTGACTGATATACACCACACTGAACAGTCCAAGCCATTGTGGACTAATATGACACATAGTGGTGTGGATGTAGCATCACATAGAAGTTGATTAAAGGCAGGGCAGGTGACATAGTT
>JAUMHP010000046.1:11885014-11909917 GCA_032361065.1 Enteromius trimaculatus
CTCTAATATATATATATATATAGAGAGAGAGAGAGAGAGAGAGAGAATAGTAACATATGTTTTATATACTCTCAACAGCTTTTGTTTTTTAGTTTGGCTGCTATCCTCTTGCAGTGTTAAATATTGAGATGTAGCACTGAGCCGGTGTCCTTCCCTCTTAGCACATTAATCAAATCGCAGTCTCTTTATCTCTTTAAATAAGTGTTCATTTATCATTCACGACAGCCTAGATTACCATTCTGTCCTTAATCCTTAATCTTTCAGTCAGATGTGTCTTGCCTCATATAGTGCCTCTCCCATAGAACGTGTGTTGGTTCCTGTAGGTTTGCGTGATTTGATTGCGTTATTTGATTGTGTGGTTGTCCCTCCTTTGAATGACTGATTTTCAGTCTGACTCGTTCTGAGTCTTAATATGTGTTTGTCAGGATATAGCTGTCTGATATTTGTGCAGGTCTGTGATATAAGGGTGTGCCGTCCCCGGGAACGTTATTAGCCTAGTGCATTAAAATGTTCTTTGCCAGAGTGAAGGTTTTTAATGAAAATCTGGCAGTTCAGAATCATTGTTTAAATTTCAACAGCGGTGAAGTACAGCGTGCCCCAATGAACCCCCAAATGAACCCCGAACCTACTCATCCCAAACAATGTATGTTTTCAATCAATAACCCCTACATGCCTCCCCTCTCTCACACCCCTTGACTCCATACCGTCTCAAAGCGCTCCTCCTCAGTGTTAATATTGTATAGTGGCTGATGCACAATGCATGTTACAGCACACAGGAGTTTTGAGAATCCATAATTCATTGCCAGAGGCGTATGGCTCAGCGGCTTGAGAAAGGAAAAATGGCTTCCACATATAGGACGCCATTGATTAATGTGGCCTTCATGCTTAGATTTTGCTCCTTTTTTCACTGTTTTGTCATGCTGTACGTTACCGTTCAAATGTATGAGGTTGGTAAGATTAAGTACAGCACTGCGTTAATTAACTACATTACACAAGCTAACCATAAAAAAATACATTTTATTTTTTTCATTGATGTGATCAAAATACAATAAAAATTTTAATATATTTCAAATAGTATAAAAAAACTAAAATTAAAAGTTAATTATTTCTTGTTATGGCAAAGCAGAATTTTCAGTAGCCATTTTCCAGTCACATGCTCCTTCAAAATTCATTCTAATAAGCTGATTTAATTCTCAAGAAACATCATCTTTAATTATAAATGTGGGAACTGTCATACATTTTTTAAATTATTATTATTTGATGGAAATAAAGTTTAAAAAAGAACATTTTATAGAATAGGCTTAACTGCCCCTTTTAATCAATTTAATGTATTACTGCTGAATAAAAGTATTAGCAAGCAAAGACTAGATTTGGTTGACGACAGGATACTCCATTCATCCTTGAGATTTTTAGGCATCTTTTGGGAGACAACCGTAAATCAATAAAATGAATTGAAGCGCATCCTCGTGGGGACACACAGTATGAGCTGGAGAGGAGCAGACAGACACAAAAAGAGCTTGTGAATGAGAAAATGGGCTGTTTTGTGCAGAAGATTTTTCAGTAATATCTCACCAAGTCTAATTGGCAGGAAAGCTTGTGTTTAATCAAGCCACGTTAGATAAGATAATTACGTTGCAGCAAATCTATTCCCATTACTATCCTTTTCATCTGTGCTTTTACACCTCTGCCCTGTTCACCACATCCTCTTTCGCTGTCGTCTGCGTGGGGTGTGCGGGGGGAGGAACACAGCTGTTTCTGGTCGTGTGATTTGCTTGTGCTCGTGGTCCCAGGTGTTAGGTGTGGGTTCGTGTAGCTGTGTGTGAGACTGTGTACATGTATTCTGAGGTGTTAAATCATTAATGGTTTTGGTTTAGGGCTGTAACTGTGGTGAGTTTGGGGTTAACAGATTTTGTTTAGTTTTTTCTGATAACCAAGACTACCCTGAGGTTTGTGTACATCCCTAATGCTCTCTTTAAGTCTGTATGTGTTTAAAGCATTTTTGCATATGGCTTTTCCATGGAATATACTTTCTGCAGGCAGGCCCTCTCTGATAGTTATTCCCCCTCCACAGCTGGTGTTTCCTAATGCTGATTTCACAATCACACATGTGCTGCCGTCACAGCCTCCAGGGAAGATCCAATGTGCGTCATTTCGGTTGTAATAAAATAAACACAGATTTAATTTTTTTTTTTTTCTTCTTCTAATTCTTTTTTTTTCTCTTCCAGACAAAGACAGAAAGCTTTAAGCTTGTGTAATTGATCCTTTAATTATGTATTTTATCATTCCGGTGCTACCAAGTAAAATGATTGGAAATGTAGATTAGTCTGTTCCCATTAACTGCCTTAAATGAGTGCCATTTTCCAGGGGGGTTCCTAGATAAAAATGACACCTGGGGTTTAGTCCATTAGTGCTATATTATGAAGGCAGTACTTCCAGGTTTCAAGTTAGTAGGATTTTTAATTTGATGAGTTATACTGAAAAAACTGAAGCTATATATAAATTAGTGCTGTTAAACAGTTGTTCACGATTGATCATATTCACAGTGTGTACTGTGTATATTTATTAATCATATATAAATACAAAAAATATAGATACTATGTTTACATATTAAATTTGAATATAATATAAAATAAAATATATAATATAAATATATAAACATGTAAATATTTTCAAAATGTATACTAAATGTTTGAGTATTTACATATTAAATAAACACAGTACACGTTATGTAAACAAAAACTTATTTTGAATGCGATTAATTGTGATGAGTTGCTTGAGAGCACTAATATATAGTAGTATAATATGAGGTGATAGCTGACACATCAGTTGTATTGTGATGTTAGAAAAAAAACACAATTGTGGGTCAGTGGATAAATATAAAGAGCCAGGCCATATTTTATTTTTGTGGTGTAATTGACATCACCTGAACTGTATGCCTCTAAATAGGCTTCTAGCAGCTGAAGAGACTTTTTTCCATGGGCGGACAGACAGATCGCAGCAGAAGTGAGAGGTGGTGGGTGAACAGTTGAAGGAAAATATTACCCACTATATCTATAACTCATTTTCAGTAAGAGCCACAGTCAGGCAGGATAGAATCACATGCAATCCCAGGAAACTGTTTTAAATAAGTGTATGGCTGTGTGCCAGGACTCCACTTATAATTACTTTTTTTTTTTGTGTGTGGTATCTTTTATATAAACCCATTTCATATATACAATCATCTGATATGTCTTGAAGGCAGCATTACATCTGTCAGCCATAATCATCACTGTACCCACTGTAGTAATGTTCTGTGTGAGTCACGCTGTTGAGCTGTTAGGTGATGTTCTCTCTTCTTTCTTTCTCACTTTTTCTTGTTACCCTGCGAACACTCTCTCTCTCTCTGTATCTCTGTATCTATCAGAGCTTTATCAGTGCGGTGGCCTGGTAATACTGTGCAGATGAAAGGCTGACAGTCTTTTATTTATCTAGCTTTACTCATTCATCTGTGTCACTGGACTGACTGGCCCTGCATTGCCTGTAATGTTCAGTAAGCTGCATTTTATCCATCACTGTCATTGTCTCGCACAGGATGGGAAGACAGCGGAGGATCTGGCGATTGCAGAGCAGCAGGAGCATGTAGCAGTGCTGCTGGCCAAGCTGAAAAAGGTGTGAGTCTTTGTTTATTATTCATCTCACTGAGACTCAAGAGACATTCATTTGCATTACATGAATGCTTTGTGAAGGCTTATGAGATCCTTGTTGTATTTTATATGACACCTGCAGGAGATGTCAGTTTTACTCGATAATGGCTCTTTTCTCACTGGAATGTGTGCTTATATTTTTCTTAATAAATATTTGTTTTACCCCCAATGGTCCAAAAGCAACTTCATGTGCAGTTTGTAAGGCGTTATGAAATCCGTATGAGAAAATGAATAGGAAAATACTTTCAGAACTAAAAGTGGATAGTCATTGCTTCTCAAACATTAAGCTCTTGTGTTCTTGTGTCTCATTTTTTAAGGTTACTTAAAATAGATTTTCCATATTCTAAGATATTAAACATCTAATTGACATACAGTTTACATCGTTTTTTTTTCTTCATCTTGATCTTTTTAATGCTTCAGTCACTCAGATTTGATGTAATGTTCAGAAGTATGGTTTATCTATTAACCACATACTCAACTTTAGATTTTGTAAATCTTTTAATTTGACAGTAACATACATGATTTAATATATGGCATTTAGCATTTTGTATTTTACTTTGAAAACTGGATTATGCTCAGCTGGAGGACTCTGAATACTCGCTATTAAGAGCCTATTAATTCCACTCATTAGCATGCACTGAACATTCTCAGACACATTAACATTATGTCATTGGTCCATATGTCATATTGTAATGCCACTGGATTGTGTTCATTTGCATACCCTTTGTGACTGGTCTTACAGGACAACCATAAGAGCATTTACATCCAGCAGCTGCGGCCTACACAGACCCTCCAACCTCGCATCAAACTCAAGCTGTTCGGACACTCGGGAGCAGGGAAGAGCACTCTGGTGGAGTCTTTGAAGTGTGGCATCTTGCGGAGTTTCTTCAGGAGGAGGAGGACCAGGTTGACCAATCCTGTCCGGCACCCAGCCTCACCCGTCACCTCCAAACCAGCAGGTAGGGTGATGCGTTTTCCTTTATCTATAGAAACACTGAAAATGAAAGGAAAAGGTCTTTTCAAGATGTAGATGAGCTTGTTTCTTCATCAAGAGAAATTTAGTATTATATTGCTCACAAATGAATCCTTTGCAGTGAATGGGTACCATCGGAATAATAGTCCTGACTGCTGATAAAAACATGATTTCCAGTCCACCAAATAAAATCTTATAAAGTAAAAAGCTGCATATTTGTAAGAAAGACATACGTCAAGGTGCTTTAACTTAAATTGTCATTGACGAAATAAATAGTCCTTGATCTGGTGAGCAAGTGATGTAATTCAGAGTTTCTCTAAATGTGTTATGATGAAGAAACAAATCTCAGATGACCTGAGGGTTTTCAGCAACTTTTCTTTTTTGGTGATCTATTCCTTTTAAGTTTAGAAACTTGCAGTATATTGTTTTTTCTGGGTTGATTTTTTCCATTTACTCACTCATTCTCAGATTAACATATAGCGCTATCATTGGAAGGCGCAATCGCATTCATTTTATGCCTTACACATGATTTTTTTTTTTTTTTCACAATTACTGGCACAGCCAAATTGAGGAAGTTGTTTCTAGGTTTCTGTGAGAAAAGTTTTTAGAAAGAACCAAAGTTCAGTGGAAAGCGTTGATTGTGCGAGACACATGCAGCACATTGTGACTAACACATTTGCAAGGTATAAAAAAATAGTTTGAGTCATCTGACTCTCTCATGTTATTTCGGTTATAACTGAAATGGCTGTTAGCACTTCTGTGGGTTTTTTCGGGAATTTTGTTTTTCCCAGCTACTAGAATAGAATAGAAACTATTTTAATTTTGTGCATGTGGTGACTGGCTTGTCTCTTGGAGTTTTTTTTATATATATATATATATATACATACAAACTTTGTCCGTTACCAGTTCAGATCTTTATCTACAAGAAAACGTTTTTTGTTTGTTTTTGGTAATCTCAAAATCAGAAAAAGGGAACTTTTACTAAATATTTATTTTTCTTTCAACGCTGGGAAAGCTGGAATCAGGCATTAGGAAAGAGCTCCCCCATGTGGTGGGTTTCCACATTTTAAGAATTGATTTTGAACATCTTATAAACCCTCAAATAATATACATAATTTATCATTTAGCTACAAACATATCCTTATTGCATTTATTGTTATCTATTATAAGAAGTCAATTCCATCAAGTTTACAGTCTTTCTTTTTGCTTCCCTGTTTGTGTGCCTGTAGTGTCTGTCAGCATCTCTAACCTGTACCCGGGCTGTGAGAACGTCAGTGTGCGTAGCCGCAGTATGATGTTTGAGCCCAGTTTGACTAAAGGAGTGCTGGAGGTCTTCAGTCCTGTTCATAACGCTCTCTCCACGGCCGACGACACTGCCACCAAAGCCATCGACATCCAGAACACCAATGTCAATGGTAAAAGTCATTTATCTTAAATAAGTCTCACCAAAACTAAATATATTTGAACAAAATACAGTAAAAAAAAGAGTAACATTGTGAAATATTAATAATAATATTTATATATAATAATATTTTAATATTTTTGTAGAAACTGTGATATTTTGAATGTATATAAAGATCGAAAGAACAGCATTGCTTTGAAATAGAAATGTTTAATAAAATGATAAATACCCTTACTGTCACTTTTGATCTATTTAATGCATCTTTACTTAATAAAAAATATTTATTTCGCAAACTTTTGAATGATATTGTGTATTTTGTGTATTGTATTATGCAATATTGTTTAGGTGTTGGAGACCTGAGTATATGGGAGTTCTCTGGTAATCCCGTCTACTACTGCTCATATGACTACTTTGCTGCGAATGACACCACAGCCATTCATCTGGTCTTATTCAGCCTGGAGGAGCCTTACGAGACTCAACTGAACCAGGTCACATTTTGGCTCAACTGCCTGAAGGCCCTCACGCTGCCAGAGGACAATATCGGTATGTTGCAAGTGTGTGTGTCTCCTGAGACTACGGTGTACAATGTATGGAGGACTTTTTGCTGAGGACTTTCCATTACAGTAATTACAGGGATCAGCTGAAGCTGTGAAGTCTGTGATTAAGAGGTCTTAAAGAGCTAAACTGTCAACTTAAAGAGCTGTTATTCAGTTTTTCTGTGCTGAAATTAATATCTTTTACTTGGTTACTATATAGTTATTTTGCATAGCGTTAATATTATCCGTATTTATATTCTGTTAGTATTTTAAGCAATAACCAACTGTACAATGAACTTACCCATAGCCCGGTCACTATAAATGTAGAGCTATCAATTGATTTACATTTTTTAAAATGCATTAATTACATGATATTGTGTTATTATGAGTAAAGCATTAAATTGACATAAAGTCTGGCTTTAGAAGTCAATATACTATTTGCTTTATTTCTATATGATTCAACAAAGTTTTATAACTGGCAAACATTTTTTTACTTTTATTTTTTTTTATTATACATTTTATTTACATTTTTTTTTACCATGGAGTTTATCGATCTATCCGAGACCCGTTCACACAGAATGCATTCAACCATCCCATGTGTGCTATTTATGCTTGGTTTTTCTGTGTACATATACACTAGATGGAGGTTTTGGCCACTGCATCATGTCTTGCTGTTTTCACACCATGAGCACCGTGTTTGTTCTCTGACAAAAGTTATTTTTAACCCAAAATTTTTAAAATGAACAGTTGTATTGAATGTACAAGTTATTTGACAGTCATATGGTAGACATGAGCTCATGCATGCAGTTTTGTTCTCTGTGTATTACTGTTTCACCGTTCTCCATTCTGTGTGCTTCATTAATGCTGTTTGTAGTTTTCTCATTCTTGTCTCTCTTAAACTCTCTCAGTAATTTCAGCCTGGCTTGCCTTTGCTTTCACTGTAGTGATGGTTGATGAATTTGTGTAAGTACTGTAGCAGGCACATCCATAGCACTATGGATAATGCCAAAAGAGACTTAATTAGAGTCTGGCATCAGTCTTAATCTAGGAATCTAGTTTTTGTTCTGTAATTCTCTAATAGGCGATTTGAGAGTGAAGATTATGCATAATGATTGAAGATATTAGAAATGGACAATAAAAGTGCCTCTCTATTATATCCGCAGCCTTTGGAGGGAAGATCAGGAATCCTCTGCGTGTAGTCCTGGTGGCCACACATGCTGACATTGTCAATCTGCCCCGATCGTTTGGAGGAGAGTTCAGCTATGACAAGGAGAGATCTCTACTTAAAGAAGTCAAAAACAGGTGATTAAAGCAATATAATATGTCAGTTTGAAGCTATGAGACTTGTAAATACATTAAGTGATCATTTTTGAAAGACTAATTTGATGGATGAGCCAAACTATTAAACAATTTTTTTTTTCCTCTCAGGTTTGGGAATGATCTGCGTATTGCGGAGAAGCTCCTTGTCATGGATGCAGGAGCATCTAACTCCAAAGACATGAAGCTGCTGAGAAACCTTCTGTTAGAGCTTCGCAACACCATCGTCTCTGTAAGATCGGTCTACATTCTGCTATACCTCCCAACACTTTATCGTTTCAATTACCTAAATGTAGCATTGGCATTTAAGGGTTAGTTCATCCATATGCCCTACATTCACTTTTGGAACACAAACTAAGGTATTTTTGATGTTCTGAAAATGAATAACGACATGAGGGTGAGTAATGAATAACAGAATTAAAATTTGTAGGTGAACTATTCCTTTAAAAGCCCGGAAACCCTCATGTTTTATTATGATCTGGGTCTGATTCTCTGTAATAAAGCTCTGTTATTTTCTTTACCATGCACACACACACACACGCACACTCTCTATCTCAGAAATGCACAATATCAAACACTGACACTCAGATCCCTTGCTAATACATTCTGCTTGTTCTCCTCCTACATTTCTCTTTCAATCTCTCACACTCCCACACATACCTGTACAGATGACTTTCTCATCCACCGTTATATTGGGTTTGGATTTTTGTGTATATTATGAAGTAAAAAAAAAAAGCAATTACTATAGTTATTAAATATGTGTTTGTATAGTCTTTGATGTGTTGAAGAATATTTAAATGTATCAGTGGTGATTTCTATTGCTAATACTTTCAGTTAATGGGGGGAATTTTTGACTGTTTCAGCATGAGACTATCATAGACACCTGGGGGTCTATTCTTTTGACTTGGGATAAAAAAACAATTACCTAGCAACCACTCAAAACAACTTAGCAACCCCACTGGCATTTTTCAGAGATGTAAAATTGCTTTTCTCTCTCTGTCGTTTTCACAGACCTGCAGGCCGATGACTCAGCTGGCAGAGAAGCTGGTGTCCACTCTGCCTTCCTGGCGGAAACTGAACGGGCCAAACCAGCTGATGTCATGGCAACAGTTTGTTGTGGATGTGCAAGAACAAATCAACCCTCTAGCCAGTGAAGAGGATCTGCGGGAACTGGCTTCACAACTTCACAGCATGGGAGAGGTGTGTGCGCGTGTGGGCGGCACAGGGAATGTGTGAGAGCGTGTGTGTGTGTGTGTGTGTGTGACGATGAGAAGATGAATAAATATGTACGAATGTCTGAATTCTGGTTATATTGCTGTGGGTATAGCATAAGTGTGTTTGAAGTAGATGCATTGTATCATTAATTAAAATGATTGTTTTCTTATATTATGCTATACTATCGTATACGCCCCCGCTTTTAATACCACATCCATTACTTCCATTAAAATCACTCAAAGTGTTCAACGCAGAACCTCTACCGGCATGTTTTTATGTGGATTCAAATGAGTCGGTGGGTGTCAGCAACTAAATAGGAGCCCATGAAGTCTATTGACCACCCACAACCATTACATCAACAGCTTCACCGATAAGAGAGGGCAGGTGAATGAGTCATTCTCATCAATATTAGTCATTTGTGTTTTCAGCAGCAACACTTAAACACATTTTAGGGAATGTTTTGATGTTGATGGACTGAAATGCCAAGCTGTGATTCAGCTTTATTAACATTTACTTACATAAGATACTCTGTTTAAGGGGCTTCGGCTCCCCTGTGTTTAACCTCGGCCCTTTTAAAATCTGTTATGTCATGTCTCTTCAAACGTAAGCCTACATGACTGACTCGTGTCAATCAAAATGAAAAATACTGAGGAAGGTACAAAGAGTGCATTCAGATGCGTGCAAAATGACAGGAAATCATGCATGTATAATTTATACATTACATAAATCTGTTTACAACAGCAGCATTATGGATGTGACCAAAAGCATTAATCTTACTGGTTGGCCAGTTTTCGTGTTAGACAACAAAACATTTCAGTATTTCCATGACTGCAATAGCAGCTGTTCAGTCAAATAAAAATGTAATCTTGCGTTAATCACTACTCACTCCCCTCTTTCTTCTTTCTAGATCAACATCATGCAGAGTGAGACTGTCCAAGACGTTGTCCTGTTAGATCCTCGCTGGCTTTGCGGGAACGTACTCGGCAAGCTTCTCTCGATCGAAACCCCCAAAGCAATCCACCACTACCGTGGCCGCTACCGCATAGAAGAACTCCAAAACCTTGTCTCCGAAGGAGACATCGATGAACTTCTCCAGGTGCTCGACGCCATGGATGTATGTGCCCGTGACTCAGCCAACCCAGGAATGGTGGACATTCCCTCCCTCATACGCACGGGTGGCCTGCAGCACACCTGGACGGACGAGGAAGACATCGAAGGCGAGGACACTTTGCTTTACGGTGGCGTGCGAGTTGTCCCTGCCGAGCACTTGGCGCCGTTCCCTTGTGGACTTTTTCATAAGTTACAAGTGAACTTGTGCAGGTGGAGCCGGCAGCAGAAGCCAGAGGTGGAGCCTGAGGATGTGAGGTTGTGGAGCGGCGGAGCTCGGGTTGGACTCGGCGGCGCTGAGGCACTGGTTCTGCTTGTGAACCACGGCCAGGGCATGGAGGTACAGTTACGGGGACCTGATTCGGATCCTGGACGTTGCTATGCTTTATTGGACACTTTGTGCGGCATGGCAGAGGGTCTGTTAGCTGCTACGCTGCCCGGTTTGCTCACCGCCCGGCATTATCTTAGCCCTCAGCAGCTGCGGGAACACCACGGCCCCGTCATGCTCTATCAACCGAGAGACTTTTTCCGCTCTCAGGCGCGAGGCGAAAACGCGCTTTCGAACACCATGGGAGGCTATCGTGAGAGTTTTGTCAGTATCGTAGCATTAGGTTGCACCCAGGTCTACAAACAGGGCAGTCTTGGTGGGGAAGTGGCCGTGGCGGAGGTCAGTCACCTGGCCCGACGCAAGCTCTGCCGTCTGCTGGACCCTCCCGATGCCCTCGGAAAAGACTGGTGCCTGCTTGCCATGAACTTGGGCCTTAGCGAGCTCGCTGCTAAATACAGTTCTGGCACCAACGGGACTCTGCCCGCAGACCCCCTTTCCCTTCCCAGTCCCACAGCCACGCTCCTGCAGGAGTGGAGCCAGCGACCCGATTCAACCATAGGCATTTTAGTGGCTAAGTTGCGAGAACTCGGTCGCCGGGATGCAGCAGATTTCCTCCTTAAAGCTGCACCGGTCTTCCGGGTCAACTTGGAGACACTAGGCACCCCGCCGGAGCCCTACAGCCCGGTGTGTAACGGGGGCGGCACATCCTTCAACTCCATCAGTTCCGTGGTCTCTCGTTAGGACGTCACTTGTGTGTCTATAGAGAAACGTGCAATTGACCTGTGGAGAGCTGATAAATCTCAAGCTCCCTGGTGTTGTGAGACTGAAGTATTTGAATCAGATACCCCGCTCATGTCCATTTTGTTGCCCTTCGCGATTTCTGAATGTTCATTCTTGGTGTCTTTGAAAAGGTGCCTATGTGCTTTTTTTTCCGCAAACCTTCCCAAGGTGAAACTGCAGACGGCCTTTTTTCAAAAGTCCTTACTGAAAGCAAATCACTTTTATAAATTTGGACAGCTGTTATTTGCGCTAAATTTGATGACCGAATGATAGATCACTAAGTGCTTGGCAGCATTGTTTGAAAAACGACTCAAGCTATTGAGTGCCTTGAAGATGGTAAGCTATTGACAAAGAGCCATTGCTATAGATTTCAAAATTGGATGTGCACCTCTTTAAGTGTTTGGGTGTTTACCTGTCTTATGAAGCTTTTAATGAACATATCTATTAGATTTACAATTTTTAAACCTATAAATATTGGTCCAAAATTGGGTCATTTGCATTTACTACCTGATTGTTCCTTATTGCAACTAATACGCACCATTTTTCAGACAGGATTTTATTCAAATGATGAAGCACAAACATACATACTAAACATTCCTTTAAAAAAATCAAAATGCATGGTACATCCGCTTTCTAAATCCGTCACGTTTGTCTTATTCACACGTGTAGCTTACTTGTCATTTTTGTGCAAAATTACAGTTCTGACTACCTGTTAAATGGAAATGTTGAAATATTCCAGGCACTTACATGACGATTTAGTTTTTCTTCATATAAATGATGTCTGCTGCAGTGTCCTAATAAGCATGATCTTTGTTACAATCGTTCAGCTTATTTTAATATATTCCGTTTCATACATTTACACTGTTTTAAACACAGTCGTGTATTCTTTACATTGGAGATTAATCATAAGATGCTATTCTAAGGGATAAAATAGGTTGACATTTTGCATTGAAACCACTAAAAGCAATGCCATTCCTCAGTTACAGGAAAACTATTGCAATGAATGTGGAACTTTGGATAAAAATGAAGTGACAACTTAAAGACTGTAGATGGCAGCAAAGACTCTACATCTAACACATGCTGTAACTCCTTCTGCTCTCTTCAGTTGCAGTTTCATCATCCTCTTTTTAATGTCTGACAGTTCAGACAACTGTTCCATATAATATTTTGGGACAGGCCTATCCTCCAACTTATCATAATTTCCCTTGCAGGCTTAAAATCACAAACTTTTCTAAAAGGGAATTGGGCATATTGTTCTCTCATTCCAAAAGGCACATTTTTATATTGTGATTAAGTCTATGTATTTATGGAGCTCTTTCGCTGTTTAGCTGTGGTCAAGGTTCACAATCTCCCCTCTTTAAGACTTTAACAGGGTACATCAGAGGGGTATTTATCCTGGTGTATTTAAGACTTGTACAGTCATCTCTTTGCACAAGACCTTCACATTATTGCTCTATTTATATTATGTCCGCATGTCTCTGAATGCCATGTCCTTAATACTTCCTCAAACTTTACAGTGTACTACATTTTTTTTATATATAATAAATTGTTTACTCAATGATTCTCTTGTTTTTTTATATATATATTATATATATACATACATACTATATACTCTCTCTCTCTCATGCAATATTTTGGCATTTACATTTTCCTATTTCATACATTTACATTTTTAGCAAATAATAATAATTAATAAAGTTCATTTTCCAAAATCGATGTTGTTGTAAAAAGAAAGTATTAGCCTATGAAACAACATTAGTCACAAATATTCACAAATGTACAAACAACCGAAAATTATAAACCACATAAACACTAGAGAGCAGTTAGTTGAAAAAAAACAACAAAAAAAACAAGTTTACTATAAAGTTTTCTGAAATACTTCAAAGTGCCCTCCATTGAATTCTGGGTAAAGTGGCCACCAATTCAACTGTGAGAAGCAGAGCACACTGAAACTAATCAAAAATGACAATGATGACATAGCTGCGGATGAATAAATTAGTCATGTGCTGTTTTTGTGAAGAGTCAGTGTGTGGCATGACCGAACATGCATTATTCAGCAACTGGAATAACTGCACATGCATGCATTTCAACATGACATATTTCCTGTTCCATTCTTTCTATACTCTAATGGTTTTAAAAACACCTTTAGTTACCATTTAGTACTGAATGCATATGCTAATCAGATTTTTCCAGAATTTTCAGAGTCATGAATGCTCTCTTGAATGCTTGATCAATTGTGCTTCTTTTACCTGCTCCTTTTTGATCATTGTTTAAAGCGCCGGGCTCCCTAAAGTGATAATTGACCAATCTTGCTATCTATGGCTCTGTGTGCTTTTTGTGACAGACAAGCCCGTTAATCAGTCTGTTTTCCCCTTTGTTTGTATGTAGATCAACAGCACTCTAATTCTGGCCTGCCACAAATCTCAAACAGTCAACGTAAACAATGTGGAATGTTGTTACACAGTAATAGAACTAGATAACCTGCGCTGATGTCCTCACATAGACCTACTGATAATAATTTCAATATAGGCCTTACACTGATTTTGGTGATGTGTGAGCGGGATCATGCAAGTTCACTGCATTCACATTGTTTATTAGTTCCTTGTGAATGCGTGACGTAGACAATATTGTTTTAAAATCTTGTGATGCAATATATTAACGTTTTAAATGCATTTATTTGCAACTGCTCTAGTTGTTTGAATGGTTCATTTTTGACAAACAATGTGATTAAACCTAAAGGTTATAGATGTCCTTGCTATAAACACTACTGGCTGGTTAATAACAGGTCCAATAACTAAAATGCTTGTGATTCCCGTTTGACGACGCTGTCGAATAGATTATTATCAAAAAAAATATATAGCGTTGCAAAGAAAACCGAATCAATCTGTAGGTCTGTGTACATTCTAATTTATAACGCAGTTAACACGCAGAAATAGTAACTTATATGTGTAACAGTACTGGGTGCTAGCCTGTGCTTTTCAAAATAACAAATTATATACATTTATTGATTTAAATGCAACATTTTATGTGGATTGTGCGGGGTTTTTTTAATAGCAACCGTGTTTTTCTGACTAAACCCATCTGCCGGAAAGTCATCACGTGCTGGAGAGTCACATGCTCTGACGTATTAATTGGGGCGGGATCGACAAATCTATAGGCAACAGATCTCGACCAATGAGAAATTGAGAAATTTGCCTTCAGATGCGCTATAAACCTGGGACCCCTCTGCGAAACATAATATTTTCTTCGGGATTCAGGACCGCTGGGTGAGTCAGGCGTTTTTAAAGCTTTCAGGAGTCTTGAGTTGTTTTCACATCTATTTTGTTAAAAAAAACGTCGGTATGGACACTTCAGTGTAATATTGCATTATGCATCTTTAATTGTTTAAGATGTTTAGCTTCATGCAGAACAAAACGGAGCTTGTTAGGTCGCTCTTTTGCCGTTGTTTATACACAATACTTTCTTATGAACTGATCGTATTTTCTCTTGCGAATCTCGGTTTTACTATATTTTAATGGATGAGTAAAGCGTGACGATTTTTTTTTTCATATACATCTTAACTAGTTCCAGTTGTTTCCTTTTCGGTTTCCGTGGCCTGGTTTCGGTCTTTGTTTTCTTTTCCTGGGAAACTGTGGGCTGGAACCACCCAGATCCCGTGACTGCCGCAAAGGAACATCGTATTCCTTTCTGCGTCCAGACCCGTGTCTGTCCGGAGGCCAGTGCTAACAAATAATGTTATATTTTTAGGAGATAAACAGACAATGATATAGAATCGTTTCTCTTTGGCTCTGTAGGTCAGCGTCTGTTTTCAGTTGACGTTAATCTTTTAGGAATAAAACGTCCTTGGTTTATATTACTACTTTATTACTATTCCTGCCGGTGGTTGTGTAACTTACACGGCGTAAACAAAGATGTCGGGGCAGTAATCTGATCTCATGACACTGCTGAAATATAACGTCACGCAAACAAGTTACTTTTTAAACATATGCGTTTAATTATACAGAACTAAAGCGGCTATAAAGGAATAGCTTATAATTTCAAGCAGCTTTAGCAATTTCTTGCAGCGTGGCCAACCTCGCCTGAAACAATTGAAAATACGCAGGATTTAGAGAATTGTCAATATAAAACATATAGAACACTATTTCTGCTCTGGAACGTTCTGTCGAAATTATGACGAACGAAATTTTAATTATACGATTAGAAACGAAATTATGAGCTATTGAGTCATAATTATGACTCATGACGTGAGCCAGTTCCATAAACTGTTTAGACTACCCTTAAAAAGTTAGTCATCTATTATTCTATATAAAAAAAATGTTCTCAAGAATCAAGAACTTTAAATTAAATTTTAAATTTTCATTTAGATAGATATCAGTTTCCGTATAATATTTGTACTAAAAATAATGCCACCATTTAAACTATTAAAACTGAAATGTATGCATTCCCTTGTATACGTGTTTTGATCTGTTATCTTCACGTGGAGTAAGGTGTATGGTCACTTGTTTCAACATGTCTGACCTGTTGTTGTTTTTTCCCCCTCAGTGTTTTCATCATGATGTTGTATTTGGCAGCATTCACGTTGTGCCTCAGTGCAGTATTTGCTGCCCCAATGTTGGACAAGCAGTTGGATGACCATTGGGAGCAGTGGAAGAGCTGGCACAGTAAAAAATACCACGAGGTAAGTTTTAAAATTGACATAAACGATTTGAAAACGGAGCAAGAAGTGGAACTTAGTGTTGTCTCTGTCAACACAGAAGGAGGAGGGGTGGAGGCGAATGATCTGGGAGAAAAACTTGAACAAGATCGAACTCCACAATCTTGAGCACTCTATAGGCAAACACACTTACAGACTTGGAATGAACCACTTTGGTGATATGGTAAGACTTCATTTGAGGTGTTTGCATACTGATTATGAAATTCCTTCAGCTTTCATCAAACTGTTCTGTTATCTATAGACTCACGAGGAGTTCAGGCAGGTGATGAATGGCTACAATCACAAGAAGGAGAGACGATTCAGAGGATCTCTCTTCATGGAGCCCAACTTCTTGGAGGTCCCAAACAAGTTGGACTGGAGAGAAAAGGGATATGTAACTCCAGTGAAAGATCAGGTGAGATAGTTTCACGTGTAAAAAAAAAACAAAAAAAAAACAATTCCTTTGAAATATGCTTTGTAGGTTCTCGTAACAGTAGAGCACAGAAATAGTGATGTCATGGGTTTGATTTCCAGAGAAAGCAAGGACTGACTAAACGTGTGCCTTGAATGTAAAGCAAGTCACTTTGGATAAATGAAAATGTATTTAAATTCCATAGGGAAAAAAAATTTCTTACCTCTTTGGAAAATAGATGTATGTGATATGTGTGACAGACAGCATTTGGTTACAAAGTTGATTTTTTTTTTACTCACACAGTCTAGTAAAATGCCATGGTGTTTTAAGATTTGTACTTTTTCAGGTCTAAAATGACACATTTAAAATTAGGCTACTTCATATATTCAGGTTTGCCATGTTCTTTAAAGTAAAAAAAAGTGTTAAATAATAAAATATTTCGATTTTGATGCTTATCTTATTTTAAATCATCTTGAAGCTAATTGGTTGATAACAACTGGTTTCAAATGTGAAATTTCCAGGGTGAGTGTGGTTCTTGCTGGGCCTTCAGCACTACTGGAGCCATGGAGGGTCAGATGTTCAGGAAGACAGGAACACTGGTGTCTCTGAGTGAGCAGAACCTGGTGGACTGCTCCCGTCCTGAAGGCAATGAGGGCTGTAATGGAGGTCTCATGGACCAGGCCTTCCAGTACATCAAGGACCAGAGCGGTCTGGACTCAGAAGAGTCCTACCCCTATTTGGGAACTGTAAGTTACATTACCTTTTATTCCTGATATTATTCCTAAATAATTATATATAAGATTACCATAACATACATGTTTCTTATGATTTTCAGGATGATCAGCCCTGTCATTATGATCCCAAAAACAGTGCAGCTAATGACACTGGATTCGTTGACATTCCCAGTGGAAAGGAACATGCTCTGATGAAGGCTATAGCCGCTGTGGGGCCAGTGTCTGTGGCTATTGATGCAGGACACGAGTCTTTCCAGTTCTACCAGTCAGGTATGTATATGTTACCATTGGTTGTTAAAGGGAAAGTTCACCCAAAACTGTAAATTCTGTCACTGTTTACTCACCCTTAGGTAGTTCCAAACCTGTGTGAATTTCTTTGTTCTCACAAGGAAGATATTTAGAAAAAAGTTTGAAAAGGCTGATTTGGGTCACCATTGGCTTCCATAGTAGTAGAAAAAAACACCACGGGAGTCAATGGTGACCCCAAACAGCCTGGTTTACAAACTTTCTGCAAAATATCTTCCTTTGTGTTCGGCAGAACAAAGAAATTTGGAGATTTGGAACTACTTGAGGCTAAATGATGACAGGATTGTAATGTTTTGCTGAACTATTCCTTTATTGCTAGTTGTTAAATTCCACTGCTCTGGCAAATTCTGACTGTGGGCTACACATCATATCCTTTCGTTTCACGCCAACTAAAAGACTCATTGATGAGAAATTTGTGACGAAGGTGCCCATGGATTTTTTACTAATGGATGTGTATTTCTTGTTAGGCATCTACTTTGAGAAGGACTGCAGCAGCGAGGAGCTAGATCATGGTGTTCTTGCTGTTGGTTATGGTTTTGAGGGTGAAGATGTTGATGGAAAGAAGTATTGGATTGTCAAGAACAGGTAAGAATATCATTTATACACTACAATTCTGAATGGGCAATGTTTAAATCCAGTGTTTTTAACCCAGTGTGTGTTTTCTTTATTCCAGCTGGAGTGAGAACTGGGGCGATAAAGGATACATCTACATGGCCAAGGACAGACACAACCACTGTGGTATTGCTACAGCTGCTAGCTACCCTCTCGTCTAAGGATGATACCGCCAGTATCAAGACATAGTAGCAGAAGGTCACATTAGTGTCTCAGTGCCAGAGCGGTTCACTGAAATCCACACGTGTAGTGAATGAGACACCTGACACAGGTGACTGAGACTGTGAGAGAGAAACCTCAAGCTCTAGGTATTGTGTGACACTGTTGTAGGGAATTTATGCAATTGTTTCTGGTCATTTTAATGCCACTGATCTAGTTGATTTTTGCCTCAATGTAAATACATATTCTTCAGTGTCTAAATGTACAAATGTGGTTTTTTTATTTTATTTCTACATTCTGTATGATCAATAAAACTTTTAAAAATGTAACTGTTGTGTTTTTGGCTTTCATTTAGTTTTGTATCTTGTGTTTGAAACATTTTCATGAATTCGCACTTCTTTATTAAATTAAATAAGCAAATTTGGCGTGCTGTCCGGGGAGCGAGCCTGGAGTTCGGCGGACCCCGAGCCCTTCTGATAGTAACCCTAGCGAGGGCAGAGCTCGGAGCGAGGCTCGGCCCCCTTCGCCCCCCTTTGAAAGTGCGAAGGAAAAGGCGGAGAAGGGGAGGAAGGCGGGATCATGCGTAACTAGATACCGAGAAGAGTGAGACGATGGTATTTATGCTGAGGTGGATAAATGAAATTAGGAATAATTAATAGGCTAGTGGGCGAAAATACTAATGAGCGTCAATGGGTACCGGCTGTGCTGACACTCAGCGTGCTCTTCCCGAAACTATGTTAAAACATCCCTCATAATTAATGACATACATTACTGTTCAGGATTTTTTTTATTCAGCAAGGCTACATTAAATCGATCAAAAGTGCCAGCAAAACATTTATAATGTTACAAAAGGTTTCTGTTTTAAATAAATGTTGTTCTTTTAAATAAACCTTTCTCTTCAAAGTATTCAGAGCAAATACACACAAAAAAAAACATGGATAAGAAATGTTTGTTTAACACGTCTTCAAAATCAGTATATAAGAATGATTATTTAAGACTGAATGATAATTGCATCACAGGAAAAAAAAAATGATGATAATAATAATAATAATATATATATATATATAACAAAAATATTTCACAATATTACTGTTTTACTGTGTGTTTTTTTAATCAAATAAATGTAGTCTTTCAAAAACTACCCAGTCTTTCATATTACAGTGTTGCTGTAGCTTTACATCAGCTCCAAAACCATTTATTCCTATCGCCTCATCATGATGTTTTGTTAACATAGATAAGACAACAGAAATCCAAACCAGTGTATCTGCCTAAATAAACAGGAAATTGGTTATGATTGACTGGTTCTGTATTTAAAGTAATGCTTTCTAAAGCTTTAACAGCATGTGCAGGATAAGTATTACTTTAATAATTGTATTAATAGGGAAAAAAAGGTTTCGGGAAGAGCCCTATGTCTGTTGTAACTCAGTGAGGTGAAAATGAACACGGAGGGCTGTTCGCTTGCTCCAGCAATACAACGTGTCCTATTTGTTTATCTCTTGGCACGCTGCCATTACATGGGCCGTCATCACGACCAGCAAACTACGACTTGCGGAGTGGAGATTATTGGGGTTTTGGCTCCTGTGGTAACAGGGAGGGCTCTGTTCGAATGAGAGGGTGTAAACACTTTACCAACTAACAAGCAACACACTGCTAAAGGCACATTGTGTTCACACAAAATAACTGAAGAGGAAAGACAGATTGCGAAAGGGGTACAAGAACAAATCTGAACTAAAAGATCTTGAGTGAGTGATTTGTGAAATAAAAAAGGAAAAAAATGATGTGAAATACTGGAAGTTTAATGTGATTCTGTATACAAAAGCAGTGCTTCTACTATTAAAAAAAGCTACAGTGAAGTTTTGTATCTCAGTGTCATGTGGGCTTTCAGTGGATCATGTCGCAACCGAAATCTTTACTTTTTGTGTTTCTTGACAAAGGTCAAGTACTCCTCCACATCGTCTGGGGATCCCACAACAAAGGGCAGCCTCTGGTGAAGCGACTCGGGAATGACATCCAGGACGCGCTGGGTGCCTGTCGTGGCGATGCCTCCGGCCTGCTCGATCAGGAAGGCTATGGGGTTACACTCGTACAACAGCCTCAGCTGGAGAGAATCAAACAAGTGACAATCTTACAAGTTACATAATGCCGATTTCATAATGCACATTTCAAGTTATTTTTCATTTAATGCTAAACCATGAGCAGTTATCATAGTTTCACTTCAGAGTTTAAAACCTATATGTTTCGGTTTCCCTTATCAGTTGTGGATGTGGGTCAACTAAAAGCATTGAACATGTTCATTCAGAATGGATTAATTTTATTCTTATCTATGTAGAAACTGCACTGAGACAATCAATAATGACGCTTGTATGCTGGCATTTCTTGAAAAGCAGCATGAACTGCAGATATAATATCTGGCTCACTGCTTTCATGCTATAATGTGTATTTGCTCCCTTCTGGGCTCATGTGTTTCGTCACTACCCATTATCAGGAACAACACAGCCCTCGGACGTGAAGTAGGCGGTTATCTCTTATCAGAATATGACCTGCCTGTACCTGCTCTAAACCATACGTGTATCACAGCTTTCTACAGTATAAAACAAACTAAAGGCGTATGAATTATGGAAATGTTCTGACATAGTGCCCTAGTTTCCTGCAGCATTATTATTATCAAAGCCAAAACTTAACTAGTAACACTTTACAACAAGGTGCCATCTGTTAACATTAGTTAATGTATTAACTAACAAGAACAAACAATGAAGAATACATTTATTACAGTAATTTTTTTAGTTAAAAGTTTGTTAAATACAATCGTTCATTTTTAGTTCCTGCGAGCTTAAAGTGAATCCACTAAAGTTAATAAACACAACTTGTGATTTTTATAATGCATTAGTAAATGCTGAAATTAACGTAAACTAAGATTAATAAATAGTGATAAGTGTTGTTCATTCATAGTTTGTTAACTAATGTTAACTAATGAACCTCATTGTAATGTGTGACCACTTGACTTTTAATTAAACTAAAAACGTAAACTGAAAAACTAACCAAAATAACTTATATAAACACCTTTACTTGAAGTAGACAAATTATTAAAATTGAAAATGAAAATAAATAAAGCTTTTAAAATAGTATATAAATAATAATAAAATAACACAACAACAAGAATGACAGAGTGACTGCATGGAACATTTTACTGTAAATATGATAAAAGTATTATTAAGTATCATGAATTTCTCAAAACACGTGAGCTAAAATGTTCATGTTGTGAAACCTTCGATGACTCACCTTTCCTTTTGGACTCTTCTCATTGGCTGGGTACATGAATATGCCACCATAGGCAATGGTACGGTGTATATCAGACACCATCGACCCAACATACCTGGCACCATATGGGGCACTGCCATCCTGTGAGACAATCACATCTAGTCATATATCATATCAGGATTCATATAAACAAAACATATATCATTCTTCATTTATTTGAGTTTGAGTAAGACACTTTGTGTATGTATGATCTTCCTGAGCTTGGATCTCTGAATCCAAAAACTTGTTTCTACAGCAGTTGGCAAACAATCCAAAATCAAAGGCTGTCTGAGTAAAGGTTACAAATGCATCAACAGAAGAGCACAGGAAAACAGGAAGCAGTGCACAAAGTTCTAGGACATCAAAACCCATCTGGACAGCTAAAAGTCGAACGTCTGTCATTTCATATTACGCCTTTTCCTTTAGAAAGACGTGAGCAGTAAAAACGGCCAAAAGGAACTACAAAAAGTTTTTAAAAAGTAGATTAACTACTAACTTAGCTAACCCCACCTCGAGCAATGACAGACACAACACGCAAACAAATCAATGCATCATAAGGTCAGAGATAGCAAGTTTCTGACAACACTTCTACGAAAACAGCATGATATCCACATAAAACATATGACTGATAACATAATGTACTTGATTAGCAAGTTTCCCATTTCGTAATGCATTATTTTATCTAAGACGAGCTCTTTAGTCTTTATTCTTGTTTGCCTTTTCCTTCTTATCACCATCAGACTGATTAAGACGATCTTCAAAAAAAAAAAACTAACAAACAAGAGCACGTTCCAGGAAAGACAAGATCTCACAGGTGCTCACTAGAAAACAATTAACTTTAAAAATTGACCTCCTGACCCACAGAAAGCTCATACTCAGCATTTTTAATGACGGCTTGTGATTAGCAAAGTAACATGAATCAGTAACATATGCTGAGTCTACGTTCCAGTTCAGAAAACAGAACCTGATGATTTCCTCCAGAGGAAGTCGCTCTTCACTTTCCAGCATACGTGTGTAAACGTCAGCTGATGCTGAGCACAGCCATGCAGTCATGAACTGTCAGTAAGCATTATTCAGAATCACGTTTTGTTTGAGACTATGTGTTTTTTTTTTCAGGCCAACATTGCTTGTTCTGTCACAACATGTCATGAACTTGTGAGTGTGTCTGCTTGATCACATGATGTGGTACACAACAAATCACAATTGTGAACTCGGTGGTTTGATTCGTGCTAAGTGCTGTGATCTTCGTCACATTTCGGGAAAAGAAATGGCTAGCAATGAAAAGTCTTTCCTAAAATAATAACGATAGATCGTGAAGGGATTTAATCTGGCTCGATCTAATCATGTTTCTGTTCAGAACCCACCTCTGGGTATTTCTTGTGCTTTAAATACTCATTCA
Source organism: Enteromius trimaculatus (assembly GCA_032361065.1). Classification (NCBI taxonomy): domain Eukaryota; kingdom Metazoa; phylum Chordata; class Actinopteri; order Cypriniformes; family Cyprinidae; genus Enteromius; species Enteromius trimaculatus. Next base: position 11,907,968 of record JAUMHP010000046.1, read on the forward strand.
CTGCAGGCTCAAAGTACTTAGCGTAGCCCTCGTTGATACTGTAAGTCTTTCCCTTTTTCTTGATCTTCACATTTCTGTCTGTTAGAATGAATTCTCCAATTGCCTAAAGAGGAACATAAAAAGAAAACATTCTCACACTGACACACAACTGTACAGCGTCATTAATTATATAAGGGCAGAAGTTGAGGAATCAAAACTAGTTCACTACAGCCACAAATATTCAAGACTTTCATCTGAAAGCGAAAAAAGAAGTGACCCCCTCGAAGCATCCCTTTTACTGTGTAAAAGTAACCATAAAAAGAAGTGAAATATGCAATGTTATATAAGTGTAGATTGTTTCACAGTTTACTATACGTAGCTATTTTTGTTTTTAGGACAATATTATGTTTAGCGTATGTGCACTTTGTTCGTACAGTTGTGAATAGGCTGTAAATGATTCACTTGAATCGTTGCGCGTCTAAACTAACTCTACTGATTCCTAGCACTTTGTAAGATTATTGTGACCGCAAAACTCCGATCTTAAAGCAGCGTGTATTCTCTGACATTCAGTTTGTAAAGCCCTGGTATTCATTGATTTCAGCCGATTTAACTGTTTGTGCTTACTGGATCCAGCATGAAGAAGTTAACTCCAGCTCCTGTGCTGAGAGCCACCATCGTGGCGCTGCCGTAAAGAGCGTAACCCGCACACACGATCTGCTTGCCCGGCTGCAGGGCGTCCTTGTCGCTCGGTTCTCCTTCAGAGGTCTGAAACAAGGAAAGACAACAGAATCAGACATCTGCTATTGAACCCTCATATAAACACATACATCAAAAACTAGTAATATGTAGATTGTGCCACTTCTTGATTGTATATTTTTTATTACTATTATGTAACTAAAAAAAAAAAAAAAGAATGCATGAATGGATGGATGGATGAATGAATGAATGAATGAATTCAGGCTTATCGTGATTGAATGCAAATTAACATTTCTCTTAAACCCAATGTCACCATCTAGAGTACATTTTTGTTACTGCAGAATATTTATTTAAAAAAAAAAACGCAATAAAAGTGAAGCAATAAACTAATAAGATGTTGCCGTTAGTTACCCTCAAGCGCACTTAATAAAATTAAATTAAAAGTTAAATTAAATGTATTGCTTAGCCAATATTTGTCATCAGGCAGGGTCAAATGCAGTCAGCTACCTCGTCAATCTGCATGGGAAAGCAGGACAAGAACACCAAACATCAAACCAGTCATTTTCACACAATATATGCTTACATGAAAATACAGTTGGGCTATATTGTTAGTGTTTTTTGTTTTATTTGTTTGTTTAGTTTTTTTTGCACGTGCATCAAAAAGCACACAAAATACACATGCATCTTCAAACATCAAATGTGGCCCAAACACTCACTCTTTTGTAAATGGCAAATATGGTGCCTATGGGGGCCAAACAGTCGATATTGGAGGAGCCATCCAGAGGATCAAAACAGACCACATATTTCCCCTGTGACACGAAAAAAAACAGACTGGAGTTAGTATGCAGCTGAAATAGCTACGGCGACCTCATGTGGTAGCTATCTGAATGAACTCTGGTAAATGTGCATTAGCAAAGAGGTACATTAGCCTGCCCTGATACAAATACATAGCTGCCATCATTTACAGCTAAACGTTTTTAGGGTGTATTTATTTATTCCAGGCTTGGCATTTTATGTGAAATACTTGACTCTTAAGGTTTCCTCTAAATACATTGTTATTTTGACTGATGTGTGATGGAAACTACCAGGAATTTTAAGACTGTATTCTAAATATTAGAAATAAGTTTTGGATTTAGTTATCTTTGTATATATTGTTTCCTTTTAAGCAGACATCATTCTCTTTTTTACTTAAATTTTTTTAAAAATGTTTTTTAGTTCCATTTAATCAAAAGCACCCAGTGTCATATGCTTAATATTAATAACTCAAAAAATAAC
>JAUMHP010000046.1:11910061-11931051 GCA_032361065.1 Enteromius trimaculatus
TTTTGCGCCTTCGGTTCATTTATAACGCATATGTAAAAACATCATGTGCTAAAGAAATAAAGAAGGCTAACCCAAACATGTTCTAATAAACTTTTCTATTATTTAGACAGAACAGGTGAGTAAATAATGACAGAATATTCATAAGCAAGCCTATTGAAAATGATCATACTCTTTTCTCGGCAGGTGTGTAGATGGCATCCTTGTTCTCCTCAGAAACCATCAAACAGGTGCCATAAGAGGCCTGCAGCATATTGATGATCAGATCATTGGAAAGCACATCCAGCTTTTTCTGCTCATCGCCTGTGACATTCACTTGTCCCGCAATGCCTTGACTGTGTTCAGTGAAACCAGAACATACAAGTATTATTAAAAAGCATGCATTTGAGGTTCAAATGCCAAAACAGTGCTGAATTGTTAAATTGGGAAAACATGGTGAATGATTGCTTATTTTTATATAATGCTGCAATGATAATCACAGATTATAGTGAATTAGAATTTAGCATTTATAATTTAGCCTCAAATCTAATGAAACTAAAATTTTGCATTATTATGATAATTCTAATGATCTTATATTGACCCCTTTAAAAAAAAAGAAAAGAAAAGAAAAAACAATTACATCATACACTAAAAGAGGTTATTGCTTAACTAACCATGTGAGAACTGTAACTAGGACTTCCTCAAAAACCATAACTATGTCTGTGTGTTATATCTCACATTATTTGATCACTGGTTGAGCTAAATGAACCTTTGCCGTCAGAGCATGCATTACAGTAAATATATTCATTCACATAATGCAAAATAATTCAATGAAACTTACAGATGAACGAGTCCAGCTTTCCTGACAGCAGATGAAATAGCTTTAATAGCTGTTAACAGGGAGTTAATAAGCTGTGTGAGTTCTCCGGTGGCCCCCTTCGCCTGTCGCCCCATCTCCATCACAAAGCGTGTGAGGGTCCATACGTCCACATCAAAGACCGACTGATCCGACATCCTTACAGTGTCCGAGGGTACAAGCGGTTGGACAGGCAGAGACTAACTAACCGTAGAGCTGCTAGGCAGTCTTTTACATAGACAGAGAGTGGATGCAGGCCAAGGTTATATTGGTGAAGCAGATCAAGTGACAGTAGTGTAGTCTGAATGGTAGCAGAGCCAGAGCTCAAAGGGCCCAACTTATAAAGCACGTTCCTTGGCTCTCAGCTCCTTATTTATGTCCGCTCTTGACACGTAGCATATACTCAGAGGTTAGAAGGTCATGGATCATGAAGCAAAACTCCCGATTGTTTATAACAATCATGTCCCAATGAATACAGCAATGGATCCCATTAATAATACTGTATATTTATTTATATGTAAATGTGTCCTCTATAACTCAAAATCAAACCTGTAACCGTGACCAAACATGTTTTAAGGAAATAGATATACAGCATGTGGCTCGTGCATTATATTTGATTCACAGCACTCAAAAGTGCAATTAACATGCTTTCTAAAAAGCATAATTTAAATTGTAAGTGCTGTTTATGCAATACATTTCAGAATTGGTATAGATGTCGCTCTTTAGATTCAACAGGTTGGCACATATTTCCAAACAAGCACTCAATCTATTGCCGTCTGCTCTTATTGCCCTAAACTTTGAGTGCCACCTCTGCTACAGAGCCCAAAATAATAAACTCATTAGTATCAGAACCTTCCAGAACAACATTTTGCTCACAGAAGAAAACTGAAAAGAGATCACTGAACTAAGTATGCTACAAATACCAATCATGATTAGCTTTTTTTTTTTTTTTTTTACTTTAAATGAGAGTATACGCAGATATGCATGCACATATTTTGACCAAGGTTGCGTAGAGCAACACCCCAAAATGTGTCTCAAATGTCAGCAGGGCTCTTTGCGCTGGCCTTTACAGAAAGGTCATCTGCTCTCCATTTGGTTGCTTGAACTTCTTGTACAGCATGTCTGGTATTAAAATATCTGTTTATATAGGAATACATTAGGTATAATGAAGGAAAAGAAGCATTTTTTATTGAAAGGTGATATTGTATCCTCAGAGGCTGACCGAAATGTGAGAATAGAACAGAATTTCAGTAGTTGTAATGTTTAGTGTTTGCACATAAAAACAAAAAATAAAAAATCAGGTGTGAGTTAACACAGCACATATCTGCACAAAATCTGGTTGCACCAACAACTTTATTCACAGCTTCCCTCAATAGGGTGCAATAAGTAATGAAGTGATTACAAAACAAAAGCAACCATAATTCAAATCATCCTCATTGCTGCCACGAACTTGCTTCTTGTCTTCTTGGTCGTCAACAATTTCAGCTGCTGATAACACTAGGTAGACTGTCTAATGTGGAAAACACTGCTTTCTTAAAAACAGCCTCAAAGTAAATCTTCTACTTCACTGGTGTAAAAAAAATCACTGTCCTCAAAAATTCTTATTATATTGCTTCATGGAGGTATAAAGTGTATAAAAACATTTGCTTTTGGGGGTAGTGATTTGATATAGAGGTAAGAATATACTTTGGTATCTTATTTTTGGAGTGTCAAGTATACACATCATCTTTATAATTTCTCATTCTGACTATTTCCTTTCATTTATGATGTTTCTGAAAGATGGAGATGTACTCTTGGACATCATCAGGGGAACCCATGACCACCGGTACCCGCTGATGGAGGCTCTCGGGCTGGATGTCCAGGATGTTGGTGGTCCCTGTGGTGGCCATCCCTCCGGCCTGCTCCATGATGAAGGCCATGGGGTTGCACTCATAGAGCAGCCGGAGCTGAAGAGGATGGAACACAAACAATGTCTCTGTCAGCCTCCTCCCATATTTATTCAAGAAAATATTGCTATGGCTTCCTTCTATTAGCAACTGGGTGCTACGGCTCCCTCTACAGGCCTCATTTTGTGACGATCACGTCAATGAAGACTCAAACGTAAGTATCAAGTTTTCCCACCACGGTATTTGAATTATGATATTATGTAATGATAGCATGGCACAATGGAATTTACACAAGAATCTACAGTGATCCATATTCAGCTCAGGTTGTGTTGGTAAGAGAGAGCAAAACACTGACACACCTGCAGATGTGACACCAAACAAAAGAACTAGAGCAAAGGTCATACACTTCCCATGTCTTTACTTCATTCATGTACTTCACTGAGATGATATAGACACATGGATCATGTGACAAACTGTTGCGGATACTCTGTGTGAATTTACTTACTAGTTAAAACCAACAGTAACTTTTAATTTTTTGGGCTGCTAATTAAGATTTTTATCAAGACCTCAGTAATAATTCTGTACATTCTGTAAATGTAAACAATGCTCAGATGAAGTACCTTTCCTTTGGGGCTCTTCACATTGGCAGGGTAAAGGAAGATTCCTCCGTAAACAAGTGTTCGATGCACATCTGCCACCATTGAGCCCACATAACGGGCTCCATACGGTGCACTGTTATCCTGAATAAATATGAATAAATATTCTATAAATGTGTCTTCCACTAATATTATTCATATTTATTTTTCTGATAGTCCATGGCTTTGAATATGCAAATGTGATTGAGGTGTATTTGAAATGTGTACGTTTGTTCAGCTTTTATAAGGATTTGATTTGTAATAAATGTAAAGGTTTATTTAATTGCATACTGAACCTCTGGAAACTTCTTCTTCTGCAGGTACTCTGTGACAGCAGGATCAAAGTAAAGGGCATATCCTTCATTCAGACTGTAGATCTTGCCTTTCTTCTTAATCTTCACATCTCTGTCAACCAGAATGAACTCGCCGATAGCCTGATGTTACAATAAATAACACAATATTCTAGTAACTAATAGGTGTAACCATAAAATAAAGTGTTACCAAACAATGTCTCCCGGCTTTATGAATCATAACTGTACTGACTGATTCATTACCATCTGATCCTGTAACTGATACCTGTGCAAAACTGACTCACTGGATCTAACATGAAGCAGTTGACCCCCTGACCAGTGGAGAGGACTATCATGGTGGCACTGCCATATAGTGCGTATCCAGCAGCCACTATGTTTCTTCCAGGTTGCAGGGCATCCTTCTCAGATGGCTCGCTGTCTGTGGCCTGTGAACACAGCAATCGTTTCAGCAATGTATTTCTGCGAGTCTATTAAATTTATGCAGTCATACCTTCCTGTAGATGGCAAAGATGGTCCCGATTGAAGCAAGACAGTCAATATTGGATGAACCATCGAGAGGGTCAAAGCAAACCACGTATTTACCCTTGAACACACAGACGAAACTTTGGTTAAATTAATATTACTGAGGTAGTGGTGCATTTTGACTTCACAGTACAGTTGATTAAAGGATGATGTTGCTCAATAATATGATGATATTTGACCTTTCTATAACCTTACTACATTCAACTCCTTATTCAATCATTACTCCTTAATCCTTAAAACAAGATAAATTTATGACTAGCTTATGGCTAATATTTTTTCTTTACCGGTACTTACAAAGATTTTGTAATATTTTGTTCATAATGCATCATAGCACATGTCTCAATGTCCTTTTAGATGTCAGATTCAGGATGGGTTTTTGGCCAACAATGCAGACAAAGAATGTCACTACAACTACAAATCAGCTGGAGTCACGTGACTAGCTCTTCACAGGAAACACACACTTTATCGTAAACTCACTGGCAAGAATTAACACATATCTTGATTAAATGGTTTGGAGTGAATGAACACTTAAAGTGTAGTTAGTCCACAGACAGCATGCATAATAGCTTACTCATCTTTCTCTTACCCGTCTATCTGCTTCCACGATGATTGCGGTTTCATGCTCCTCAGTGACCAGCACACAGGAGGTGAATGAAGATTTGATCATATTTATGACGAGGTCATTGGAAAGGATGTCCAGTTTCTTGACCTGGTCACCTGTCACATTGGTACTTCCAGCAATGCCATACCTGTCAGACATTTTTCAAAGTCATGAGTTGAATCAGGTCAGAGGGACTGAAAGGACTTTTAGGTAGGCTATTGTTTCTCAATGCTTGTTTATAAAAATGCTATATAGCGTAATAGAAAGCAATATCACATTGTACAATAGCACTGTACAACTGTCAGCATAAATAACCTATGAAAATACTGAAAGATTTCCAAACTTGCATTCATGTGTTCATTCATTCAAACTTGTAATAAAAAAAAAAAAAATCAAATTTTTTAATGGTCATAATAAATAATTAAGTTTAAGTTGGCAATTGTGCCAGAAAATGTGTAAAACCTGTTAAACCTGTCAGGGTTTACATGAATTATTTCCCTCAAAAATAAAAGAAAGAAAAAAAAATTGATTTTGCTGAAAGAAAAGAAATTTATACTAAGAACCCACATGATGGATTGTAACATTATTTTCAGGACAGTTTAGAATATTTTGTTACAGTAAAACAATAAAACAATTGCTACAATAAAACGCTTATATATAATTTGTAATAAAAAAATATAAAACAAAATGACAGTAAATGTAATTATTATAAAAATAAAAAAAATAAACAAGTATAATTTATTTTTTATTATTAATTATTTTTTACGTGAAAATGTTCTTGCATGCTTCTTATGTTATATATATATATATATAAAGATATAAAGATGCAAATAGATTAGATGTTTTTGCATCCCAAACTTTCTGGAGTCCCAGTCGACTGTGTAGGCTATAAAATACTCACAGGTGCGCGATACCTGCTTTCCTGACCGCGCTGGAGATGGCTTTCACAGCCGTGCACATCGCGTTCAGCAGGGTTGTCAGCTCGCCAGTGCCTTTGGCTTTTCTGCCCTCTTCAAGCAGAAATCTCGTCAAAGTCACAACATTAGTGTCGAAAGACCCTCGGTCGGACATGACTGCAGATTTCAAGTTTCTTGCTGATATAAAAAAAATCACGCTGTTCAACAATATGTTATATTCGCGCAACTCATTCTCTCGCGGAAACAAAAATATAAAGGCGGAAATGCTGCGGAAAGGGGTGTATGAAGAGCTAAACCAATGAGAAGTGCAGAGCCAGAGGCTTAGAGGTGTGACTGACTGACTGCGTGGAAGTTTCAAAACAATGATGTATTGTAGAAACAGGGATGCGGATGAAAGCCCCCCTCGTGCCTGTGGGTGCTGTGTCATCATGATGGTGAGGTTACTATAACACGACGAGTGGAAGCAGTTTAGGGTGAATGGAGGCGCTTCTGTTAACTAATCTCAACTAAAAAAATTCTGACCATTTTTTTTTTTTACCGCGACAGGTGAGCGGTATAAAAATTGATTTTCCACAGAGCTGTGAACTAAATGCAAATAGCACTCTTTACTCTGCAATGTTTGTTGGTTTTAGTTTATCTTCCATACTAGTCAGGCAGGTTTGCTGACTGTTTTTTTTTTTTTTTTTTTTACTTTTTAGAAAGGCTTTAGGCACTTTTACCTCTTTTTATTCAGTTGTTTTTCAGTTCTCATCATAAACTTAAAATAAAGGTCAACACACAAACAGAGTGGATTCCTCTTAAGACGTGAAACATTTTACTCGTGTAGGTTTTAATCTACATGGCTATATGGAATTATTCTTGCGAAAACATTTAAGCAGTGAATAATCAGCTTTTACCTAATAATGAGAAAGATGCAATGATTATGTTTTTTAAGAACAGATATTTCAGATACTCGATCTTGTACTTCGTGAATTTATGCTTCTTTTTTCCATTTTGACTCCATACTGAACTACCTAAAGTAACCACTAGAGGCCAGCCCTTATTAATTGTTCTGAATTCAAATAGCCCATCTTTCCTCGCAGAGACGCATGAATGATCCAGTTTCAGCATAAACTTTATTCTTGTAAACTTTAAATAGTTAAAAACATAGGCGTAATTATTACGAGCATAGAGCATATGCTTTTTTCTTATGTGCTAGTAAAGAGCAAGATACAGGACTTATGGCTACTGGCAAGCATCCGAAATGCTGTTATTAGACTTTTTAATATTTTCAGAAATTCTCTCATAATGTATAAAATGCTAATCGCCTACTACATGAAGCCATGTAGTATATATAATAAATAAGAATAAAAAGTGGATGTCCCAGGCAAATGACATATAGCATTCACAATCAATTCCATATGTAAATATTGGAAAGGGCATTTTGTTATTCTGTAATTTAAATGTTTTATGTGAAAGTGCTAAGTCAGGACAGCAGGCTGGTCTAGATAAGAAACAACAACAAAGGGCAATGTTATGATCCCTTTTTTATTTTGTTAATCATTAATAAAAAAATATTAATATTTTACCGATCCTGCAAGGTGCATGTCAACTTTTGACCATAACTCTATCTCTACAAGCAAGGTTCCCCTTGCTCAGCAACACATTATCATTCAATATTTAGTATCCAAACAGTATTAGTAACGTATTAGTGAGAACATTGAAGTTAAAGTCTTGGATCTCATTTAAAGCTTAAAATTGAGCAAAACCAACATAAAAACCAGCATTAAAGCCACGACTTTGTAAAGTATATAGCCTATTGTTAGCAATGCATGACTTGAGGAAAAAGTGAAAAAGCATCATAATTAATGCAAAAACAATTTAACTTAAATTATAACGCATTATAATCCTGTAATTGAAACATAACACGTGGGTGACGTTCAGTGGCTCTGCTGATATAGTAAGCAGTAAGAGAAGCACCTGCCTTTGTGTACTCAGTTATTTGTACGTCACGCACTCCGTCTCACGTCAGGGAACATGTATTGTGCTTCGGGTCGAGTTCAGCGATTCGTGCTGCTCTTGTGCGCATGAGCGAAGAGGACACTTCACTGGGACTTTTACAAAGGGAGCGCAGGGACGGGAGAGGGACGTATAAACAAACTTCTTTGGAAAAAAAGGTAATTCATTGTTCCTTTCTTATAAACCGCCGGCCGCATGCTTATAAACTAAACTTTATCGCTCACTTCAGGGCGCGTGCGAAACCTGATCCACCTACAACAGGTCAGCAAACACTTGTCTTTCTGTGGTATATGTTAAAGTGGTGTAATTTTTTATCGGGTTGAATTAACGAGAAAATAAATTAGTCCTGACTGGGATATAGGGAACACTGAACCTGAGCTGCAGAAGTAACGTATGACTAATAGCTGAGGAGGATTGCGCGTGCATTGGTCGCGCGACTCTTGTTACTTGTTGCGAGATAAGGGATTAGCTAACTTACAGTATAATTTTAATGTTTAACAGGGTCACATCTTTCTTGGCAAAATTGTTTTTTCTTTCATGTTGTGTGTCAAGACTGCTCAGTAATCCAATGTTTTGTGATCCCGCGTTTTGTCACACCTGTTCGATATACTTGATGTAAACATTTATTTTATTTTATTTTTTTTGCAAATATAGTTGCGTCTTGAAGTATGCGTTCTTACATTTTCCCGCTACAGAGTGCGTTTAACTTTTAATATTTTATCCGTTTGCAATCGCGGCATGTAAGTTGTTAGCTGCATGGTTAGGGTAGGTTTTCGTAGCAGAGTAGTAGCCTACCTGTAGGGGAGAACGGTGATCTAACACAATTGTTTCAAGGTCTAGCTGGGTGTTTTGTGTCACAAACTTTGATATACTGTTTGTTAGAATATGTGTTTGTTACAAATTAAATTAGTCTAAATAATACAACTCAAAATTAGCTGCGTAAACGAATGTCAAGTACAAAGAGTGCTGGTGTTAAGACTGCAAGATCAGTCATGTTTGATACAGTGATCATCTAAAAGTGTATAGGACACATGCTTGTTTAATTATTTACTTAAAAATAAAAACCTTTAGCTAATTTCTGTCAGGTCTAAAAAAAAGAATGTTATAACACTCCCTACTATTGCTTGCTAAAAACAACAACTAATAATTGTTTTATATACATAAAGCCGAGAACATTTACAAACTCTTCAGATACAGCTGCAAGGTCACTAGACAGGACGTAATTATGATGGTCGCCCTTCCTGCGCAGATTTGAGGAAGTATAAACTGATTTTCATGATAACGTCAGTGTAAATGACTGATATCCTAAAACTGGTGGTTTGAGTCATTCTTACTACCAAATATACCATCTAGTTTTTATCCAGGCATATGCAGAGTTGTAGTACCAAAATCTGACGTTGTACCCTAGATTATACTGAAAACCATCATAATAATACAGATAAAATTCAATCAAAATGACCTTGCAATAAACATTTACAAAGACAAAGTACAGTGCAACCCTCACATCACATAACACTGAAGTAATTGCATAAACATTCACCAAACAACATAAAATTTACCACATCTTAATGTAAATAAGAAAGAAAATACTTAAAATTGATCAGATGTGACTTTTATTTTAGTCATTTACTTAGCCATCTCTTTTCAGTGTACGTTACAAGGTGACCCTATATGTTACATGTATTAAATACTTGCAGCTTGGTTAACCGGTTGTTATAATTTTTTAAATGCAGATTTTCAATCAAGCTCTAACAGAAGGCTTTAGTCAGAAACACTGCATTGTGTATGCTGTGTTGGCATGCTCAGTCTTCCAGGTTGGCATCACTGCCATGTACAGTCTGTAAAAGACTCTGACAAAGACAGTATTATGCTCTTGTGAAAAGGACTGTCAGTGACCTACAAATATCACTGTCAGAAATGAAACCTCTGTTTGGCGTATCTGAAACAAGGGAGCCCTTTCCCTTTCCAAACATCATTTATTAGATGCGTTCACCCATCATTTCAACAACAGACAATTTTTTAAGTTCTGCTTTGTTGGCTTCCTCTAACATTCCAGTTGCGCTCCTCAAAAAGTCTGTGTCCTCTTAGACCACAATAAACCTCTGATAGTTTATTTTGTACGGGGCTAATCCAGAGGAAAATTGGCATATCCGCAGGGTGTCAAATGTGTGCGGTTCTGCTCTGAGACTGAGGCTTTGTGATGCTGAGACTTCTTTTGGAGGTAGTCCCAGTTGTTTAAAGACGGAACTGTTTCAAGATGAAAGTCTTCTTAAGCCTCCTTTCACCAATGATATAATGAAAGACCATATTAAAGAATGTGAGATGCCTGTCTGTCTTTATGTTTGCTTTCCAAATGGATTCTTATTGTTAGAAGCGAGATGGTTAAAACATTTCTTTGAAGAGTGCTGTTCACGGGTGGCAATTTGACCATTTTAAATGAGAAGAGGATTGAATGTGGATATAGTGTGGGAATTTCACTTCCTGTCCATGTGCACAGAACACATGCTATTTTTCAATTTGAAAACAATAGGAAGAGGCTATACATATTGTGTCCCTCATGAAATATTTATCCTGTTCGATTTGTTTTGCACCAACATGCATTAATTAGCAACATCTGGCTTCGTTTCCAATAAAAAAATCAACTGTTAAAAGGGATAAACCTTAAAAATCATTTACTGATTTGTCATTCCAAACCTCTATGAATTTCTTCTATAAAACCTGTCCAAACAATAAAAATCCATCAGGTCCAGATTGTTTAGGCATTCTTCAAAATATCATCTTTTGTTTTTCACAGAAAAAAGGAAACGCGTACAGGCTTGAAACAACATTTTCCAACGTGAAAGCATTTAGATGTGTACGTTCAGGCCTTTGTGGACATGTGGCAAAAGCCTCCTCAATTTGCACCTTGCTGAGAAAGCTTTGCACATGGGGATCAAAGCTCAGTTCGTAGTGAAGGGAACTGTCACCTACATCTCTCTCCCTCAGGCTGTAAAATCCACACTGCCACCGCCGGCTGTTTGTACAGAGGGAATTACTTCCACTTTGCTGCTTGGTTAGAACTGTTTGCAAATCTAATCTACCCCCTTTACCATTGCTCCAAGCCTTCCAAACATCTCTAGCGTAGACACTATATTGTAGATGGGTTGCTGTGACCTTTTAAGTTAGTTTCTAAATTGTTTTTAGTTGATTTTTAGTTTTATTACGTATTTCTGGTCTATAGATGCTGTTCGAAAGATAGTGTTAATGTCATTCTAATATGCTGATTTGGGGCTCCAGAAACATTTACCGTTATCAGACTTTTAAACGTTTTGGAGACCGCATTTGATCATTTAAATGAGATTAATAACTTGATATTAGTACCTAGTACTTGTCCTCTGTGAGAGTAAATGCTGCTTTCTATCTCTTCAAAGTAAAGATGATTCTTTATGACTTCCTGATAGAAAATTAGATGTTTGCATCTAAAATGCTAATTGCCGCCTTTTCCATGCAGTGTTTTAGTCACCTGCATTTGATGCCTCATTAACTCTTTCTTTTTTTGGAACAGCATGTGCATTTTTGAATCAAATCTGTCTTTTTCCATTAGTTGCAGTAAGTGTGCCTTCAGTTTTTTCTTGGAATAATGCAGCCGTTTTTGTCCCACTGCCCTAAAGGAGGGGTAAATTCGAGAAAGAGACTAGGGTAGAGGGCAATTAATGTCAAGAGACAGGAGTTCCTGGTCTTTTGTTGTTGTTAACTGGTCGTATCCAATCAGGGACCACCGCACTGGCTCTTTGGACCGTATTCAAGACACTCATGCTGACTAGAATCAAGACAGACTCCAGAATGACTTTTTGTTTAGGATGCTGTCTAGACATTCATGTTTACATATTAATTAGAAATTCATTATCTAAGTTCTGTGGGAGTTTCCGGTTATTAATTTTAATACTTGGAATGTTTACAAATGGATTTTTAATGGAATACTGCTTTGGTTTGTGTGGTGTCTTTAGATTTGATTTAATTACAGAAACTTTCCTTGCAGCTTTGCCTTGAGAACCTGAGAAAGGGATTATAAAATAATAAAGGAGAAAAATAATCATTTCTTGTTTGCGAGAAACAAATAGCAAAGACGTTTAGAAGAGTAAAATAATAAAATCAGTGGTGATGTTTCAAAGCTGTGTAACACGCATTGCTTGTTTGGTTGGTCACAATATGATTAGAATCAGTTCACAGACTCCCACTGCTTTGTAAAATTTGTCCTTTGGTTTGTAATAAATGACGTCCTGCATTCTGACACTCAATCCAGAACGTGATTAAGAAAAACACCTGGCCATTTGACGATTGAAGCATTCCAGTAAAATGGAGAAACAAAGGATCAGGTTTACTTCATCCCAGACAGCTCTCAGCGCTTTAAGGTCATTCTCCTGAGATTATGTGGCTGCTTAACACAGTGACTTTATTGTAGTCTGTTTTGAAGTTTTGGAATGAGTAGGAAGTCGAGAAACTTGTTAACCCTCCATCCATTGGCTCATGCATATTGAACGTGGATAAATATGAATGTAACTATTAACAAAATAAGGTGACTGTTTATTGGCACAATTTATTGTTTCCCTCTTTCTTCTTATAGAGAATTTGTATATTCAGTTTAAAACAAAAATATATACCCTTTTTTATAATTTCAGACCTTGGCCTGCTATGGTCTATTGTTTTGAGCTTGAGTGAAGTTTCTTTTGTCAGGCGGACAGCAGCCTGCTGATCGTGTTTGGCTTTGAGGTTTCAGTCAAAGAGTGAAGCTCTTGTCAGGAACATCTGCTGGAATAAAGAAACGGGCTTTTCTCTAAATGCCATGTCATTTCATTTTAGAGAGCTGACTGTGTTGGTGTCTTTAACTTTGCAGACAGAACGCATCCGGATGCTATAATTGAAAGTCATTTTAAAAACTGACAGATTGAGACAAATGGTGGCACTTATTATTTTTTTCATCCATGTAAGAGGTCACCCTCCGTGTGAAAAACTGCTGTCAACACCACAGAGATGTTCAAACTTATCGGGTATATCGAAGCAGTTTCTTTGTGCAGCTCTTCAATGCATCTTATCTTTATTTTTCGTCATGTAAAATAAGGTAGATAAACTCACAAATAGCAATGTAATCTCTGCTGGTGACAAGGATCTCTCAAACAAACTCTGAGCAACGATCCAGCTGGGATTAGTGGGTGCAGAGGAAAAACTCCTACTTTCTCAATGTGCCAGTTGTTTCACAGAAGTCTTTTTGTTTGTCTTGACGTGAGACATACCAACATTTGCAAGTGACATTCATTTTTGTAAACATAGTTAACTCTTTAGATCTTTTTTTGTTTTTGTAAACTCTGTTATTTGACTGGAAAAATAACAAAAGTCTGATCGTACACTGTTTTATACCAGACCGTTCCATATTTGTGTCCCCTACATTCATTATGTTCAGAGGCGCAATTATAATTGAGGTAAACTTGTGTACACGACTTGTGTTAATAGAATATTTAAGGACAACATGTTGAGTATCACATTCCTTGCAGTTATGCCGAGTCCACACTTTCATGACCTTTTCACAATCTGACATAGCTGCGTTTAATATCCAACTGGAAATTAAGTGCTGATTTTGTCTGTCCAGAAGAGCGCTAAGCCTGGTTTCTCCTCACATGACTGCCATTAACCAATGCTCGCCGTGAGGGCAGACCTCTGCACCCGGTGCATCATGGGTATTTCTTTTGTGTTTACTTATTTTTGTGTCATTTAAGCGTTTTTGTATTAGTGATGTTATGTGTGTTTATGTTCAAGTTAGATTGGGTGGGGGTTTGGTTCATTTGCAGCACTTTTTTATATAAAAGTGTAACCGTTACCGTCACGGACAGAGGTGTGTAGGGGAGCGTTCCATATTAAGTTCGTCATGAACACGTTACTGTTATTTAGCCTACTATCTGCCCTCTATTTTAACTTTGAGCACCCGCCCTGTTAAACATCTCTGCACGGCCCTGATTTCAAGTGATTATCGTTGATTTGATTACGAAGATCCTATTGAAACGATCTAGACAACGAGATCTCTCCATTCAATAATGAAATTTTGTGTTTTTGAGTGTTTAATTTTTTCATTATACATTATCAAACTTGGAGAATAGTGTCTCAGTAATGTTCAGTTCTTTGACACAATATGTATTAAAATCTATTAAGAACTATATAACTGTATATATTAAAAGCACTATATAAATAAAGGTGATTGATTGACTGATGACAGAATGCCACTTTGCCTGTGTCAGGTTGAAGTCTAACATGGAACAGACATGCACATATGGTGGCTATTGTGATTCCACAAGACCACAAGTGCATGCAAAGTGTGCCATTTGGACCAGGGACTATGTCTTTAGGAGCATTCCAAGGCCAATTATAGTACAATTACAACAACACTGCACAACTTTTGCCCAGATTTACAGCTTGGTTGAGTCAATGCTAGTCAGCTCTATTCATGATGTATGAAAAACTTGGTGCGTGGTCCAGACAAAGGCAGCTGACTGTACATATAAATTAGGAGAAACAACATGATATGATATACAGAGAAACAATATACATTAAATGGTATAATATACATAAACAATGCAGAAAGCAGAATCAATGAATGTAAAACATGCATCACAAAACATGTTACACAAGTAAACTGCCTTCACAGCAGTGGTGTAGTTAGTCGGCATTTTGAGCAGTCAGAGTTAACAGACAGATACAAATATATTCTTTAGATTCAGCCTGTGGATATTAAACGTATTCAGTATTTTGAACCAGTATTAGGACACTAAACTTTTCACATGTCATGCATTTTCTTTCCATGATCTTAAAAGGCTGGACGTGTGTGATCTTCAGTCGTTTAGTGTATGATACCCAGCTTTTCTCTGTAATCATTTACAAAGACGGCACATGTAAAATGCATATGAAATGTTTTTAAGGATTATTAAAGTCATGTAATTTATTCTAGCACTTACATTATTTCCAACTCAGAAAACCAAGACTCGTACAATTTCTGTCAGGTTACTTTTGTAGCCCATGCAGCATGATGGACTAGAAAGATTTCCCCCATTAAAAATGTGCTTGATGAGACATGTTTATTTAATTGGTTGTTTTGATTACTGTTCATCATGGATCGTATGTAGAATTGAGCGAGAAAGACACTGAGTTGTTCATTAGCCATAGATGTTTTTTAAATGGATTCTTGTCTCTCACTAAAGTTCTGATTGAAGTGGGTAAAAGATAATCGGGTAACAAACCCTCCCCTGATCTCCCCTGCTCTGCCTTCTAAAGTTCAGCACTCAGTGGAATGCAGTGAAGGGTAGTGTTGATTAATACTGAAGGCAAAGTTTGGGGCAGGAACAGGCAGGTCTGAGGAATGCAGGTCTTTACTAAGGGAAGACAAATGTCAAATAATTCTGGGTGTGAAAAATCCTAAAAAAAAAAAAGGTATGTGCTGGCACTGTTCTAGTGAGTGCCCTTCACGTATGGAAGTCAGCTGTTTTTGAGATCTTTTGGGACCCATTTAAGGCTAGCCATGAAGTAGCTAGTCTTTCCTTGTTGAAATTTGTGTTTGCTATGAACCGATATCCAATAAGCAATTGGCAGTCATGTCAGCTAGAAGCCAAAAACACCTGTTTGGTTGCAAACAAGAGGTCAAGGTTAGCCTGGTTGGGCCCAGTCCCTGATATTTATTTATTATTACTTGATGACATTGAGCAAAGATGGCAGATTGCAATGACTGTATCCACTGTGCAACTGAGCTGTTTATATGAATGAGGATGTATTTTCCCTAGTATTATTGACCTCCTTGCTTAAATAAGTAACAAATAAGCCTTTATTTAGGCAGTGTGTATATGTAAGCTCTAATTTATTTAACCTCCCACATTTGACTGTATGTGTTGTGGCAATATGACAGTCTACAGAGAGCTTGGTTGAGTGACCGACCACTGATCTCCTCAGGTTTCAGATGAAGGTGTCTTCTGCTGCCTGTCAGACTGCTTGAGTTACTCCTTGAGTCAGCGTCAGCTAGGCCGATGTCCTCCTACTCTCTACCTGTAGTTGTCCAGTGCTCACATGCTGCCTAGCTTGTCTGAGAGCAGTAAAACTCTTTTTAAGCCTGTATGATATGGAGAATATTAAAGAACGGGTAGGTTTGGGTAACCTATTTTTAATGATTGGAGTGTAGAATGTAGAAAACCACAATAAGTTATGCTTTCTTTTCAAATTTTTCTATTATTAAAGACTGTTATAATTGAATACTTTGCTCATTTAATTAGCATTAGCATTGCTGTTCTTTGTGTGGTGTAAGTGCCAATACTGCAGTGTTATTAGATAGATATCATCTGTCTACATGGATCACCATAATATGTATATCAAGTTTTAGAAAGCAGTCTATATAATAAATATATACCTTAGTACCATACCAACAAAAAAATAAACAACTTAGGCGTCACATTGCAGGATTTAGTCTGTCAATAAATCTTGTAAATGGTGTACCAAAGTTGTTGTTTTTTTGGCTTCCTTGACTTTATTGTCTTTCTCTTTCTCAGTAGATGTTTATTTAAATTTTAAATTTAGATGTTTAAGTTTAAATCCAAAACAGTATAGCCAGGGAAATTTCAGCCCCAAATAAATTATTTATTTACCTCATGTTGTTAAAAATCCCTATAATGTTAATTTTCTTCCTGTTGAATTCCCGCAAATGCTTGTGAACATCCTGTTAATTGCTAAACATTAAGCAATTGACTTGATTTCTCAATGATCTTATCCTGACCAGTACAAGCCTGCAGCAACGGGCTTGCTCTTTATGTTCAGACATGCTTCTGTTGATAACACATGTATAAATACTCTAAAGTGTGATTAAACACCATATCTGACATCAACCTCACCTCTGCAATTTATCTAACAAACCGAATTTACTAACTCAGTGTTTCTGCTTAATATTACTCAGTAGCAACCGGGCTATCTGTTTCTGTGTGAGATTCAGTTCTTGGCTTCTCTGAGCTCAATGCTAAGCTAAAGCAAAGCCCAGTTCATAATAGTCGTCTCAGGTTTCTGTTTTCACTAATAGGAGCAGGTTCACCTAGGTAACCAAATTTCCATCTGGATTCAACCTTCTAATGTGTCTTTGCATCCACCCTTCATGCTTTTGAGAAAAATTAAACAAGTTAGTTTTCTGACTGAAAAATCACAGCAGAGTTCTGGTGCAAACAGAGCAGGATCTCACCACCTGCTTTGTTTATTAAAATGAACAGGCCACCTGCACGTCAACTTGACCTTTTTAGCTTATTAAATAGAAATGCTTGACATATTGAATTATCTGTGAAACATAGTATTACGACTATCGGAATATCTGTAAACAATGAAATTCTATGGATAAATTGCTGTCGCTGATGATGCAAAGTGCATGTAAATAAAACTTGGGAGTAGTTGGGGGGTCAAGTTACCAGTCGGAGCTCATGTGTGTCTTGATGAATTGGTTGTTTATTTGTGTGAATTTTAGTATTTCTGAAACATGAAGGTCCATTAAAAAAACATATGGTTCCATACAAATTCATATGAAATTGCTACTAATACTGCAATGAGTGTTTTGCAGGTGATGTTACAGGTGAATGTTGTAGATCACAGCTCTCAACCTCAACTACATTAAGGGATGTCACACACCTCTTGTAAATTCAGAATACAAGAATACACATAACATAATCTATAATGCCAATCATTTTAATATTAGTTAAATTGATTAGTTTTTCGTAGTTTAGCTCTAAGTGCGTGATAATATAATAAAATGCAGATTCCAAGTTACTTCAACCATGCCTTGAATCATGACATCACAGAGAAAGTTCGTGCACAAATGTAAGGGGATGCAAATAAGGACATTGCTTTCATACAATAATCTCAAGGGATAACTTGAGCCTACAATATACATGACGTAAGGTATTCTCTCTAACTTTTCACACATTTATCAAGAATACATTTGTACTGCTGCTTTAATTAGTAAGAGTAAAAATAAAATACAAAAGACACATTAGAAAACACTTAGCATATTTATGACAATCACCACTTTGGTCTTTTGAGGCAAAGCTGAATGTTTTTTTTGCTTATTTTGGGGCATCACATGCACTGTTGTGTGTAAAGGTCTTGTGTGAGAGTGCTTGGGCTGTGCAAAATTCTTCCAGGGGCTTGTGGTGTGATGACTTGATTAAAAATTCCTTAACCTCAGGCCTTGGCAGACAAGTCTGCTGTACAGTGACAGATCTCTCCCTGAAAGGAAGATTAATACTGTCTTGATCTGGCAGAGCCTTTAAAGCAACAGAGAACCGGTCATGTTTAAAAGGATTCAATAGCTGTGAATGCATACATTTCGCTTTCAAGTGTTTCTTACCTTTTTAGTTATTTTTGAATTCTTCTTTTTAAGATTCACAAATCCCCATCCTTCTTTTGAATAGTTTAATAATCCGCTGTAAGCCCCATTAAACTGCCTTGGGGATTCTTCAATTCTGATCATTATGCATTTCTAAATACCCCTCATTCTCTCTCTCAGTAATGCCAGATTACGTGCAAGTCCCTCTGACTGCTGCTCCAAACCCAAACATTACGTGGTTGTGTGGCTACGTGACAGAACTCCTGGGCTCTATTTACAGGCTTCCCTGCATGTCCACAGCGAGAGGAGGGTCCCTGGAGTCAGCTTTGCGGTCGATAGACAATGCTTCTCCTAATTTGATCAGTGCTCATTGATTCGTTAAGCCATGCTCGCAATTACTAAGCTCATTCCCAGGAATTCCTCTGGTGTCAGGGTCATGAACCAAGCCGTGTTCTGTAAGATCAGTCCACTTGGGGTGTCATGTCTAATAGACACAAGAAGCTTCTAGACCAGAAAGAGCATCTGACTGACTTCTCTCAGACTGCTCACTGTTTCCTAATGCAGATTACTGGGTTTAACATTTTGGAGCAAAAATTTATAGAATTTCTGACCACATCTCTGCATGAAATATGAAACAATCAACAAAATAAAATAACTTTTATATAAGATTGTGAGGAACAAGTTATGATACATAAGGTTGCATCTGCAAAGTCAATGAAAAAATGTGTACATGTGTTCTCAATTATGTATGTGGAACTGCATGTTTCCCAAAACATTTTAATAGATTATTTATTTATGTTTACCTGTAAGACGTTCGTTCGTCTTCGGAACACAAATTAAGATATTTTTGATAACCTGAAAGGTTTTTGCCCCTCCATAGACATGCACAAAGGTACTCTCCTAGCCACACTAGGAGAGTACTTTTTTGCATGAAGAAATAGGGATGGTTCGGTACGTGTATCGGTGATGATGACTTTACAATTTAAACAGCGACATCTGCTGACAGAGACAGTGTTGTTGTCATGTCAACATCCCAGCTGAAGATAATTCGGAAATTACATCGCTCCCTTCGCCAAGTGCATTGTAAACGACTGCATTATGACATGCACATGCCCTAAGTCCCCCCTCCAAGGGGATAGGGAGGATCACTTCCATTTGGAATTTGTCAGAGAACGATATGTGTACCGAACCATCCCTATGAAGAAACGTACGTACCTGCATTGTGATACTCTCCAAAATGAAGACGTAAGTCAGGGGAGAAGAATAGATTAAATAAATTATTTTTGTTTTATTCACACTTAAAAAAATACTCTCATATGGTCGCAAAACTTGAGCCACTGATGTCACATGGACTGTTTTACCGATGTTTTTACAATGTTTCTGGATCTTGGCTCATTTCAGTGTTGCTGTCTATGGAAGGTCAGGTGACTCTCTGACATCATCAAAATATCTTAAATATCTGATATCTTAATTTGTGTTCGAAACAGAAAAAAGGTCTTGTGGGTTTAAAATAACATGAGGGTGATTTAATTAATCACAGAATTTTCATTTTTGGGAAGCCTTTAGCTTCAGAATGTATCTAATAGTAAGTTTCAGCACATCTTCATCAGGGCGCATGTTCTCATGTTATAATTTTCCTCTCGTTCCTCCTGTTCTCAGAGCTCTTGTAATTACAGGGATGGGTTGGATGTGGGATTCCTGCTTTGATGCGAGTGTACAGTGACCTAAAGGGTCACAATGCCACTGTCTGTTCTCCTCCAGAGCTCACTTATCACAGCTCTCAACTTCCTGCGGAGAGCAGAGCTCCAGTGATCTCCACACAATACAGCGCATTATCTGCAAGAGGGTGCGCTAGTATTGTCATAACCTTATGACCTCTTAACCCCTCACACCATAAACAAAAACACAATATCAGTCATGGTGAGCTAATGGTCCCACGGAGCTCAACTGAAGTTCTCTAACCGTTTCTAGTGATACTTTTAAGAAATCTGAAGCAATTTTCCTAAATTTTGTATCTCATGTAATAGCAAAAATCAATATTTAATGGAGACTTTTGCATTTACAGATGCTTAAAGATTTGTTACACAAGTTGAAGGTTTGTTTGCTCTCATGTCTTTCATTAAATGAAATGCTTTTTGTGTGCGTGTTTATTTTTGATCAGCTGCTGATGAAATGTTTGAAAAATGGGTCGCAGCTGTCAGCAATGTTCAGCTCTAATAACATGTCTGAACATTAAATACATTTAACAGGCATCATCCTGTCCATGTGCAAAATCAGCTTTAGCTCTAGGGGATGGTTAAATTCATAGGTTGTCAGAAGGCATGGATAGTGACTACAGCAAAGCAACAGCTGCATCCATGTATGATTATACATTCCTTATGGCTGTGTTTTTTTTGTTGTTGTTTAGTTTAGTTCTGTATAAGTTGACATCATCCTATTGATATCAGTTTCTCTTTCTTATTCTTCAGGCAGGGCTTGTCATCTGTTAAAGGGTTTCCCGCTGCACGTGTTATTTGGACAACGTGAGCTCTGAAACTTGGTTTTCTCACCACTCGACTACAGGTGATGTTTTGTTTGATTTTTCTCACTCATCCATGTTTTGTTTAAAGGGGCTGTTTAGCTGAAATGCTGTCATCTTTCAACCTGGGGTGCGTTTCCCGAACAACGATGTAACTCGCTGATAAACCACCATAGTACAATGCATTGTTTTGGAAATGAGCTAGCTAAACACGACTGTTTCCCGAACACAGTCGCAACTCCGTTGTTTGAACCACGTTAGTTCAACAACATAGGGCCATTGTTAATGACGTCACACGGATGTCGTGAAGATATACCTTCTGCTATCAAACTGATTAGAGATCTCCAAGATGCTGCTGTATTGAACATGACACGTATTGACTAATTTATTATTTTTGTTCACTG
>JAUMHP010000046.1:11937121-11954243 GCA_032361065.1 Enteromius trimaculatus
AAGGTTTTTTTCTCCATTCTCTCATGGATGGGGTTTTGGTTCCTTGCCGCTGTCGCCTCTGGCTTGCTTAGTTGGGGCCACCTGATTTCCAGTGATCATCGTCGTCTTGACTACAGAGACCGTCTCTGCATCTTACTTGATAATGTTCACTGCTTTGCTACTATCTGTATTGTATAGAAATAAAAGTGACTTGACTTGACTAAAGTCATACAGGCCAGGCACTCGTGATTCAGTTTAGGGAAAGAATTGAAATTTTAATTTATTTTCAGACTCCTGAAAGTGCACAAGAGTCTATCAGCTATCAGAGTCTTTGTCAACCTGATAAAACGTCAATTTGGGCATGTCCGCATTTTTATTATTATTTTTTTTTATTTATGTTATCGCATTTATAAATGTATATGCTATATATTTAGTGTGTTTGTTTGGATTTGTGTGCACTTTGTGGATTTGGTCCTGTTGTGATAGTCCAGTTTTAACAGATGAAACATATTCCAAAAATAGAGAAGAACTGGAATCAGAGGTGCATTCCAAAGCAGCCTCCTAAATTTGTCCTCAGTTTATGAATAGACACCAACCATTAGCAAATAAGTATAAATTACATAAACAAAAAAGTTATTTTTAGTTTAGTTTTTTTTTTTTTTTTGTCTTTGTAACATGTTCTTCTGTTTATATTAGCTGTGTTATTACGTTTGTACTAAGCAATTTGGCAATTGATTTTTTTTTATTATAAAGAGAAGATCTCAGCTCTTCTTCAAAGGGGCTATCACTATCACACAGGAATACACTTCAGGAGTGCAAGTCAATATCCTGCTCTACCAGACCTCTTGAAATTAGACTGTTCAGTAGAACAGGTAGTGTTTTTGATTATTCATTCAAATAAAAATGTACTATTATTATTTTACATTTATCAAATACAGAAACACAACTTGTCTTGCTATATACATTAAAGTTTTAAAATAAGTTAATACTTTTATTTGTACAATACAGATATTTATAATATTGCTGTTTATTTGAACTTTCCGTTTAGTAAAGAGTCTTGGGGAAAAAATGTATCATGAAAAATGTTTCCACAAAAAATATAAGTATCATAATCGTTTTCAAAATTGATGATGATAACAGAAACAATAATAATAATTTGAGCTCCAAAACAGAATTCTATTGTAATATTGTGAATTATTATTACAATTTTAAATAATTGCTTTTAATTTTCAGAGAGTACTGTATTTTTGACCGAACAAATGCCACGGTAAGCATAAAAGACTACAAAAAAGGTTTACTATACCCAAACGTTTGAACAGTATAGTTTATCTAAAGTCTTTCTTTAAGGCATTCCACAACAATCTATTTCCTACCATCCTAAAAATCTCTTTAACCCTTGACAGCACTAGATAAGATGTTTGGGAAAGGCACAAATGGACTCTTCATATGGTCTTGCGTTGGAGTCAGACTGATTTGTTCTAAATAATATCCATTCAATTCTTGTTTTGAGTTAGAAGTTGTTGGTTCCAAAAACAATAACAGTGTATTTCCTGGATTCCCAATATATGAAATATATTTATGTTTCAGAGCGCATACGACCAGTAGGAGACTGTAGTGGCTTAGAGCGATGTCCTTATTACTGATAAGCTAACACTTCGCCTGCACTTAACAGTGAATCTAGAGACTTATCACAGGACGCCGTTTAAGGCAAACAGACCAGACAAGAAGGTGATAATGACAAAAATAGGCTCTATGGCCCATGCGTTTCTCTTAACGGGCCTGAGGTTATGATTAAGTCACTTTCTCTCCAGGGTTCAAATGAGTCTTTATATTTAGCCGACCTAGATCAGGTTTAGGACCTTTCAGTCTGATCTTCATTTTAAACTGGCCATCTAGTGCATCAGTCGCTTGCAGGAGTTTGCACTCGCTGTTTGAAGGTTGACTTTTACAGCAAGTTAATGTCGGGTTCTTGGAATATCCTGGATACATTTGATTCAGATGAACTGGGTAATGTCAGTATGTTTGACTGTGTTATTACTTGTCAATTATTTTTTTAATAATCCAATGCAGCGCTCTTAATAGCTGCATTGTTTGTCTGGCTTTGCATGCGAAGATGGTTTCTTTGAGTTTCACATTTCTTAGGCAAAATACCCCAAAGACAGAATAAAAAATGGTCTGTGGTTTCAAACCCCCCTGTGCCCGTCAAGATAATTATAAGCTTTGAAGCTGGATTTGGAAGAAGGGGGATCAGCATGGTTGTCGTAAGTAATGGTTGGGGGTATTTGAGCCCGGGTCAGACCTTTGGCCCCCCTGCCAGAAGCTAACACGAATGCACAGGTGTGTTCAGCCCCTCGCTTTTCTGAAGTTCTTTAGTTCTGGTTTATTTAAAAGCTCAGCGCTGTAATGAAATTCAGCTGGCTGCTTTCATGGTCAAGTTGCCGCTGACAAATCCTCCTTTTCCTCCAACTCTAGTCTTCATAATGACTGTGGCTGCTGTTAAGTGGTGTTTATGAGTGTATTAGGTTGTTTTTCAACTTTCTTAAACATTGGTGTGGAAGATCAAACGGGACTTGGGCCTGTAAGTGTGTTTCTGGCATATAGTTTGTAAGTTTCAGAGGAAGGTAGAATGATTTGGTCATCTGAATTGTTTGGCTTAAGCATATGCTCCTGCGCTCTCCATTTTCTTGGCTTCAGGTTATGTGTGACATTATGAATTTCAGGAGCCCCTCGTTGAAAATGGTGAATGGACACACCTGCAGCTCCTCCTCAAACTACAACAGCAATATCCGAAATGGCCTTGTGGCCTCTCAGATGCACCTCCTCCCCTGAGGACATAAAGTTCATGTTACTTTGACCCATTATTTGAGTTTTTGTGAGAGCAGCATGAGGCTCTATAGGTGGTCTCAGGTTTAGAATGTGGTTAGTTTGAAAAGCTTGTTGGATGGTGTTAAAGGAAACGAAAAATCTGCCGTTTACTTATCCTGTAGCTGTTGTGCTCCTCGGGGGTTAAAAGTCAGCCTTTCAAAGTCCTCAATGGATGAAAAACAGCATACAAGTATAGACCATATGATTTTACTATATGCCATGATAGCTTTGTATGAGAAACTGCATCTTCCTCTCTGATGTGGCTGTCATATATCTGTCACATATATTGTTCAAAGCTTTAGGGTAGGGTTGGTTGATTTGAGCTTATATGTTTATTCATAAGAAGTCCATTTTGCTCTCCAAGGCTGCATTTAATAAAAATACTATAAAATCCATAACATTATGAAATAATACAGCAATTTCAAATAAATGTTTATTTAAAATGTTTTTAAATGTAATGGTAAAATTGATTCATTAATTCAGCCTTCAGTGTCACATGATCCTTCAAAAATCATTCTAATCTGTTTATTTGGTGCTCCAATAAAAATGTCTTCTCATTATAACTATGGTAATTTTTTTACTAATAGCTAACTTTTTAATGGATATGTATCTAAAAATTAGTATTTACATAAACTTGAAATAACTTTCCACATTTCATTAAACAAGATTTCAGAGCTCTGGTAGAAGGAAATAATGGATTCTCTCATTACACTACTAACTTTCACTACAATATAGAGCAAGAATCCTCTGCGTTCCTCTAAACCTCTCATTATGTGTTCCATAGAAGTCATACATGTACAGAAACAACACAATTAAGTAATTTTTTTTAAAAAGTCTGCAATAATTAACCATTTACAATGAATTCTGTAGAAGGTGTGATGGAAAGATCCGTTAAATTAATGACAAGTGACAGAAACTAGGTGTGTTTGTGCATTTTTCTATAGCAGTACACCTCACCACTCCCATTTCAGATCTGTCTCCAGCAGTTTTGTTTGTGTGTGTGTGTGTGTGTGTGTTTGAATTTAGAGCTTTGTATGGACCTGCACGCCGTGTTTAAATGCTGCCTCTAGCTATGGTGTTGTGTCAGGTGACTGCTTCGTCATGCTACCCTGCCCTCACCTCTGGAGGTGTGCAATACCTCCCACTAGCATGCCATGTTTAGCTAGCAAGTTCTCTCTATTTATGAAGCTGTCAAATATAAAATAAAGATTGCAACAAGACTTTTTAGCCGCTGTTGTAGTAGCCAGAACTAAATATTTTAGGTGTGACAGTGCAGAATTACAAAATAAATAAAATAAAACTGCTTTCTTCTCTCATCAGCATTTTTTTAAAGCTCTATATATACCTGTTAGCAAGGCGTTATTTGACCTATTTGATCACAGATGTCTTAATGTATCAATGATTTGTTTTTCAGGAATTTTGAGTTTTTATGAGTGTTTTCGTTATCTTTCACCTATAGCCCTCTGACGTACCTGGAACAAATATGAGGTCCTTGCTTTGAGCAGTGGATTGTTAGAAATGGCATTTACTGTGTATCTCTTCTTTAATTTTTCTTTATGAAAAGAGGCAATTATATTGTAGCATTAAATACAGACTTTGCTTAACAGGATGTTGAGAATAGGGTGTGACACTGAATGAGTAAAAATGATAATACACACCTTTCCAATTCTTCACGCTATCTGAATGATCTACCTGCAGTTACATGTCAATCTGTGTTGGGCTGACCCTGTTTGCTATTAACAAGCAACCTTGCTGATGCCTTTGTGCCAGTAGAGCACTTAACATTGTAAGAGTGTTTGATTAGACGGCTTTTTTTTTGTTTTGTTTTTTTACACAGCGTCCTGTTAATGTTCTGGTGACCAATGGATGGATGCATCCTTTCCTCTTATAGGATCTCTGAAATTTGAGCAAGTTAGCTAATCTTAGCTGTAATACACACTCCATGGTGGCTAGATGTTTTGACTTACAGGTTACTGCAAGGCTGTAGTAACACCATTCTCTGTGACTACGTGTTGAAGAAGTTTAAGAATGACTGAGCAAGGTAGGTGCAACATTTAGTCTAATGTCACATGTGCATCTGATGTGCAGTGCACGTGTGTGGTTTTGTCTGTAGCGTTTGTGTTAATCTGTGTGATATGTTTAAGTGGTCAAGCATTGGGGGTTAAAATATCTACCAATTCAAGCCACACATTAAATAGCGGCCTTTTAGCATGTTTTTCGCCCACACGTGTATATTTTCATCAAATTAGCTTAGTACATTTGTGTGTATTAGAGACTGGTTATTGTTAAAACTAAACAACTATGTACAACGTGTTGAACATGCCTCGTTGTTTGCAGACTGAAGTGATTTATTGACTAGCTCTTTTGCTCTGCTTGTTAATGGTGAAAAGGAAAAGTTTGTCCTCTCTCTTCTATTCAAACAAATATCGAAACTTAACAAACATGAGCTACTTTTTGCATTGGTTTCGGTTGAAAAAGGCATTGCACAACATTTCTGAGCGGTAACATCAGTTTGGATGTGAACTTTGGCCATGCTGTATGTGCCTTCCAAAAAAAAAATAAAAGGACGACATGTTGCTGTTATTGTTGTTTTAATATGTGAGTTTGTGTTTGTGCAAGTTGGAGGAAATTCCATAGCATTTCCTGTGTTTCATAATACTCAAGACAGGTCCAATCATTGTTTTTACTAGTTTCCCAAGTCTGTGTTCTTTACAGAATATGGAATACCTCCCACTGGTCCTTCTTCCTGCCGTTCTTCCACTCAGGGTTTATGAGACCCACCACTGTATCTGCTGCACACATGCATGTCTGCTGCTCTGCTTACACAGCCCTAATCTGCTGCCTTTAGTATCTAAACGGTTGTTGGTTTGAGGATCATGCTGAATGCAAAATTCTTGATATTACTGATACAAAAGTATAACATGTAAAAAATGCACAGCTTTTCTCAATATGAAGTTAGAGACTATTATAGACGTTGTGCTGGTTGCCCCACATCAGTATTTGGCATTATTGCTTTTGAGGTTTGTTTGTTCCTTCCAGTTCCTGTGCTAATTTAGAATGAGTGCAGTTTCATTCTAGAGTTCTTATAAGGTGTAGGAGTGTGCAACTTTGTTCAGCTATGTAAGGCTGCCTTTTTCTGGGCCTTTCAGTACATTGCATCTCAAATGTAAAAAAAGTTCTAAAATTTAAAAGTTCATCCAAAAGTTATAAAATTCTGTCATACGTTACTTACCCTCATGTTGTTCCACACCTAGTAGGACTTTCTATCATTAAATGGTGAATTTTAAACTTTACATTAAATGAAAGTGAATGAGGACTTGCACTGTCAAGCACAAAAATGCTAAAAAAAAAAGCATAATCAGAAGCATCATAATTGTTACAGTACTCAAGTACCAAGTGTTTCTAAGATGCTGTAGATTTCTATAAATTTAATGAGTTATAAAAAGACTTTTGGGTGAATTATAACACCTTAAGTAGGATTTGTCACAAGGTTATTTCTCTATCCCCGACCATTTGAAGGTTAAGGTTCTATTTGTTGTTAAATATTAAATAACCTTAATAAAAAGTTCATGTTTTTGGTTAAACTTCCCACAAGGTCATGCACACAAGTACGGAAATTGCAACACTAAGGTGCGTCACTAAGCTTAGGCCTCACCTATATCATATCAGAGCCCATGATTTTTTTCACAAACTTCACTTCATTGCATTTTTTTGTTTTTGTGAATCATGCATGTGGCATTGTCTGACGTTTTGTGTTTTTGTCCAGTTTGCAGGTTGCATGGCAAGCTGATTTGATGCATGACATTTGCATGAGTGCATTCAGGGTCTCTGTGGAATATCGAGCGAGTGTCTGCAGCAATGGCCCAAACCATGCAGGTTAACGGCAATGCCTCAGGTAACACCCCTCCCTTTTAATTAGCGCAATTGTCAAATCTGTTCTCTAATGAATCATCTGTGTTTATGCCTGCAATTATTCTCAGTTAAAAATGAAGTGTGTAATTTTGGCACCAATAAAATCACCAAGTGGAATTGCAAACATAATAATTGTTGTCAAACAGGTTTCCCAAACTTTTCTTCCAAAAGGTTCCACTTCAAACTCGCAGTACTGATTGAACCGGTTAGGCTTTGCTGTTTATTGGGCTACTTGCAATGTTTAAAAAAAATAATAAAATTATTATTCAGCGTCACAAAATATATACACTTCAGCTTTAACTTTGCCAAGTGAAGACCCAGGTGAGCTTTTGAACATATTTATAGAACATGGATGTACAGTAAGAACAACAGATGGTTTTGTGTTTTGAGATGTTAAATATTCAGATGTAACCAGACTGTATTTGTTAACATTTTAATTGCAATGTTATTTTCCCTCGGTTTCACAGAGAAGGCTTTAGCCTAGTTCTAGACTAAAATGTAAGTCTGAGCCGTTTAAGCTGCATTGACTGATCTTAAAATATATCAGTGCCTTTGTTTTGTCTCAAGATGCACCCCAGTAATGTTTTTTTTCTAAGCATGTTTATATTTAATTGAACTATGACCTAATCCTTGCTTAGTCTGTGAAAGCGGGAGTTTAAGTGCCTGTAAGTTACATTTGTTTTGTAATTAAATTGTATTTTTCCTACATGTAACTAGTTACCTCCAACACTGGTGGTATGTCATATTTTCTGCCATTCTTTTTTTTTCGTCTGTGTGTTGCGTTTTCATGTTAATGTCATACAGAATGATCTGTACGTATAAAGACTTTACTGATTAAGCGCTGTTTTAGGCTACACGTTCATGCTTCTTTTTAGGACCTGCACAGTCCTGCAAACCTAACCCAGTATTGAAGCGTGACTTTTGCGGCGTGCTGTGAAATATTGCTTGTCAGCCTTGCCGTGCTCTGAACACTCAACCACAACATCAACACATTCCGCTGCGCATTCCTCCTGACAATAGAGCAACAACTTGAGTAATAAGAACTGTTATGCCAGTCGCTTTATATTGACTAATTCAGTGGGAATTAATTTAATTAATAGGTTTTGCTCCTTTTTTTTGGCCAATTTATGTTGACACAAGGTCATTTTAAATGTCAGACAGGCATGCTTTTGTTGTAGATTAGGGAAATCAATAGCCAGTTGCTAGATTCCTTCTTTAAGATATTGTGTCCTCTTTGGGCGTTTTGGTTGTCTGTTTCACTGAACCTTCACCTTTGATGTTTACACAATGAAATTCAGGTCAGTAACACCCTAAAGGAGATTTTGTGTTGTCTTGGACCCTTTCCATATGGCGGCTCCACAGCAAACTAAGCCCAGAGCACTTGATGTTAAACAAGGCTGCCAAGCTGTGCCATTATGAAGTCTAGAGTTCTAGTTGATTAGCATGTCAACATTGAAGGGCTAATGGATGTGCTAAATTGGTGGACGCTAGGGTTACAGGTACTTGATTACTGTTGAGGTACGATAATTGTATCTATACGGGTGATCTGGTACCTCATTAAGATTTAAACATCTTTTTAGTTTCTTTGTGTATTGACTCTCCACAAAGTCAAGTTTTCATTCTTATCTACAATGTGCAAACCTTCAAAGCAGATGTGTGACTGCTTTTATATTTTGTGCTAGAGCAAATTTGAGTAGATGAATTAAATATTAGGCACAGTACAAGTTTAGTTTTGCAAATGGTATTAGAGATTTAAAATGTGTTGTTATCCTGGGAAAATAGACCAAATGCATGCTGGGGTATTTATAGCAAATCACAATAGCTTTAAAGCAGACTTTAACTGCTACCATTGTGCTGATTTGTAAGGCAAGTGATAAATGTACACTAAAAGAAACTGGTTTTCCAAACCTTACATGAACACAGAAAAGAGAGCTGCACTCCTCAAACCATTTCGTGGACTATTTAAGTTCTTATCAGAGCATGTCTGATAACTTATGGAGTCTATAATGAAATAAGTTCTAGAACTTCGATAGAAGAAATAAGTTAAACAGGACTATGATTCAGCCTTACTAATTGTAATTAACTTGAAGTTTATTGTCTACAACAACAACATACTCTGCATGTAATTTGCTGGCATTCCTTCTGCTATTCTTGGTTTAGATACTGTTAATGTTGGCTCAATTCGTTTTAGTCTGGGATGTACTCCAGGTTTAGTTAATATGAATGCTTAATACTGAATCTGTTCACTGTTTTGCCTGGGTTTCGCTCTGTTCTTTCATGGCGGGACTATTCTTAGAGAAGCTTCTGTGTCTGTTCCAGCATTGTTGTTTTGCATGTTTAATGGCTCTGTGTGCGTTTGTTAGTGTGGTCTTGAAAATGATGTGGATTTCTGGGATAATTAAACTGCGAGAGTGACGTGGTTTCCATGGGCCGGGTCAGGAAATACCAGGCCAGAGTGAGAAAAAGGGCCTCTGTTTTCTCGTGTGTGTGTGTGTGTGTGTGTGTTTAAGAGAAGACTGATATCCTCAGACCAGTAGTGCTAGCCTGCTACAGCACTACTTGTCAAACTCCTGGCCAGTAAGTCACAAAAACGTATTCTATTCAGTGCTGTAGGCATTTAAAGGTAGACTGAATGAATAGCCTCGAAGTAAAACTGATGAAGTGTTGTAGATACTGAATTACTAAATGGCAACTGTGTTTTGCTGCTTTGTTAATAGAAGAGAAAGTTAAAGAAGTTGCATTTGTATTGTATTGTATTGGGGGGGAATTCTATTTAAGTTTCTATTTCTAATTCTATTTTACTTGGAAGCATGTTATCCAGTCAGCAATATCATGCCAGTTGTGCTATTCTATAGCAGCAGGTAGTGTAGTAGGTAGTGTTAAACTTGCATTGGTAATGTTTTAGACAGTTTGAAGAAAACTGCTGTACAAATCTGGAGGCCATTGATGTGGGTTTTAGTTTTTACAGTGTGCATGTCTGAAATGCCTTTTGAAAGACACTGACATGATCCAGATGCGTGTTTCAAAGATGACAAAATATCCATGTTCACAGGCTTCTTTTATGATAGTATTTGCATACTGAATTGTAAGTGGTCAGGTAATATTGCAGGTAATTGAATGTTTAGGGTTCAGCTGTTGTTAAATTGATTCTGGCTAGCATATTCTTTGAGTGTGGATCTTCACTGTAGAATTTTGAAATGCAAAATATAGGTTACCACACTGGATCACAAACCTTTCATGCTTATGTGAACCACCTGTATTTTCCTGCTGTCATTTCTGACATGCTAAACATCATGGATTTGGGGCATCAAAGGCCAGACATTCAAATGCACGTTTATTTTCATTACTAACATTCAGCAGATCCGTGCCCAAGGTGATCCTGGACTCTGTGAGAGATCCGCTGAGATTTCATTGTGTTACATGAGAACTGAAAACATTGTCCTCAGGGGTTTGTAATTGGTAATGAATATTCTCATGAGTGTTGAATTGGAATAGACCGCAAAACCTAAAAGAGGCCAAAACGCTAATTCGAACTAAAGATTTTAGATAACGGACTAGTTAAAATGTTTTAACTTTCGCAAGGCATAATGTTGTCTGGGTCCAATGTAATGCTGATCTCTCAAATATTTA
The DNA here is from genome assembly GCA_032361065.1 of Enteromius trimaculatus. Taxonomy (NCBI): domain Eukaryota; kingdom Metazoa; phylum Chordata; class Actinopteri; order Cypriniformes; family Cyprinidae; genus Enteromius; species Enteromius trimaculatus. Next base: position 11,947,508 of record JAUMHP010000046.1, read on the forward strand.
GCAGCTACTTGCTGAAATGTCTTCAGACGTTTAGTCAGACAGTTTTTGTTAGACACAGTAGATAAGCCATGACCTTTTAAACTTAAAGATTGTGAGACAACCTTTCTGTCCACCTCTTTAAGAAAAAGCAGAGCACAGATCAAGCAGGAAGAAAAACAGGGCTGTCTGTGGAAATCTATTTTCAGCTGTTTACATGACACTAATGTTACATTTGGTCAAACATGGATGTCTTGCGAGACTTTAGCTGAGAGAAATCACACCATCCTGTCTGTTGGCAAATGCAAGTGAAATTTTCTTTTCTTTTTTTTTTTTTTAAAAAAAGGAAAGAAGAAAGAAAGAAAGCACCCCTTGTCGCATATTTTAGAAATATTCCCATGGGTTTTTTTCAAACCATTTCCCCTCTGCCAAAATAGACACATTTTTTGACCTTTTTGAATGGTCTAGACACATTGGACAGTCATTTAAATCACTCCTAATGGAGGCTGAATGTACTTAACACTTTACTTTTTTATATGCATATAATTTGTTTGAACAATAAAGCTTCCTGTAGATATAGCACTATTTCATACGTTTTTTTAAAAACATTTACATGCTGTCTCTTTCTGCTCATTTTGTCCACAGATAACTTTGTGACAACAGACATTCCAAATGATCATGTGTCATGTTTGTTTGTCCACCTGTCAGAACACTTCCTTTTTCTGCTCTCTTATTGGCCACAGCCATGCCGTACATTTTGTTTTAGCCAATCACATTTTTTTCTTAAAAAAATAAAAACTAAATGCGTCACCTGCAATTTAAAAAAAGTCCCTTAAAGTCTCTTAAAAGTTATAGTCCCTGTCAAGGACTATAACTTGCACTCTAAAGCCACCTAGGAGTAGGAAACCTACTACCAAAATAGGAACAGACTACCATCCATTTTAAATTTACACAGGTGGAGTGTGAATATTTGTCTTAAGGATATATTCTGTAAGTACTGTCACATTTTTGAATCTTTAACTTGCTGCCAGCTGGTTGCTAAACTTTAACTTTAAACGACAACTCATTCCATTCAAAGTGCTTTTTAACATAAAACAAGTTTGATTCAGTACGTTGGTTGTAGCATAAACTATTTTGATCTGAACATCCTGTCTGTTTTTGTGTCTGATGGTGGGTAGTGTAATTCTATACTGCTAAAAGAGAGTGTGGGTGGATTATTCTTGGAGTTGCTTCTAACACTGCTTTCATAAGTTTCCCTCGCTTCTTGCTTGCCCCTTTAGTGTCGCAGGTTTACACTCCCAACCCACCCCCACCCCCCCAGCCAGTGAGGTCAGCATTCAGCTGCCCAAGTGTCTGTTCCTCGTACCAGACAAGCCTGTCTCGCTCTCCATGACATTGCTGTTGTGCTCTTGCTATAGTCAGCAAAGCTAGCTGGTGTGTTGAACAAGCTAAGCAATTGTTGCAGTGCAAATACAGTAACAGAGGTTTTGTCATTTGTGTTGAATGAGTGTTACATGGGTAAATAATGAAGCTTTTTAGTTTAGTTGGAGCGTTTAGAAAACGTTTTAAACTTTTATCGTGATTTAAAAAAAAAAAAACATGTTCATTTCACAGTATGCTAGTGTTTTTATCTGTAGTCCTGAACATTAAGAAGATGCTTAAATGAGCCTTGTATTATGTGTCTGGTGAGTTTAGGCTGATTAATACGACAAAGGCATGCCTGGAAAGAGTGCTTAAGAAGGGACCACTGTTTGAAGGGGTTACGAAGTGTTTAAAGAGCACTTTGAGAGAGGCAAGACAGAAGAAACAGTGTAAGTGCTGCATGATTGGTGGAGGCATTTAGCCTATCACAGGCTGCGCTGAGCTAGGCTAAGTTTACACCAATAGTGGAATTTTTTTTCCCCTTATGGAGTGAAGGTTGAGAAAATGCTCAGTGAGTGAGTGGAGGCAGCCTGCAGCTTGTTCTAGTTACAAAACTCTATTACGGCTTGTAAGCGAACAGGCGTCGCTGCATGAGGACTGCTGTTTGACTTTGGGTAAGTGACGCTTGAACAATGAGGGATTAGGTTGCCTTAACCTTCTCAAAACCTCTTTCAGTTAGGTCTATATAAGGGACACAGGAGGTAGTGAACATTCTAGCTTTTTACATATTTAGTTAAAATTGACTAAGAAATGTGTTTAATGGTTTGTTATTTGTTCTGCGCTGTGTCTGCTCTCTAAGTCATCTAAAAGTGTGTTGGCTTCCAGAGAGTTAATCTGTCTGACTGACGGGAGGAATTCTCTGTCTGGTGTGGAATTTGGACTGTGATATAAGCTCTGTTGATGGATATTCCTTGGCTTCTAGCTGAAAAGAAAACATTAAAGTTTTTGCCTCTGTGTCAATGCATTTCTTGTCTGCTAGGTAGTGAGTGGGGGAAATGCTTAAGATTGCCAGTTGCATTAGACCAAATAGATCTTTGGGTAGAAAGAAATATTTGCTCTCCTTGTTTTCCCTTAACCCCACCCCCAGTTACTCTCCCCGTGCAAATGCTCAGCAAACACATGGAGTTTGTTTTGCCATGAAATTGAGTAGAAAACATCTTTACAATCTGGTGTTGGAAATCGATAGATGGAAAATGTAATTGTTGTTAGTTGATGGTTTAACTCTTGGTGAAAAATTCTTAAAGTATTGTGTAATTGTGAATTAGTGTTTGAATGACACTCTCACTTTTATGATTACTGGGTAAAACCGTTATCACACCTGTAGGCTTGCAACCATAGGGAGTGACAGCTTTTGGAAAAAGAGTTATGTACTGTACGTCTTAATATACCAGGCAGTCAGATTGGAGAAACGCTGTCAAAACTTTAATGTTTTTGGTTTTATTAGTTTTCTGTTTTAGTCTTTTTGGGGATTGATGAGTGAATTTGTTGTTGCTGTATAGCATGTCTTGATGTATTGTATTTGGAAGATACTGAAAGGAAATCATTGTATTTGAAGAACAAAATTATATGGTGTTATAAAGCTTTGAAATAAGGTGTAACACATTTTAAGGACTGATTACACATTTCTCTTTTCTGACATTATTTTGCATATTTTTAAGAAACAATAGAATAACTGTACAGTGATTAGATAACTTACTCAATTCATTTTACGTCTTTTTTTTTTTCAGAAAAAGATGATGATGATGAGAAGGACCCTTACTGTTTGGAAACCCCGTATGGTTATCAGTTAGATCTGGACTTCCTCAAGTATGTGGATGACATTGAAAGGGGCAACACCATCAAGAAGCTAAACATCCAAAGGAAGCCAAAAGTGGTCAGGTCTGCGCCGCCTCCTCAGAGTAGTTGCAGTGGCCAGGCTGAGTGGACTTCAACAGACTCCTTATCCTCTTCCAACAGCGATGAAAGCAAACCATCGCCAGTCTACTTTACACCTCAGAACCAGGTAGCCCCCCCTGGCAATACTGCCCAAGTCCATGAAGCTCCCCAAGCCTTTGTAAACATCCCAGAGACCAAGCAGCTGCTGCCTCCACCTTCTCCCCGCCTTCTTCGCCATAACCCCCAGGTGGAAAAAACACTTATGGAGACCCGAAGGCGTCTGGAACAGGAGCGGCTCCTGATGCAGCCACCGGTCAATGAGCCGCCTCGTCGGCGACTAGCCAGTTTTGGAGGAATGGGCTCTTCCAGTTCCCTGTCCTCTTACAGTGGCTCCTATGGGCCGAGCCAGATTTCACCCAACTCGCATTCTTTTCAACATAATGGACATCTAGGCAATGGCGAATACAACCCCTACTTCACATCCTCTATGGGCAGTTCGATCCGCCACAGTCCCCTCAGCTCAGGCATGACCACACCAGTGACCAATGTTAGCCCACTGCACCTCCAGCACATTCGAGAACAGATGGTAGTAGCTCTAAAGAGACTAAAAGAACTGGAGGAGCAGGTAAAGACCATCCCAATCCTTCAGGTCAAGATCTCAGTCTTGCAAGAAGAAAAAAGGCAACTAGTGTCCCAGATGAAGAACTCAAAGGTAGCGGGGCAGAGTCCAGGTGGAGGATTCAGGAAGCGCTCCTATAGTGTGGGAAGTGCTGATCAGTATGAGCCCTTGACCCAGATCAGGACAGGCTCTGAACTTCACATTGAGGAGATGGAGAACACGGAGCACAACACTCAAAGGCTACAAGAGTTCAGGCAACTGACGGCTGAAGTGGAGGCTTTGGAGAGAAACCTGCAGGATAATGGTGAGGAAAGGAAGCACAGCTTACACCAAATGGAGGAAAAATCAAACCAAAACATCCAGCGGCGGAGGTGTGAGAGCAAGTCCGTTGGTGTCGGAGCTGATGAGAACATGAACAATGTGGTTGTATATCGGAGGTCACTTGGGCAAAACAGAGATGTGGCTGTGGGAACAGAGCAGGAGTTGAGAAGCACAGGAGTTGGTGTGACGGAAGCCATGCTAGGTATTAGCAGTGAAGTAGAAGCTGAAATTGAGATGCAGCACCAGACCATCGAAGCCCTGAAAGAGAAGATCTACAGGCTGGAGGTTCAACTTAAGGAGACCACCCACCAAATGGAAATGGGAAAGCTAAAGCTTCAGCTTCAAGAGGCTGGATCGAGAAAAAAGGCAGACAAAGGAATGTTGGCAAGGCCAGAGATGTACAGCACTTCAGTGGAGGCCAGAGTGTCCACACAGAGCCAAGGTGTGGGCAACCACGTTGAGTTTAGCAATGCAAGCACAAATCATGTCCAGCAAGTGAATTCAGTAGGCATTATTTGTAAACCAGAGGGAAGGCATGTTTCAGTCGGTCCGGAGTTGCCAATGGAGCGGTGGCTTATACGAGAATGTGCAGAAGTTAAGGAACAGTGTGTTGGCAGGCAGGTTGTGATGTGCAACCAGAGTGTTGGAGTGGAAATAAGTGTATGTGAAATGGGGATCAACACAGAATTGACGGAAGGAGGTTTAGTACTATGCAAAACAGAGGCTGAACAAGCCAAGGAGTTCAGGTCTATTGGATGTGGAGATTGTTCAGTCGATGTAATGGTCAGCCCTATCAAGGATATGGCAACCCAGAGCACAGCAACAGATGAAGTTCAAAGAACTGACTTTGGAGTCATGGTCTTACCCATGTGTGCTTCACAGTACACAAATACAGAAATTGAGACAATAGGCAAGTTAACCAATACAGACAAGGTAGTTCTTACTGATTCCAGCACCACCACGCAACCATACTCAAAAGACAAACAAGTTAACACCATACCAGTGGAAACCCGTACAGTTGCCATTGGTGATGGACTTGTGAAAGATATGCCAGCCTCATTAAAAACACGCTCCGTTTCAGTAGGTACAACAGCATCTGAAGAAGGTATTCATGACAGGTCGCCATCTTACAAAACCAAAGAGACTGGGGTTGGCCTCACAAACATAAATGAAAACTTTTTAGTCGGTCACAAAACAAGGAACATTGCATGTGGACCTTCTCAGTGTCCCACCTTGATCCAACTTGAGAGTGTTCCTGTGGGATCGGTTTCATCGGCAGGACCCATCCACTCGCAGCCTGGGGCAGGTGGTGGACTCGATCACTACATAGAGAGAGTGCAGAAGCTCTTGCAGGAACAGCAGATGTTGCTTGCTCAGAACTACAGTGAGCTGGCAGATGCATTCGGCCCACCTCAACAATCCCAGTTTAGCTCCATCAATAGTGAGCTGGTTACTACTCTATCATCCATCAATTCTGTAATGAAGTATGGAAGTGTTGAGGAGCTCTCCAATATAGATCTTCCGAGACAGACAGAGAAGTCAGGCAACACTGTGAAAGGTAAGTTGCAGTTTATTTGATTTTATGAACCAAAGAACATGCATGCTGAAGAAGACCATCACTGCATGTTTAATATACAGCATTGCTGTACTCCAAGTTGCTTTATTTACACTCAGGCCCCCTTTTCCTGCTGAGTATGGGGAGGAAGAGGGATGAGACAAAAGGGTACACGGTGCATTTGTGTCTGTAATGATGCCTGAAATGATCTGACAGGGCAAAGTTTTCTCTGACCCTGAAAAATACATAGGGGCTTTGGATATAATCCAACAATGATCTCATCTCTTTTGGAAGGCAGCAGCTTGTGGTAAATGGTTAGTTGTTGTTGTCTTTGCTGATGCTGATTCATAAGTCCTCAGCGTTATGTAATGGAGAAAAGCTTTGTCTAAAGACATTCTCTCTATAAGACCAAACTCTGAGAAGATATCCAAAGTGTCTTTTAGTATGTGCACAAGTAGGCCTTACTTATGTTTTCCTAGAAAGCCTTAAAAGTCACAAGAACCTAAAAAATGTTTAGATCAGTGGTCATTTATTTCTCTATCATCCTCAGGCTTTTTACCCTGGGTTTTAATGGAATGCTCTGAAGATATAAATAACAGTTGCTTCTACTCTGCAGGGAATCGAGAGAGAATTTTTTAGACATGCACATCAGAGGATTATGGCCAATGGTCAGTCAAAACTGCTGCCAAGGTTTTAGTGTTTCTATGTCTGCAGTGAATTGATTTGACTCTAGATAAAGCAGGAGACGTGCACAGGTGTTCTCCATATTGGACATTCTTTTGCAGAAATATTTTTATTACATTACTACATTTGGTTAATGGCGAGGAAAGACCATCTGATTTGAAGAATACCATAATCATTGCACATATTATCTTACATTGAGAGAATTCGTAAACACGACTGTTTCCCGAACACGGTCGCATCTCCGTCGTTTGAACCACGTTAGTTCAACAACATAGGGCCATTGT
>JAUMHP010000046.1:11961678-12012559 GCA_032361065.1 Enteromius trimaculatus
TTATATACACTCTTTAAAAAAGGGTGTTTTTGCAGTGATGCTATAGCATTTTTGGTTCCCCAAGGAACCTTTGAGAGAATAGTTATTTTACATTTTAAATTCTTAAGAAGCTTTATAAAGGACCTTATTCGGATTTTAAAAGTGTCATGGATGGTCAAGGTTCTTCATGGAACCATCGATGCCAGTAAAGAACCTTTATTTTAGGAGTGTATGGTCTATTTTTCAGATTCTTTGGTAAATATAACGTTCAAAAGGACAGCATCTATTTGTAGTTTATAAATGTGTTTACTGTCACTTTTGATTAATTTTAATAAATTTTTGCTGGAAAAAATATTCATTTCTTTTAACAGATTAAACAAGAACAATAGGCAATTAACAATAGATACCTGCTATAAATTAGCGGTAAACTACATTATTGGCTTTTGAGGCAGTAGTCCGTAAGTCCCTAAACTGATTTCATTGACTGTGAGTCCAGGCTGGTCAGACAGGGCTGATGCTGGCTGTCAGTCATGGCAGAATGGACATGGTGAAGGCTCTGCTCGCTTGCGGTGCAGACGTCAACATCCAGGATGATGAGGGCTCAACCGCGCTGATGTGCGCTAGTGAACACGGCCACGTTGAGATAGTCAAGCTGCTGCTGGCTCAGCCGGGCTGCGATGCCACACTCAGTGATAATGTGAGTGAGCAGAGTCTCGATTTAACAAACATGAAATATATTTATGCAATGTGTTTTCTCATAGCGGGGTAATGCTGTTGTTATCAGAAAGCAAGTATGGCTAACAAGGTGTTTGCCAATTGTTTGTTGTTTTGTCTTTAGGATGAGAGCAATGCCTTGTCTATTGCTCTGGAAGCTGGTCATAAGGACATAGCAGTGCTGCTGTATGCCCATATGAACTTCTCCAAAGCTCAATCACCAGTGAGTGATCGCAAGTCACATACACAGTTTGTTCATTTGAACTATTTGTACATTGCGTTGCGTTGATTTTTTTTTTCTAAAATAAGTTGGACTGTTTCAGTGGATAATCACAATTTATTTAGTAAAAAGTAGAGTTTATAGTGAGGAGGAGGCTTATTACTAGTTATGGATTTTGCAACGGACTCATGTTTGGCTCAGTTTCCTGTTAATCATATCTTTTATGTCTGTCATTTGTTCACAGGGTACGCCTAGACTCGGGAGGAAGACTTCACCCAGTCCAACAAGGAAAGGGCATGTTTGATAGTAGAGCTTCTAACCCGCCCCGCTTGAGCTGCTATTTTTCAGGTTTTGCCATGCCTACCATTTTCATCAGCTAGACACCAAATCTCCAGCTAAAAGACTGAAAACTTCCTTCAAACCTCAAATAATGGATAGTAGGCAATTATACTGAGCACTTTCTTCAAACTTCTCCTGGTTTATGTCTAGGCTTTTAGATTATAATACAAATGGACTTGCTAGCTAAGAGTCTGCCCCTTAAAGACCTCAAATGTGTACTCACCCTGAATGTATTCAGAAAGTATTCTTCTGCCTGAAATCACCAGCGTTTTGTCAGAGCTAGACGTCAACTGGAAAGTGGCTACGGAGTTGCCTTCAGAATATTGTTATTCTCATATAAATGTTTAATTTTATAATATATGGATCTATCTTTGTATTCTTCCTCATTTGAGAGGTCTAAAGCTTAAGTCAACAATATGTTCCTGTTTTTTTTTTTTTTTTTAAATAATCAATAATTTATAATTCCAAGATGTGGCCAACGTTGCCTGACAGTAAGCTTTATCTTTGAACCATGTATATGCTGCCCAATACGTTCAGCCTTTGGGATTTTTCTCCCACCATTAAATCCCCAGCAGAGATGTCCAGTGGTTATTAGGGGTTGAAATAAAATTTCAACATGCTATTTTAAAAATATTTCTAGATTTGGATTAGGTCCTTACTTTTATACTTGCCATTTTATCTATTTAAAGAATCACAGTATTTAGGACATTTCAGATTTACTTTGTAACATGAAGTTATATATGTACCTATTAAAAGTTTTTATCGAAAATAATTGTACTTTGATTGTATATATTGTATGTTTGCGATAAGTGGACGTATAGCTTGGCCTTCATGTAATAAACTTTGTCATAGGTCTAATATGTTGTCATGTAGTCACAAACAGAATAACAGATAACTAGTAGCCAGTAACTTGATAATAAAGTACTAAAATTACATGGCTTGTGCCTTTTTCTCTTCTGAACTTCTTCCACTTTCTCTTCAGGTCAACAAGTACAATGTCTCCCTCTACTGGTAATTTAGGCCTCATGCTAATTTAATATATTTTGAGATGATGGCTTTATCTCTCTTATTGGGCATTGATATTCAGAAAATATTCAGTTGAAATTGTAATTGTTACATTAAATGTACATGTGTTTTGCTATCTTAATTTAATATCAAACTTTTAAACTAATTAAAATTGTTCTTATAAGTTATTGCGAGTCCTTGCAGGTGGAGATCAGCAGGCCTGCGTGAAAATATGAGCAGCTGTTCAGTTGTAATAAAGCTGTATTTTAGATGCATGGCCCGTTAGCACCTGCTGGTCACCGTAATTGCACCATTATGCTACAAAAAGTCTTTCTCCACTGGCCGTCGTTTTTGACAATTAGCATTGTGATAATTAGCCTTATTACTGCAGTTAATTTAATCAAATTTTCAAGAAAATATTACTTCAAATATTATAGATGTGTAAAAATCTTGTTTCTGCCGACTGCCTTTTTCTTCAGCAAGCAATAGTGGTGAATTCAACGCCTGGTTTAACTATTTATTACTTGCTTATTTTTGTTTATAGAAAAAATGTGTTTATAGGTTTTTTTTTTTTTTTTTTTTAAGTTTTTGTAGTCTTTTAAATGAATTGTAAAATGGATAATATTCCCTTACTATATCTATAACCATTAGTTATATATGTATTCATGCATAATTGTTGTTAATAAATTAGGCTACTAGTGTGTTCTTGTTAAACCAGTGCTTAATTGTGAACAAATTTCCCATTAATTAATGCTTAACTAATGCATTATTCTGGCCCCCTATTCTGAATTGTTACCGTCAATTAATTTAAAATAAAAGCTTAATTACTATTAAACTAAACTGGCTTGTATAATGGAGATAATAATTATATAAATATTTGATGTGTCTGTTTGCCATTATCGACCTTGCCTGACTCTACACGGTTTGTCATAATAAAGTAGTTGTATATGAATCCGCACACCTCAGGCTCTCTCTTGTTACAGAATGATCGGTCAACGAGGATTCAGCAACTTTTCCCAGCGTCAACGGTCAGGTATGGACTCCATGGAACGGCTCATTTCATTTAAACAGAACCAGCTGTCTGTTGAGGAATACGTGCATCAGTTAAACGTTCTACTCACTCAGGTCCCATATTATGAAAACTTTTTAATAACTGTATTTCGCTGTGGACTGAAGAAACCCGTGAAATCCGAGCTACCTGAGGGGGGTTCCCCTGCACAGGCCATCTTAGAGACTATTCCCCTATCTTTGGTGCTTCCTGTGATGGCGGTTGCTATTCACAGTGTGTGGGCCGCACGCACCCCAGAGGCCTCCTCTGCAGAAATCTGCTCCTAAAGCCTCATCTACCCTCAAGTGTGCTCCAGTGGTGTTGTCTGTTCAATGCTTCCTCTTTGAACTCCTCTGTGATCCTGATTCACCGTGGCCCGATCCACCAGAGCTCGTCTGTGATCCCGATTCGCCATGGCCCGACCCGCCAAAGCCTGCAAATGATCCTGATTCCCCTTGGGTTCCACCAGTGACTGCACGACTTCCAGAGATGTTCCAGCCGTAGAGTCTCTGGAGTTTTCCCTGGTGGCTGCACGACTCTCGGAGGTTTCAATGGATTCCACAGAGGGTGTGGTGGTTAAGCTGGCGATTGCACTGCCACCTGATGTGTCCAATTCACCCGTGGACACTCGAGAAGAAGGCCGTGAAACCTTCGTCCTGCCCTGAACTGGCCACGGGGGCTGGTAAACTCTCACCCTACCCTGAACCAACCACGGAGATCATTAAACTATTGTCCTGCCCTGAACCGGCCATGGAGGCCATTGAACGTTTTAAGATTCAAGATTAAAATGACGCCTTTCTAAACTGTAGAGAAACATTTTGTTAGAATTTTTATTCCATATATGCAGCCGCCTTTTTATGTAGCCCATGCGTAGCCTTGGTTTAGCTCGTAGTCACAAAAGAACAAAGATAACCATTTCATGACATGGTTTATATGTAGCCACCTTTTAGCTTTTTGGCTACAGCCCTATACCAGATCAGTGACCATGGAGAAAATACCCTTAAAATTGTTTAAATGTAATATTTGCCCAAGCAAATGCATGTGTAAGACTGAAACATTTACAAAGCATATTTTTATATTTTATTCAATTATTCTACAGCATTATTAAATATAGCATTATGTGTGTGTGTGTGTATATATATATATGTATATGTGTATGTGTATGTGTATATGTATATATGTATGTATATGTATATATGTATGCCAAAATAGTTCAAATGTTACTTGCTTGCATTTGATAATAGGCTATATGACGTCATGCATCCCCACAAGCTGTTATATGCACCTACAAAGTACTTTTAGATAGCTACGCCTGTATAAACTAGGCCTATACAAAATATTTACTATAAAATACTTGTCACTTATCTTACTTTTTAATATGCAAATAATCACATTATGGCCTTTTTTCTTTGGTTACTTTGATACAAATGCTAACAACTACTGGAGCCCATATAAAATCTGTCACTTATTACAAAAACTTATTTCAAAATGTAAACACCCTTTATGCTCGCAGTTTGTTTTGTGTTTTATGAAGCATGATTTCATGAGACAGCTTGGCAGTCACTTGGCCTCAGTGGAAGAAACTGAACATCATCTCCCACGCGCGCTGGAATGCACAGGTTTCTCGCGCCAAACTTAAGTATCAAACCTCAGACCTCTGTCCTCCCTTTATAAGCGCTAAACGATCGGCTGGACTGACTTATTTTAAGAAGCAGCAGCAGCATCTTCATCACCTGCCGGCATGAGCGAGGAAGAGCAGAATAATGGCTCGCTGTCTGTCAGAAAACCGCCCCGTATGCCGAAGTGCTCTCGCTGTAGGAACCACGGCTTCGTGTCGCCGCTGAAGGGCCACAAACGCTTTTGCAACTGGAGAGACTGCCAGTGTCAGAAGTGCAGACTGATCGCTGAACGACAGCGGGTCATGGCAGCCCAGGTAACGCTAGCCATCCACGACGGGATGCTAGTTCAACTTGTTATTTTGTTTATTTATTCAACGTTCATTGGATCTCCCACTCTCTTGGGCTTTAATTTAACTGTTTAACTTAGTTGTTTATAAATATAAAAGTGAACATACTCCAAAGGATGTCTCGCCTTCCCTATTGTTTTTAAATTCACTGTTAACGTTACTTAGAAGACTAACGGGTTTTAAAGTCGAGTTTACATATAATTAAATTGTTTGCTACAATAATAATGATAAATTGTTTACAATCACAGCAACATTTTGTAGCTAGTTACATTGTTTTTCAGCTAACGTTAGCTGCAGTTTGGCGCCTTAGCGAGATTTTTGTTTTTTAAGAAATAAAGCGGAAGGTAGAAAAACCTCCATTTTATTTACTTTAATTTATGTGATTTGGGTGTAATCTCATTTTCATTCAAATGCCTCTTGGTACTTCCATTACGTAGAGAGTGAAGTGGCTCGGGCGTTTCAGGCCTTGAGGTGATTGTTTGTCGTTGTAGGTGGCGTTACGGAGGCAGCAGGCCCAGGAGGAAGAGCTGGGTATTTGCAGTCCGGTTAGCCTGTCCGGTTCAGACACTCTCGTGAAAAACGAGGCCGCCGGTGATAACTTGTTTACTATCATCTCAGAACCGCCATCACCCACCACCAGCAGTGCTACCGCCTCTCCCACCAACCTAGGTAAGTAAACCGCCCTCATTTCCTTATAAAACAAAATTGACTCAAAAATACAGTTACACAAATACGTGTATTTTCCCGAGAACTTAATGTGTATAGTATATTTGTTTCAAATAAATGGCTAAAACACTATTTTGGGAATTAATGTATGCAGAATTTTTTCCACAGCAGTTTTTGTAATAGCTGTTGGGTAAAAAGTCGGGTCAGTAAAACATGACTGAGATATATTTTGGCAAAAGTCAATACATTTTCAAGATAGATTGAGATTTTAGCTGTAATCTTTCATGAATGTCAGCTTGGGGCAATTGTCACAGGTTACAGCTGTCACAATTTTGCATACGACTTGCGGAATCTGTAAATCCTAAGTACTTCAACAAAACAATTTCACTCCATCGTATATACTATTCAACAATTATTTTGTCCTGTGGGCTATGTAAACATATGTTAGCCTGTCTTTTTGAGGACAAAAAAACATGCACTTTTTTTTTTTTTAATGATACCAAAATAAAATGCGCATTTAACAGATTCCTTAAGGTGTATGTAAAAAGCTCAAGTTGTTATTTTATGGAATGTAATTGTAATTCATTTTTCACTTGTTCAATATCTATTTAGACACTGTTTAATAATTTTGTTTCACTTAAAATCCAAAAAGCCAATAAATTTAATTACAGATATGTTGTGTAATATGACTTTTATCTGCTTTAGAATGAAGTAATGTTACAAGAAAAGATATTACTGACTTTATTACAGCAGGTTACCACTTACTGCGACAATTCACGTATACAGTGTTAAGTGAATGGTATTTTATTATAATATAAATATTCAGTATAGTTTTGTAGATAAATAGTACCCAAATAAAAAGAAAATGACCCTGAAAAATTTAAACTGAAGCAAAAAATGTGAAAGCTAGACCCAGTCTTCCCTAATCTAATGTTAAGCATACTTTTTATTTTGAATAAAGTTTAAAATTATGTTATCGTAAATGCCTTAAAAAAAAAAAAAAAAACACTCCGGCTTATTGTGGAATGCATAAGCTCTTGTTTTACTGTGTACAATGTCCTTGCATGCCTCAGAAGATGTGTCTGTGGCCTTCATTATTTGTCCATCAATTTACACTCTCTTTTATTAAAATAAAGCCTAGGTTCAACTCATTGTGGGAATTTTCTGTGAATAAGGTCTTTGTTGCTTGACCATGAGAAAATGAGGAGATAAGCACCTCTTCTTGACCCCCTGAACTGTCCGTGACTGTGTGAGTGGTAGAGAAAAAAAACTAAAGGATCTGTGACCATGGACATCTTGTACCCGTCCCATGATTTTCCATTCTGCCGCCCTACTCAGAACACAGTACAGTCAGTGAGGTGCACCTCCAGTCTCATATGAGGGGAGGAGAGGCTCTCAGCATAGATGGCCATTGTGTCATGCCAGACAGTACCCACAGAGTGCTGTTGTTCAATGAACACGAGAGACATCATGTTCCTAGTGCTCCGATAGCGGAGAGGAAGGAGTTTGGATATCAGACAGGTCAAGGCTACATATGCTCTGTAATTGTTCTTCGCTGCTGACAGATTAAACGGGAGTTACTGGAGGCTTTCAGTGATTGTCGTCACAAATAAAGTGACACATGGCATAACACACATGCTGAGCCATCTGTGATAGACAAAGTAAATTCTTATATTACTGTGAATCTGCCATCACATGCACTTGAAGCATTAAAGCATTTTACGTTTGTTGGTAATATGCAGTACATATTTTTTAATATCTTTCAAACATACAGTAGATGAGGTTTGTTGATATTAAATAAGAAACTGTACAAAGTGAATGTTTTTAGTTAATGCTTAAATGTGTTGCATTGAAAAGACAGAAATGCTGATGAAGAACGTCTGGGCTTTTTTGCAGCGTGACCAGAGTACAACAAAAGTTGTTTTCTTATTCTAGTGTGTGGGGGTTTTTTTGTCTCATATTTCTAGAGAAGTAGTGTGTATTGATTTGTATATCTAGCATAATATAAGCTATATCATTTTTATTTTTGCACATTGTATTGAATAGCTCTTTTCATTTCAGGGCAAAAGGCAGATGTGCTTGCCAGAGAAGAGGCCTCATTTTGACCAATTGTCTGCTGTTTCAGGGAGCCGCTCCATGCTGGCTGTAAGTCCTGCAGCGACCAGCAGAGGGCACACTGAGGGCACGCCTGACCTGATGGTGGATGCCTCCTATTATAACCTCTACCAGCCCACACCATACTCATCCTACTATAGCAACCTGTACAACTACCAGCAATATCAGGTGAATGGACATGCTCCTTGTGTCAAGTTCAATTAAGCAGCCCTTTTAATAATAGAGCTATCAAAAAATAATTGCGATTTAATTGCAGTCAAAATAATAGTTATATATAGTTATGTATACATACAGAATACATTTAGAAAACATTTATATTTATATTCATATAAATGTTATCATGTATAAATATATTTAGTGTATATATAAACGTAACATTTTTCTTAAATATATACATGCACGTGTTTGTTATTCATAATAAATATACTCATTATACACATGTTGTAAAGTAACGCTTTTATTTTGGATGCGATTTAATTGTGATTAATTAACAGCACTAAATAATAATTAAATTATTACTATTACTATAATAATAATAGTAATAAACCTGATATTCGATACCCAGTCTCTTATGAATGCATAACTTCAGACACCTTTACTGTGCATGTAAATATGTAACCAGAAATTTCTTAATGTGTTGCATTACTTCAATAAATAATTTTTTAGTAGCATAATTATGCACTGAAAATAGCATTGCTTCTCTCCTGTTAAATATTACATTGATCTTATAGTTCTGGCTTTACATGTGGTAAAACATGTGGTTCATAATGTTTTATAATTATACAATGTTTATAATATTTCTTCCACATTAGCTGTAAAAAGAGCTGTGTAATAGTAATCGTAAAAGTAACAGGAACTGTTCATAACAAAGATTTAAACTTCCGAAAACGATTTACATTTATTTTGGATTAATCTACTGACCCCAAACTCAGCCCCGTCCTATATAGTATCTTCAAACCAACCTTTCAGACGTACAGTACCTCACACTAGCACTCCAGCAAACATCCGTGTGAACACCAGCATGGTGCACACACCTCCACACTCACCCAGTCTGCATCCCATGTAGCCCAGGCCACGGTAATAAGGTGATTAAGTGTGTTGCAGCCGTGTTGATAGGGGCCGCTGTCATTGGACCCGTCTGGCTTGTTGAAGTTGGCAGGCCTTAGTGAGCTTCTGTCCTCGGTGTACAGTGATAATACCTGTGCCATCGTTCCAAGCCACTGGCCAAACACAGCAGGAAGGTGTGGGGCTTTCATGCACGCTACACCTCTTACACGCTGTTTACATTTCCCTGCTCCCCCCAGCTGGAACCGCAACTAATTCTGTCATTGGAGGTTTTTTTAACCCTTATCTTTGTTGTATAGCTAGCTACCTATCACAAGAAGACTTATATATTAAAGACTAAATAGTTGCTTCTTTTAATTAACTTGACTGTGATTGCTTTATAATATAAGCTATATGTTTTTGTTGGTTTACAATGATATAAAATCTTACTGCTCAGGCATTGACACTAACACTTTTGGGGGTAAAATATTATTTTAAAAGTAGCTTACAGTAGTGTTTAGGTAGTGTGTAATACAATATATTGCTGTTACTATTCAAAAGCTTGGGGTCAGTAAGAATTTGAAAACAAAAAAGAACTTATTTAGCAAAGATGTATAGTTTATCAAAAGGGGCAGTAAAGACAGCTAAGAGTACAGAAGGTTTCTGTTTAAAATGAATGCAGTTCTTTAGAGCTTTTTATTCATAAAAATATTGTTTTTTAAACATTGAGAATAATATGAAATGTTAGCATATTAGGATGATTCTCAACAAGTTTACAATGAAGACTGCATTAATGACTGGTGAAAATGTTGCTTTACCATTGCAGGCGGAAAAAGAATTACACGATTACAATACATTTTAAAATTGAAAATGTTTATTTTAAATAATACTAATTATTGTAGGAGTCTGTAAAATGTAATTAAATAAAAATAATAATAATATTTCTAATTATTACAGTTTTGATTAAATAAATCCATCCTTTGTGAGCATGTTCAGTGAAATGTTGTACTGTTAAAAGGAAATCTGGTCTTTTATGCCAATAATGTATGTGGTCAGCGTAAGAGGTTTCCGTTTGTTAACATGTTTCAACTGTGTAATGTGTAATCAGATGTACTGTACTGCAAAGTAATAATCAGTTTCTGTCAGATGCAAACCATGCAATTCTGAGTCCAGGCACATGAATCTGTCCTGGCAGCAGCTCTCCGGTGTGGATGTTGTCCGCATCAGACCGTGCTGCACAAGTTTGAAGATGACTGTTAGAAGATATCAAACTGGACAGCATGAAATTGAGGGCATCCTCAAAGTCATGGCCCGTTCAACTTTGATATACTATCAGCACATTGCAACAGTTTTACAAGCATTTATTAATCAGCCATCACCAACTGACAATTGAAAGAGTCTTCATACCATGACATAATGTGATTTTCATATGGAGATCATCCTGTGTATATGGACTCTGATTTATATGGCAAAGTATCCTTATTGTGTCAAATCTGATCTACTCAACTGTAACGCAAATTAAATCTATATTTCTCCTGGGAGTTGTTCCTGAGTGTAAAGTCAGTGATGGGGCCATATTTTAGCATATTTGTGCAGTTGGGTCCCTGATGGCGACATACTGCTTCAGGGTCACCGCCTCCATCTTTTTAGTGTGTCCCGGGGTTTGAATTGCAAAGGTTAATGATATTGCTTTTATGAAGATACAGCTCTGTAGAGGGGGAGTAAGTTTAATTCTGATCTCCCATTGCCAGAAAGCTTTTGTTTTCTAAATATTTCTGAATTAAACTTCAACTAGCTTATTTTACATGTATTTACTATTACAATAACGTTATGTTACGTGTACTTACAATTATAATAACAATTATGCGTAATTACATGCAAGTTACTCTAAGCCAAACTCTAATCATATAGTAATTAATCATATAGTAATCATTAATATTCATAAATTCTTAAATGTATTTCTAAATTACATTGTAACAAAGACAAGATTTCTGCAGGAACGATGAACTTGTAAGAAGGTGGCGTTATTGTGATTTAGGTTGCATCACTATTTTAGATTTTCATCATGATGTTTTTTATTGCAGAAACTTTACAGTTGTTGGTAATGCAGTTGTTTGTAGGATATTATCACGGTGACCCAGTAGTGCACAACACAACGCAATTTAAAATGCAAACATAAGCTCACAGCACAACGGAAATGCTCCCGACCTCTAGGGGACAGTTGGTCTGCAGAAACAGCTATTGTGCACATGTCACAAGTTTTCGCGGACAGTCTGTACCTGTTTTGATAGTTTAAACGCTGACATTAAAAACACTGCTTGACATTTCATTTTTATCTATCAAAACAGGTACAGACCGTCCGCGAAAACTTGTGACATGCGCACAATAGCTGTTTCTGCAGACCAACTGCCCCCTAGTGGTCGGTAGCATTTCGTTTGTGTTGTGGTTTAATGTTGTGAGCTTATGCTTGCTTTTTAAATGGCGTGTGTTGTGAGTTTATGTTTGTATTTTAATTTTGTTGGATTGTGAGCTAATGTTTGCTTTTTAAATTGTGTTGTGCACTACTGGGCCACCATACATTATGTTGTATTCAATCTTATGTTTACAAAATCAGAACTTGTTCCATGAAACTTTCCATCATAGCTTCTTTTCTTTATTAGGGTTCATTTGATAAGGAAGTAATAATGTGAGGAGCTCATCTGGCTTTTATCTTAGTGTGTCCATCTCCCGCCCTCTCCCACCTCCAGTGAGTGGGGCTCCGCTGCACTGCAGGTGGAGAATGAAAATATGAGGGTTGCGTAGAGGATCCAGACAGCTGATGGTGCCAGATAAGAGCTCACTCAGGGAGGTAAAGGACTCCAGCCAGGCCTTTTTAATGAGGCAGCTCTGGATCCAACACAGCAGAGGTAGCACAGTGCTAGCAGGCCTGGTCATTTCTGTGGGCAGTTTTTTATTACACCAATTGGAAATCACAATGCACTTTTAAGCTGAAGCTGTGCTAAGCAAGCTCTATGCAGTGTTGCCAGATTTTGCCTAGATTTGTTCATACCCGAGATAAAGATCGGAATCACAAGGAATGACGTTGAATGATGCATGAATTTTATTCCACATGGACTTAGTTGAGGAAATAGTTGAGTAGCATAGCAAACATTTGGGCACATATTCAGTTTGTCTCTTGCTTGTTGTGACACATGCTTTTTTTCCACCTCGTTTTATTTCATGTACACATTGGTGGGGGTACTGTTGAAAAAAATTCAGTTCAATTTGTATTATATTTGTCATAGGCAATACAAGAGGCTGACATTGTTTAAATAACAGTTTATAAACCTGTCAAGAGTTGATGGGCTGGACAGTAAATGGTGACATATTACTGGCTGACAGAAATCAAATTCCATAAAAGTGAAATTGAAAACACCCTAAGGCCTCTGTGCTGTCAAGTAGACAGCTTATTTTAAAGTTCTCGCAAGAGGGAAGAAAACTTGCCAGAGCAGTTTGTTGCAGTTTATTTTGAAAAAGAAAGAGAAAAAACAATCTAGGCAGGAGGTCAACCATAACACATACTGGCCATTTTTTCTCTTTCTTGGACTAGAGGTTTAATTCATCACATAAGAATATATAGATTTTTTTACTGAAGCTCTGAAACAGGAAACAATGCTTCATGCATAGAACTTAAGTCCCGGTTAAGGACTGTCACTGTTGAGGTACCATGCACCTTGTGTCCAGTTATATATAAATTAATAGCATTTAGAAAGAAATATAGCATCTGTCATGAAGAATCTTCAGCCATTCGAACTTTACCTGGACCAACATTTTAAAAACTGAAGGAGTCAGTGCATCCTTGCATAATTAAAAAAAAAGAAAAGAAAAAAACACTGACCCCAGACTTTTGACTTCAGTAGTGTACTTTATTTTTTACTAAAGAAGCAAAGTAAACTGTTTTGCAAAATCCTTGTTGCGTTTATATTGTTCAGCCTTCATCGCTTCATTGATTTTTGCTACTTAATCTAAATCGTTTTTTACTATTTTATAGAGGAGTACAAAATAGATGAGCTGTATTAAAACGTGCGGTATGCTGAGCTTTGCATATTGACATGTTTTACAAATTTGAAAATGAATATGCGAATGTCTGTACCTGCAACTATCAAAATGTCTTTCTTTTTGATTCTTGACTGTTGATATGATGAGATTCTTTGTGTTGAGTTAACTTCACTTTTTTTTTTTATCCATTTCTTCAAAATCATATCACTTTGAATCAGATGCCCAGTGGAAATGGTCGTCATAGCATGTCCCCCCAGTACCGAACACACTCCTACTATTCCTCTTACCTGAGTCAGGGACTTGGCACAACCTCATGTATGCCACTCAGCACCTGCCCTGAACCCAAAGCAGCAGGTCAGTCCCGCACACACACACACACACTCTTAGGGCCATAAACTTTTATCCAGAGATTATCAACACTGTGAACAAGTACATCTGAGGGAGGTTCATACTCTGAGTCAAGGGCGCTGTAAAATTTATAAAAATAAATAAATTCAAAGGTAAAACTTTTATGAGAGTGATTTGTTCTGGTGACTTCAGATTTAAAGAGACAAGGACCATGTGCTAAGCGCTCCAGTCTTAGAACATAGAAATCATAAATTGTATTTTCAGATTTTTCCTGTGCTTTTCATTTTGTAAAGCTATACAGTTTGAAATGACACAGTCTAAAATTATTTATAGATTTTAGAAACCGTACATGTATATGGCTTGGTGTGCACCTTTTTGAACTAATTTGGAGTGTTGAAGGACATTTTAGTATGATTATTGTCTTTCTGTGATCCACCATTCCCGTATAACTCCAATCTTGCCACCTGCCCTGGCTGTTAACGGTTTTTACATGCTGATTTCCAGTGGTTTCAACATGAGGGTGTCTGTCACCCCCACTATCACTGCAGGGGGTGTTATGTTCCATTACACGCAAAAGACTCCAAGCTGGGTGGTCGCATCTCCAAAACAAATTTACTGTGAGCCCAGTGAGGAGTTTCTGGTCTATTATTATCTGTTTAAACAGAACCCTAATGCAGGGTTTTTAGGGTTTGGGGATCCACTAGGGACTTAGGAAGTTATGATTTTACCATTGTTTTAGCAATGTCAAAGTTTATGTTTTATGATATAAAAAAATATTATTAATTAAACATGTAAAAAAAGATGTTAAATGAGTCGTGACACAATTGGGGGTCGTAGTTTACATAAATGTATGTGTTCAGTCTTAAGAAAAGTTTATGTAGTATTTCCTTTTTCATCATGAATATTAAAGAAGTGTTTAAAAGCACAACTGCTTTGTTTACAGCGGCAAACAAGAACACGATTTCATCTCTCCCTGAACAGTCCATTATTGATGCGTGTGTATGTCGATAATGGCCAATGGCCAATCTGTTGGGAGAGAAAGAAGAAATTTGTGAATAAAGTCATAGATTATTTTTTTTTATTGCACACAAAAAGTATTCTCATAACTTTGTAAAATTATGGTTGAACAACTGATGTCACATGGATTATTTTAACGGTGTACTTACTGTGTTTCTGGGTCTTGCCCGTTGCTGTCTGTGCAGGGCCAGAAAGCTTATTTCATCAAAATGATCTTAATTTAACGAAAAAAGGTTCATAAGAGCGAGTAATTCATGACAGAGCTTTAATTTTTGGGTGAGCTAACCATTTAAATCAAAAACTGCTCATGTGGCATGTATGCAACATTTTTGTTAGGATCGTAATTAAAATGCATATCCTGTAATTTTAACATTGTTTTTTTTCATTCTACTTTCTATCCAGTTAGCTAATCTGCATATACAAATGTATATACTGAATTATGCAGTTTGTATTAAAGGAAATTTTGTCTTTTCAGGTTTTTAATAAATCTAATAAGTCTAATAAGTAGGAGTAAAAGATTTGTTTACTTAATGCAAAGTAATTTTATTCCAGATAATATTTTACGTAAAATGATATCATAAAAGCCACTTATGTAATTGCGCAAGCATCATCTATTGTCTTTATCACACTTTTATTTTTTCACACAGTAAATAAGCACGAATAATGTGTGTAGCTAGATGTCTTTATATTTCTTGAAGTGAGTCTTCCAGAATAGGATCATCTTATATATTTGGAAACCTTAATGAATCTTTAGTCAGCATAAACAGACATTTATTTATTTATTTTAGTCAATGAAAACTGGGCTAATAATTGTTGACATTCTGGCCCAGTCCTTTGGTTAGTGAAGATGGCCGGATGGGACAGTTTGATTCTTTACATCTCGTATTGTATGTATATGTATGTATGTGTGTGTATATATATAATTTTTTATTTTTTTTAACAACTTTTATAGTCAGACCTGATCAGCTGCCACACTCTGGATTTCGTTCCCATGATTATTGTGTTCTAGTAACCATCATACTGTTAGGAGATGTGTAAAAAGTAGCAGCTCGGTAAATGACAATCAGTTAAGTTTCATCCTTTTTGATGTAACATTGCAGTAAGTTACAGTGTTGTTTTTAGATAACTTGTCTCTAGAGTCCTCTTTACTCTATCTGTGCCTCCAGTGCTTGTGCAGCATGTATTTATTTTCCCTAGCGCTGGGGTAATCAGTTGGCCAAATATGAGGCCAAATAACCTTCAGGAGTGCGACGCTGTCCTTTCCGAGCGGCCCCCACAGCTGTCTCTGGAAAATTGCCTCTGGGGTTAGTGAGCGGGAACAAGTTAAGATTTACAAACAATGATGAAGCTTGTCATGCGTCTTTCTCCATCCGTCACGAGCGGCGGCCTGCCGGGGCGTCGAAGTGTTCTTCATAAAGCTCAGCTCGCTGTGAAATACGCCCCTGTGCGCTCTTTACTGCTGGGAGCTCGTCAGCAGCGCTCCGCCATAAATTGCCTGGGCCGGAGGTGACACTGCACTCCATCACCCGCCAGGGCAGCCTTACCTCTGCCTGCAACCGCCCCCACCCGCGGCAGCCGCCCAGCCCGTGAGATGATGTGCCCGCTGTGAGTTATGTAGGAATTTCAGTGTTATACGAGACAGTCTATGGGTTTTACCATTTTCTCTCGTGCTCTGTTTTTTTCTTTTTTTTCCGTTGTTTATTGTTGGAGGATTCAAAGTTAGTTTTGTTTGCAGACTGGGCAAAGTTTACAGCTGTAGAGAGAGTAGACGGGGGCTTTTCGTGTGCAAGCAAACCATATTTAAAGATAGTTTATTATTTATTTAAAGATTTCAGAATGATTTGTAAAAACATTGTTTTGTAGTGCAAAGATTTATCCAAAAGTAACATATTATTGCATGCTTTAATTACGCTTTTATGTAACACTTTATTTTAAGCTGCTACACATTACATGCATTTACACTTACTATATGCTATAATAAAATGCATAATGCAAGTAACCCTAAACAAAACCCTAATCCAAACCCTAACCACACAGTAAGTGCATGCAGTAAGTTAATATTCATCAGTTAATTAATAATTACACTGAACGAGAACACCCTCAAAGAAAGTGTAACCCACTCTTAAGTTGACTTTGTTACAATCTCATTACTCAAATAGTAATAGGGTTAAGTGTTTTCATTTTTTGGATATGGTACTATGGGTAATATTGTGTTTTATTTTGCTTATACAAAGCTAAGGCTTTGCTGTTCTTTGAACATTTTGAATAGTGCCGTGGCATTACATCAGTACTTTTTTTTGTTAGAAGAACTCCTTTTTTGTTGCTGTCAGTCAGTAACGCTTTAATTTGAATACAAATATTTATTTGTCGTAACTGATTACACATTCAGGTCACATCGATACTTGTGGAAATCATATTTAATGTGCTTGTGACACATATTGATCAGTCCGATGCTGTTTACAAACCACAAATTTAATGCATGTAATTCTTCCCAGTCAGAATGTGATATTGTTTTCAGAGGTGGCAGACCCCTCATAAAAAGTTCCAGGAAAACAAAATCTCATTGAAGCCTTCAAAGAGCCCATTCATTCTCTTTCAGTGCAGAATAACAAAGGGCAGTAATGATTCTCTGAGTTTCAAGCACAATTGAGAAGTAGAGCTTGAGCAGGAAGAGGTGTAACGTCTCATCTGACAGAGAAGCCGTGGAGCTTTTTTTAACATTTAATCCGTCCTGTTTGCATTATTCATCTTTAGAACATGCACAAAACTCCAGCACAGCCTGTGCCCTCTGGGTTAAGTGCTGTTACATGTGTCCCTTTATTTGGTTGCTACACAGTTTCACTAACTTGGATATAGGGTTATAGGAAGGCCAAGAGTTCATAAGAAGCTGCATGCACTAAGTTTGTTGCAGATTTTAAAGGAAAGATGGTTGATTGCTGTATGATGTTAGATTATGATGTTGTGCTCTCCATATTTATCTGCTGACATTTTTCTATTGCCAGTTGGAAAAAGGTTTTTCCTATTTCACTACCTATTAACACACAAAAGCAAGCAATCACTTGCTAGCTTTTGTAATCTTGACGATCAGTATGTTAGTGTTAGTGTTGACAAAGATGGCTAATGTGCCACATAATGCATTACAAATTATTTGAAAGGAATCTGTAAAGGCTGATGTGTGTCATTCAAGTAAATCATAGGGTGAATCAGTGGCCTGCAGGCAAAATCTCTGGCTGGAGTGTTATTTAACCGCACAGTCAGTAACTCTTCCATGCCATGCTGTCTTCTCTTCTCCAGTGCTGATGCTAAATGCTCAGTCTTTTCTCTCTATGGATCGGTTAAATACCGGTGTAATTGGCTGCTCCAGGCTCAAGCACTGTTGTAATGTGTTGTACAACATTTTCATTAACACTTGCCCGAGGCACTGAGGAGATAAAATGGGTAATGACTGCTGCTAAAGGTTCTGCTCTCTTTAGCACACTGTCCTCCTCAAGAGACTGTCTGTGTGAAAGCAAACCTACAATCTTTTTTGGATGACATTCAGCAAAGATGCATTTGCTTGATTATTCTTTTTCAACTAATTAATTGTAAAAATAGCTTACAATTGGAAAGAACTCACTACTGGCTTATTTTCTTGGTATTTTAGAAGTTATTTGATGTTTTTATCATCACTTGATGAAAACATGCTTTCATAGTTGCTGAGCAGAGCTTTATTTTATGATAATCTTTAATTTAATTGCTACTGGTTTTAGTAACACTTGAGTACAAGGACCAATTCTCACTATTAATTAGTTGCTTATTATCATGCCTATTAGCATTTCAGATGTTTATTAGTACTTAGAAATTAAAATACCTAAACCATAATTAATGGTTTGTTAATAGCAAGAATTGGACATAAAATAAAGTGTGACCATGGCACACATAGGATTTACATTTTTTTTGTTAGTAATAGAAATTGGACATTTATTGTTAAGCAGAATGTTTTCTAAGTATGGTCATATTCAGCCTTAACCAAGAGTGTAACATGGTTAATTCAGCTGAATCTATTCGTTTAAGTCGTTTATTTCACCCAGGAGGGGGCTTTAGTCTCCCTCAGAGCCGTGCTAACTGATGCCTGCAACGCTTATTCTGCACTTGTCATTATTTTCTCTCCTTTAAAGATAATGACACAGAATCCCTCAAATCATCGATCCTATGTCTCAAGTCATTATGGTATATCCATAATGTTTCGACGGAATGGAGCGCAAGCCAGGAGAGACGGACAGGTCATTTGCAGGGATGGCAAAGCGCTGTATCAGTGCCAGTGATTTAACAGGGAGGAGGGCCTGTCAATTCTCTCTGAGACACTTTGAGACTGGGGACAGATTGGGGAACAATACAGGTCTGGAGGTGCTTATGTGTTTAATTAGCCTCTGACCCTGGCATGATGCCTCCTGTCAGACGTTACAGGCCACTCATGCAGATCTCTAATAATGGGGACTGAAGTGTCCAGTGAACTCACATGTGAGTTGAATTTTCAGCAGCCATAACTCCAGTCGTCAGTGTTACATGATCTTTCATTAAAGGGACACTCCACCCCAGAATGAAAGCGTTGTTACTTTACCCCCATGTCATTCCAAACCCACAAAACCTTTGTTCATCCTCGAAACAATTTAAGATGTTTAAAACCGGGAGGTTTGTGACTGTCTCATCGACTGCCAAGTAAAATACACTGTCAAAGTCTAGAACAGTATGAAAGACATCATCTGAATGCTATATCTGTCATCAGTGCTTCAACGCTTCGCTTTATGAAGCGATGATATTTTTTGTATGGAAATAAAGCAAAAATAATTACTTTATTCAACAATACACCACCGTAACATTACCCTAGTGCAATTTTGGAAAGCATCTGCTGGACATACACAGTGTACACATTTCTGTGTCATAGATGCACTGTTAGCATCTATTTACGTTGTGATTTAAACACTAAAAGCACATCTGTAAGTAATTAATGACAACATTTTAATTTTTGGGTGGGGTATCCTTTTAATTATTCTGATACACTGATTTGGTATTATATTAAACAAAACACAATAGTATTAATGTTGAAAACTGTTTTTTTTTGTTCAGGATTGTTTAATAAAGTTCACACAAAGAATATACAGTGGGTACGGAAAGTATTCAGACCCCCTTAAATTTTTCACTCTTTGTTATATTGGAGCAATTTGCAAAAAAAAAGTAAATTTTTACCTCATTAATGAACACGCAGAATTGTTTACATTTTTGCAGATTTATTAGAAAGACTAAATATCACATGGTTCTAAGTATTCAGACCCTTTGCTTTGATATATTTACTCATATATTTAACTCAGAACCATCTCAAGGATGATCAGAAGAAATGGACATCACCTATTTGAGTCCAGCTGTGTTTGATTATACTGATTGGACTTGATTAGGAAAGCCATACACGTGTCTATATAAGACCTTACAGCTCACAATGCATGTCAGAGCAAATGAGAATCATGAGGTCAAGGGAACTGCCTGAAGAGCTCAGAGACAGAATTGTGGCAAGGTACAGATCTGGCTAAAACAATTCTGCTGCACTTAAGGTTCCTAAGAGCACAGTGCCCTCCAAAATCCTTAAATGGAAGACATTCGGGATGACATTTCAGCTGCAGGGACAGGACGACTGGTTGGAATTGAGGGAAAGATGAATGTGGCCAAGTACAAGGATATCCTGGATGAAAACCTTCCCCAGAGTGCTCAAGACCTCAGACTGGGCTGAAAGTTTACCTTCCAACAAGACAATGACCGTAAGCACACAGCTAAAATAATGGAGTGGCTATACAACAACTCTGTGACTGTTCTTGAGTGGCCAAGCCAGAGCCCTGACTTAAACTCAATTTAGCATCTCTGGAGAAACCTAAAAATAGCTGTACACCAACGTTTACCATCCAACCTGACAGAACTGGAGAGGATCTGCAAGGAGGAATGGCAGAGGATCCCCAAATCCAGGTGTGAAAAACTTGTTGCATCTTTCCCAAAAAGACTCTATGTATTATGCTCTATGCTGTATTAGGTCAAAAGGTTACTTCTACTAAATACTGAGCAAAGGGTCTGAATACTTAGGTCCATGTGATGTTTCAGTTTTTCTTTTTTAATAAATCTGCAAAAATGTCAACAATTCTGTGTTTTTCTGTCAATATGGGTTGCTGTGTGTACATTGAGGAAAAAAAAAAACTTGTGATTTTAGAAGTGGTTTTAGCAAATGGCTGCAATATTTTTTTTCCCCCCACAAATCAAATGGCTACAGCACTCTTTTTTTTTCTTTTTTTTTCAATACTATACATAAATTAGAATTTTGTTTGTGTTTGGTTTGCCATTTAAGTGTTAAACATTTCTGCATTCACCTCCCTGGAGTACTTCAAACTCCAGTGCCAATGTGATTATGAGTAAGAGCTCCACTTCGGGAACAACATCCGTCTCTCTGCAGCAGCCACGGCTCTTCACTCTTTGAGGAGTCAGCAGCTGTTTAAAGTGCCGCCTGCTTGCTGTAGGCCTGTGTTTTCTGCGCCATTAAGTCCTGCCACAACTCTAATGATTGAGAGAGACGTGCATGTCGTTCCTTGAGGGAACTCCATCTCCCTCCAGCACATCTTCAGCCAAGTCATGTCGTACAGATGTGAGTGTTTGTTTCTGAGGTTGCTTTTATAGCTTTTTGTGCCAACCTGATTTCCTTTGACACCAGAGTTTGGTCTGTTGGGTTATTGTGAAAGTCTCTTTCCAAATTTGAGCATGAATGAAGCACACCGGGTAAGGTTTAGGAGTATTCACTGAAAAAAAAAAAACTTTTTGACTAATAACTGGAATTAATATGCTTTTTTTTTTTCTTTTCTTTTTTTTTTGTCAAAATAATAATAGTAATAGTAATAGTAATGTGCTACTCACAACACACCAGCTTCCTCCTCCATTCTTCTCCACCCTGGACACAGAACCAAGCCAGCTACTCCCCCTAAACTTACTCTCGCCTCCTCAGTCCCATCCCTTGAAGACAAATCCCCCTATCAGCCCCTTGCCCCCACAAACTGCAGCTCTGTGTCTCATTTCTTTCACAATGGAAAGGCCATTTCTTTTTCTACCACTCCTAGCTGCCCAAGTAGACAGTTATTCACTGACGCAACCCTCTCTGTCGGTTTCGGAGGTTTCTATCGCAACCAGGAAAGGTATTCCATGAAAGAAAATGCGATTGCTGACTCTTTCTCGTTGTCTTATTACAGAAATTCAAGATGCTGGTCATAAATGCAGACTCCCAGCCAACCCCAGTACCACCTTACCATGAACATCCCCTCATCCGACCAGGCCCCACCCCAAATCTTAACCTGTTGCATCTATACCCTGAGGATATGCAACCCCCCTAATAGCCCAGACCCTAGACACCATGTTCACCTTAGCCTTCTTTGGATTTCTAAGGTGTTCCGAATATACGGTTAACTCGCCCTTCAATCCCCTCATCCACGCCTCTATTTCTGATCTCTCTATTCAAAGCAGCAAAATGGCCACATTCTTCATCAAACAAAGCAAGACTGACCAGTTCAAGCAAGGCCACTACATGTAAATTTTCAATCTACAATCCCCAGTCCAGCCCTACCAAACCATGCAAGCGTACTCCTCATTCAGACGCTCTTTTGCCTCCTCCCCCTCAGAACCACCGTTCATAGAAGAATTCAGTCACCCTGCTCCAAGGTTCTGGTTTCAAAAAACACCTGAAAACTGTCCTCCTCCCTCAAACATTTCCCCGGAAAGGCCACTTTTTCCTTTTCTATCCAGCCTCCGCAAAGGCTCCCAGCCTACGCCTAGGTTTCTGCTTTATCGCCTTCGCAGAGCTTTCCAATTTCCTGCCTCCCAAGAGGCCCCCCACGTCCCATCTCTGCAGAGACCCCCTCCACCCACCTCTGCCGGAAAACCCCATCCCATCCCCGTGGAGGTTGTTCCCGCGCCTCTGCTGAGACTTCTTTTCCTTCCAGTCTCCACAGAGGCTCCCTTCCCTTCCCCTTAAAGCTATCCAACCTCCGCAGAACTTTCTTCCCTTCCTGCCTCCACAGAGGTCTTTTCTCAAGCTATCCCTCCTCCACAGAGGTCCTTTCCACCTTCCATAAGACAAGCTTCACGGGGGGCACACAGGGTCTGAGCGGGACACCGAGCTCTGCCCTTGCTAGGGTTCAAATCACTAGGGCTCGAGGTCTGCTGACCTCCCGACTCACCCCCGGACCGCACGCCAAACTGGCTTACTATTTATTATGAGGAAGAGCGAACTCGTGACTGAAAAAACGTGTTCAGTGAAATATCCAATAACTAAAAGTATTGTTACTTTAAACTGTTGCTGATATTAGGTATTTTTATCGTTTTAGAATTTTAAACACCTTTTATACAGGTAATGTAATAGGTTAACAAAAAGAGTAACCTGCTGACATGGCGTTGAAATCTTAGTTACCTACTTGTGGCTAATATCAGCCTATAGAATCTTAACTCTCAGTTTAGACTGATTTTCAAACGGAGACAACTGAGTTTTAGACAGATAAAGTACACTGCTATTTTTATTTTTAATCACTGTAAGCATGTGTGTATGTGTGCATCTTTATACATGTTCGAACATGTATGTGTGTGTGTGTGAGCACTTGTGTGCGTTATCTCTATGCAACTCTGTGTTTATCTAAGTGCAGGCATTATGGACCCTCATGGCCCAGCGCTGGCAGTATATGAGTTGCAGAGGAAAGAGCTTATCCACAATAGATCAACCCTGAATTACCATCTTCTCTCACATCTGGGCTTTTGTTCACTTTTTCCAAACTGCCAGAAATGATTGAGCTTCTTTCACTGTTTCCCCTCCCCTTTTCATGCTCTTTTTTTAAAGCTTCCTTTTGTTAAACTACACAAAGACTGTTTAATAGTTTGGAAATCTAAGATAGTCAGTCGAACAAGGGTGAATAGGGCAAAAGTTCAGATGGGAGAATAAGCTCTCTTTGGTTGTACAGAAAAGTAAATCCTATCTTGTTTCAGTACAGTTTTAGATTTGACAGAAGTGTGAATTTTTTTTTTTTTTTTTTTTTTTGGATAATACTTGTGTTACTGCCAATGTAAAAGAAATGTCATTTAGCAACTTTGTGGAGGTTTTATGAATGTTTTTTATTATTGAATATGTGCCGTGCTGAAAAACTTAAGTTTAAGCTGGTTTTAGCTGATTTAAAATAGTCTAAACGGCCAGCTCAAAAGCACCTAAATCCCCTCTAAAAACCAGCCTGGGAGATGAGCATGCTAGATTAGCCTGGTTATTTTATTTATTTATTTCTCAGCACAATGGTGTCAAAAGTCATAATACTAAAATAAATATGTACTCTGCTTTACAAGTCAAGGAAATCCAATTACTTGTTTCGTTATTATTTGGTTTTATCTGCATATTTAAAGGCCTGATTTTCTGTATTACAGAGTGTTTACGGCCAATCTGACATTAGTTTATATTAAGCGCTAATGCAATGATAATCAAAGGCAACGAAGCCATGACACAGAACATGTCCGCTTGCCAAACAGCCCCACAGCTGATTTACCGTCCCTACAAACGACCTGTCCACTCACCCGTGAGATCTTGCCTTTAATTACACCATAGATTTCTCCCTGATGAACTCCCTTAGAATTAACACAGGCACGGCTAATTCCAGCCCCTCCTCTTTCCCCCTCACTCCATGTATTATTGTACAGAGAGCGCCGGCGCTGTTTAGCTACACAAACATTAGTATTAACGATTGGCCAGTTTGGAATTGGTGACAAACTGCGGGCGGAGCGCAAAGTTTGTAGCCTGAAACCAATCAGGAAGTTAATGAGGAGAAAAATTACTCCTTTTCTCCAGCACCCCTTAATTACCTCCACGCCAGAGCAGCGCAGAGGAGAGGCAGATGAAAAAGAGGGAGGGCAGGATGGGATGAGAGGCACAGATCCTTTATGCTTCTATTCTCAGGTTATGAAGGTCAGGAAAGCAGATGAACAGGATTTGCGTGTATCGCCCCTCCTGGCACTCGTAACTTTGATAGACTCGCTGTAATGTATTAGAATCATATGCATATTGAGATGAGCGGCGACCTGGCTCAATGCACAAAGCACCATGCATGTTTATAGGGAACTATAACGTTTGTGCTGCTAGTGTTGCAGATTTACATTTACATAAAGTCGTTTATCTAAGCAGACGATGGTAATCCAGTGCAACCCTATAACTATCAGGGATTATTTAATGCCACCCAGATCATGTTTGTATTTTATATTTACATTAATATGATGTAGAGTGCGGATCGGGCCGCATTTTTCTGTCCGAGCCCGGCCGTGTCCGACAGAGCAGTAACCGAACCCGACCTGAGCCCGACAGGCATTAAGATATATATGTCCGAGCCCGATCCCAGCCCAATCAAATTTTTTTCTCATACTAATGACACATGCACTTTTGTGTGTGGAAAGCCCGCTTTTATGAAGCAACTGTAGGAAGGCGTTCGGAGACATCAGCAGATGAGAGCATCAGCGCACACGGGGCAAAAAGCGCCGTTTATAACACAGGCGCACATTCACGCTGATGTGACCGAGCCAGACTCGAACCCGAGCATTCTTTTTAAATATCTGTCCGAACCCGGCCCGGCCTGTCGGATACCGTCGGGCTCGGGTCGGGTATCCATCCTCTAATATGATGCTGTTTTTCATTGTGCAGACGTCTGGACAGAACAGACTTGTCATGCACTATTTGCTCAGTAGGCATGAGCTCTCTCAGCAGTCTTTCTTGCTTAATATGGGTATCTTCAGCATGAGTGAGTTTCCAAAAGTAGCCAGAACACTGCAGTGTGTGATTCATAAAAGGCAGTACTGTCTTTACTTTGTTGTCTTGTGGAGAGCTGACCGCACTGCTCATACAGTTAATTGATGCTGATTGGTTTAACTGGAGAAGCTCATGATGAGTGATTCAACATTACTTTTATTACTCTAACACTGTGTTCTGTTCAAAGGTTCACCTTGTTTAGATATTTTTGTTGGCAGAATTGAAAAAGGTAACTTTTAAGTTGATGAGCTTTTAAATACAACCGCCCCAACATGTTTAGACACTTATGTTTGCCCTTAAGTTGACACTAGTTCCCTGTAAAAGTAAGCACAGGTGTAGTTTCAGATCTATTGTTTATTGTTGTTTAAACCTTACCATTCAGATAGATGCCGCTTGTCTTGATATTTTGTTTCTAATCCAAAGACATCCAAACATTTTTAGATGAGGATTAAGTGTCCAAATACTGGCACCATTGTACTTTGTCATTAAATGCGAAAGGTAAATGTGGATCCAAAACGTTCACGTTACACGCATGCTTGGGGTTTCATGTATCACAGATGCTATAATCAGATTTTGTTCTGCGACGACAAATCTTCGATGATTATCAAAAAAGAGTTTATGTGTCATGATCCATCTCATTTCAGTTTTGTCTGACGGAGCTCAAGACTCAGTGTCCAGTGATCACGTCTCAATGATCAACACTGAAAATAAGCCGGAGTGTGAGAGCAGCTCTGAATCTGGAACCTACTCCATCGACTCCATCATCGAGGGGCCAACCAACTGAAAAACCCTCACCTGCGTCTCCAAACCAATTCAACTGTTTCTGTGTTTTAACAAAATATATATATATATATATATAATGATTCTGAAAGCTACCTTATTGTTCAACAGTTTGCACTTAGTACTGATCATTGTGATGTTTTTCAACTTTTCAAGATTTTCATAGACGTGGGTTGTGTTACACCCTTAGTTTCTCAATGATCAGAAAAACATGTCTGGCTGTGTTTCATACTGTTTGATAGCTTCAGTTTGTTTTCTTCTAACACTGTAGTTTTTAAAGTTTAGAAGGATTAATTTCCACACTTGTGAAAGAAATAGCAGAGCACAACGATTTATTGTCACATATCAGCTGAAGCTCAGTATTGCTGTCATTGGCCTAATGGACAATCTAACTTCTTCCCATGACCTTCAAGATGCAAAGTATATGAGCTCTTCTCCAGCATCTCCATAGTGGCTGTGGCACAGTTGAGTTAGAAGAGATACTATTAAATTATGCTTCAATCTCACAGTGAACGGCTTGTTTATTTATGGCCATATAGAGCATCATTTCACTTTTGATGATTTGCATCTACCCTGTTCCTTTGTAGGATCCAGCTAATGTTCAGCACTCTTCTCTGCTTTCTTGGTATAATATGAAGCTGTGCCCTTGATTTTAATGGTGTGGGCACAGATAGTGTCCTCAGGCAAGTCACGAATAAATGGTAAAGGAGAAGAGGGACACAAAACTTTGTCTTTCCTTTTAAGGCTCCGTTTGTTGCAGCATGTTTAACTAAAACGATGACATTTTTTGCTTTTTGATCTGATAGAAATATGACGTATCTGTTAAATGCATTTTGGAAAAAAATGTGTAATCAAATTATTTTCTTGTTTATTACAGTGGAGGGCCATTTAAGATGCTTACATCTGTATTTGTTAGAAGTAGCTAACATTTTTCTAAGAATGAATGTAAAATCTTGTAGGAATATGCATACTGTATATTCTAATGCTAAACCGTCAATCAATTTTGATTTGGAGATTTTGTACAATTGTTAGACTAACAGTTCACAGTTTGATTAATTTGTTTTGTGTAAACATGCTGTATTTTGCTCATGATTAAGTGAGATAATTTTCACTGACATCTTGATGTTACAAATATTTGTACTATTGTTATGAATATAAAACAATACAAAGCTAATTTGCTGTGTGGCTGTGTGTTTATATGGTCTCATGTTCAGTGGTAATAAAATCATTCCTGATGACCGTCTCACAAAAAGCATGCCTGTTGAGAGCGCGTGATAAAAAAAAAATCTGAAATGAAAATTACTTGTATTTTTTTTGCTCTGCGCCCTGAAAACATTCATTTCGATTCTGCCCCGTCTGCTGTAATCAATAACGTGACCATCTTGTTTTTTTTTTTTTTTTTTTTATTATTAAACGCACTTACTCTTAATTTCATCCCCCAGTGGTTTTAGTGAGAAGAATGTGGAGTTACCTATATGGCTTCGGCATTATAAATCACTTCTGGAGAGCAGATTGTACAGCAGTATCGATTGATCCTGATATATCACAGAAATTTACTGTCACTTCTGTTTTCAATTAAAGATACAATCAGTCAGATAATGACTTAATTGGATTTTACAGAAGATTGAGTTTTATTGTCCCGTGCTTTATGAGTTTAGTTAAGGAAGGCCGCTTTATCATAGGCTGTCAGCGCTGGGCTCCGCCGTGTCCTTCTGTTGCTGCTTCGGGTTTGTGTTCCAGCGACAGCCTGAAAAGTGTCTGTGGATTTGTTTTCCTTGAGCTGCTATTGTGCCATCAATCACGCTGGCTGCATGAAAGATAAAGCCGCCCTGTCCCAAAGTCTCATACTGGAGGTGGTGGTGGGAAGGGAACAGGTGCTAGAGCTGCGTTTTCTTAAGTCAGGGCTTTTGGATTTAAGAGAGGAAGAGGTCATCATAAAAGTGTTTGATGACTGTATGGTCTGAAACAAGGCCTGGTTTAATCTGTAATAATACATTTATTTGAATTGAATGCATTTTTATTTCGAGGGGGTTGTAAAGATAATAAAGAAGATTACTGGACAGTCGGAGTAGAAAAGAAATTGCAACATTAATAAAACCTTGGCAGTCAAATTTATGGAGAACATGCAGTTGCTTGTTGTTTTGAAGTGCTCAATATTGCATATTTTCAAAAAATCAATGACATATATCACCACACTTGACATACAACCATTCGTTTACATGACTAGAAAAACTATGCAACTATAGAAAAAAGTAATAAAATTTGTGTTTTGAATAATTTAAAAGTAAACTGATTTGGTGAAGTTTAGCATTACATCACTTGCTCATCAATGTATCCTCAGTAGTGAAATGGGTGCCGTCAGATTGAGAGTTCAAACAGATTATAAAATATGACTCAAAATATGATCATTTTAAGTTCAAACTTTTACTTATGGCTAAAATAGGAGTCCTTAATCCATAATAATACTTTATCAGGAGAAATATGCACAGATCAAGCACCATTTAAAAGCATAAACAGTTCTAAACAACTTTGAACTCTTATTTTAATGGCACCCATTCACTGCACAGGAATTAAGTAGTTCACAAGTGATGTAATGTTCAATTTCCCCATATCTGTTTTGAAAAAAAGCATATGTATATCTTGAATGGCCTAAAGGTGAAGATATTTTCAGCTAATATTTATTTTGGGTCAATGATTCTTTTTTTTTTTACCGATTTTTTCATGCACAATTTATGTCAACAATGTGATCAAACACCTGTGAATGTATCAGCCTAAATATGAAACCCTTTTTCCCAGACAGATGTTGTAAATTAATATAGTAACACTGCAAATAATTAGTAAAAAGTCTGATTGGTTGGATATGAATCTGTCAGTCAGTTACTGACAATGTCTACGTTATTGTTTCAACTTGTATAACTTGCACTTAGTTGTATAACCCATTAAAGTAGGTTATAGTGACAGACAATTATTTAGTTGTCTGCCTTTGTTGATGTAGAGATGGAGAGGGTGTGGCGAGGAGGTGTGGGTCCTGTCAGAGTCTCAGTGATTTGGGTGCCCTTGGAGGCTCTGTCTATACAAAGAATAACCAGACATTTCACTGGACAGATGTCCCGTCATTACTCACAACATTGAAACTATTGGCTGCCTGTCAGAGAGCCGCAATGAAAGAGCAGCCGATTGGCTCTCAATAGACAGCTCACAGACTCAACATTGAGTCTATTTATAATTACCACTATAAACCTCGATCAAAACTGACAGGAAGTACAAAAAGAGCAATCAAATTAAAGAGCACTGCTGAGTCCAGAAATCAAACTCTATAATGTTTTTTTTTTGTTTGTTTTTTATGTGTGTTAGAAAGGTATTCAGTCATATCTGAATACAATATACAATAAAGTGAAAATTCTTAAACGGATATGGAGTGTGGATGTCAGTTAGTGTCTGTAACCTATTGTAGCACTAATTGTTTCCTAAATTGTTAATTATAGGGAGTACAAGTACAAGGGAGTACCTCCCACACTGAATAGTTTGGTTTGTGTCAATTTATCTTTTTTTAGATCCAAGACATTTATTGACATGCACTGGCTTTATTCTGTCCTTCAGTATAAAACTGCTTTTGGGCTCCACAGATGAAGTCTATAGTGCTGCTAGCAGTGCTTTATTTAACCCTCAGAAAATTGTGATATTAATAACCTTTCACCAACAGAAATTGAATCACGTAAAAGCAACAAAAACTCATTTTTATTTAGTGATATTAAAACTTTATTACTAGGAGTATTGTTTCTCTGTCCAAACATCAGACTTCCCTTCTCTATTCTCTCCCATGTCTGTCAGAAAATGTCCAATCAGGAGTACTTACTAATATTATCTTCCAAATAGATTTAATCTGTAAAACTGTCATATGGACAGAAAGAAGATACTGTAGTCTTATCATATCTTAATCTGATTTTACTGGTAGGCCTTTTGCTCTTCACCATATACAATTAATTACCTTCAAAAGAATCAGATATTACTTTACTGGTGGTTTGGTTGGTTGGTTGGTTTACAATTTTTGCAACACTAAACTAAATGCAAACAAGTTTGTATGAATTGTACTGATTTTACATTTAGAGGATTTGTGTATGGTATTCTATGTTCATCTTCATGTCTCTTTATTCTTTATGTGCATCGATGCCAATCAAATTCAACATAAAAAAAATGTGCTTTTCATAAAATAAAATAAAAAATCTAATTATACATAAATGTGAATAAGTGTATTTAAATATACATATTTTGAGTTAAATAACAATAATTAAAGTTTTATTCATTTCTTCTTTTTTTTTAATTATTTATTTAATTTTTAAAAGAGTAAAACATTTTTTTTTATTTAGCCTGTTCATTTTCTGCAGTCTTGGTGAAAAACGTAAATAATTTTATTAGCATTTGTGTTGTCCTCCCACCCACTCCCCTTGCTGTGAATTCTCCTCGCCAAACACAGACTGCATGCGGCATTATCGTCACCTTGAAATTTCATCTGCTATTTTCCAATTAAAAGCTTAATAGCCCTGGAAACCGAGTTCATGTGGTGAAGTTTACCGTGGCCCCCAGTTCTCAAAGTTGTGCTGCCGGGATCCCATTACGTGCTTGAATAAACCCATTTAGGAACAGAAACGGGACTCGAGGGTGCCCGGTGTTGAGTTTCACTGGACTTTAAAAGCGATGGGCATCATTTTAAGAAAGGTGTGCTGCGATTTACACCCTAAATCGAGCGCCAAATTGCATTTAAAGTCCATGTCTGTTTACCGTGTGTTTGTTTAATGCAGCTGACATCGCCCAATTCGTTTGATTCAAAATTTTTTTTTCATCTGATGCTTTCAGAATTAATTTGGTAGTAGTCCAAATCATATTGCTCAATTAACTCGCTTGCTGCATGTCGGACTATTCAACATTTTTCATGGGAATAAGTTAAGAGCTCATTCAAATGCAAACCACTATATTATCGTCGCCTGTGTTTAATTCGAATTCACAGCTTGGGGTTAAACAAAATACCAAAGTGGTTGCAGGATTTTCATGAAAAGCGCACAGCAGTTATGTGAATTCTTTTCTACATTCCCAGTTAATTCTTGAAATTACCGCGCTGCTAAGAGCCTCATACGTTGTTGAAAATTGCTGTGGGTCCGAATTCAAACAAGCAGTGAAAATGAGAGGAGATTATTGTTTATTTAATCAGAACTCCTTTTCCGCACGTGCGTATAAAAAATGTAAACCTGTTTAAACGTGAATAGAATTTGTTTAAAAACAATGTGAATTATACCCATTTAGTTACTTTAATGTGGTCAGTAGTAATTTTCATTTAGCTAATTTAACTCGTTTTACAGAGACGATTTGTTTCTGGTAGCTATAGTTAGCAAACACCAACTAACTTTTTAAACAAAACATTCTTTGTGATATAGCTATCATAAGTGCGTAGGCTACTTGTAAATGTGTAAAAAAAATACATAATAATAAATTATTATTAAAGTGTTCTGTTGATGTACCACCCTGCATAGTTCTTATGTAGACTTTTTACTTGTAGCGCTAATTTATAAAGATGTTTATAGTCTACTTACGTTTATATTAAGTAGCCTAAAGACGATAATATTTGAAACATTTTATATGTTGGCTTCTTTAGGAGGGCTAAGCTTTCGCAGGTCAGCAATGTGGCTAATTTTAAAACATGTCAAATGTTTGTATAAGAATGTTGTAAAATATTCCGCAAAATTCTAACTGTAATTATAAAAGCGAGATTTCCTCCCTCCATCCTCCCAGTGTCAGGGGAATGTAAATTGCTCGTGACCGTGATGTGAGAAATAGAAGTCAGTCGTTAGTGCGTGTCAGATCGCCTGATGCACTTCTTTATTGCGGGGCGAAAGGTGGATCCTCGTCTTAAAGAGTCAACACCTCTCATCACGAGTGTAGCGAGCAGCAGAGGGGCTTGATCTCTTCACTATACTTGACAGCACTCTTCCTCTACGTCTTATCTGATGCACTTGCGCCTCTGGCACCTTTGGAAACGACTTGAGAAATGAATGGCTACGGATCGCCCTACCTCTACATGGGGGGCCCGGTGTCCCAGCCGAGAGCGCCCCTCCAGAGGACCCCCAAGTGTGCCCGCTGCAGGAACCACGGGGTGCTCTCCTGGCTGAAGGGGCACAAGCGCTACTGTCGTTTTAAGGACTGCACTTGCGAGAAATGCATTCTGATAATCGAGCGTCAGCGGGTCATGGCGGCTCAGGTGGCGCTGAGGCGGCAGCAGGCGAACGAGAGTTTGGAGAGTTTGATCCCGGAGTCTCTGAGAGCGCTGCCGGGCATCACGGTGGCGAGCGGAGAGCAGAGCGCGAACCCACGGTCAAGCGACATAGACCTGCGCTGGAGCTCAGAGACGGTGACCCCTAAACCGCCGCAAGGTAATAGCTTGTGTTAGTTACATTATATCTGAGACACTTTACTCTTTTAAACTTCGTTTTAAAAACTAGTTTAGCGTTTTGCGAGTGGGAGCATTCTCTCAAAGTAATTCAAATTTATTAGCCTTATTCATTTCATTAGCCTAAAAAAAATTATGTATTATTTGTATTATTGTTAAAAAATTTTAAAAACAGAAATAGAATGATCTTAACTGAGAGCACAGTTCTCTTCAGATAACAAGAAAAAAATCACGAATATCTAACCAAAATGATCTTTGCAGTAGTTTCAGCAACAGTCTTACTGATCGAGAGAACATGATAATGCAGAATGCGGGCATTTTAATTTCCTGAAAGTATAACCCGTTTTCCTAAACGGGCAGAAGTAACTTATAATGAGAAATGTTTTATTATTATTATTTATTTATTCAGATTTAAAATACACTTTATTCTTTTTATTATTATGAAGTGTTTGCGTTAGAAACATTAAAATAAAATAGCTACACTTCAAACCTGAATGTACCACTAATTTATTTAGTCCGAATGATTGTAAAATAAATATTTAGGACAAGCCGGCATGAAACCGAACTAAAAATGGCATCGCCCACCATCCGTCATTATTTTCCTTGAACGATTATTTTGATTATTTTTGTAGTCTGTGATCGACAGTGCACATCATAAGTAATACGGTAGGCCCTGTCGTTCATTTCGGAGGAAGGTCAAGCTGAAATGCAAAGGAAGTCCGAATGATTTTAAATGTTTCTATAATAATCAGTTTGCAAAACTGTAGTTAAGTGGAATCGACCAGAGATTTTTCAGTGCCACAGCATCAGCGTTTTTATGTGAACAGCTAAAAAAGTCGCCCGTTATAAATCACAGCAGTGCTGACAGCTCAATAACCTGAATGTAGCACTTCTAGTCTGCGGAATCAGACAATGTTTGAATATAGCAAGTTAGCTGGACTTTAATGTGTTTAAAGTTGAGCTATTAACTTTACCTATTTTTTTATGTCAGGCCTTTAAAGATTTAACTGAATGTTACAGTGAGATTGACAGTTTTCTAATTATGCTGACTGTGTAACATTTTAATATTGCTGCAGCATCACTAAATTGCCATCTTTGATTATACAGTACATGATGCTCACAAGCTCTTTGTGTATGTTTCCCAGACCTAAATGAGGACCTGTCTGGTGAGCAGTCTGGTGGAGAGAACGGTGGTAGTGCCAGTGACAGAGAACCAGAACCAGCCAGCTCCCCCGAGGAGTCTAAACCTAACCTGTGTTGCACCCCTGACACCTCAGACCCAACTCCCCAGGTTGAGGAGTCCCGCTTTGGCTTGTCTAAATCCTGCACCGACCCTGAAGCCAAAGCTGACAACCCCAAATACTCCCCCGAGCCCAACATCCTCATTGAAGGCCTCTCAGGCTCAGTATCTCTGCCTTTCAGTCTGAGGGCCAACCGACCACCACTGGAGGTCCTGAAGAAGATCTTCCCAGCTCACAAACCCACAGTCCTGGAGCTCATCCTGAAAGGCTGCGGTGGGGACCTGGTCGGAGCCATCGAGATCCTGCTCTCCAGCCGTTCTACGATGAAACCCGAAAAGGTTCTGTCTGAGAACTCAGATGCTCTGGTTATCCCCTCAAATGGCCATCTCTTTGAGCACCCGCTGAGTTCGTACCCGGTCTCGTCTTCCAAGTGGTCGGTCGGTTCGGCCTTCCGTGTTCCCGATTCTCTGCGCTTCTCCTCAGAGCCTTCTGCTGGAGTTGTACCAGGTCCTCTTAGCATGCCGCTTCAGCACGGCTTCCCCCAGCCGCCTCGATACCCTCTCATGCTGAGAAATTCATTGAGCCGTGGCCAAGCCGGGCCTTTCGTTCACAACGATGTGACTCTGTGGAATACCATGACTTTACAGCAGCAGTATCAGCTGCGTTCCCAGTACGTCCCTCCGTTCTCAGGCCCCTCAGCCGGAGTGATCCGCAGCTCCCCGCTCCTCACCAGCAGACCCACAGAGGAGCATCGAATCAGCATCCAGGAGGACAGCTGTCCTGTCATTGCCAAACAGAGCATGTTTGCTGCAGATGAGGAGTATGATGAAAGATCTGACTCCTCAGACTCCAGGATCCTGAACACTTCCTCCTAACTCCTCAGTTTCAATAAGTGAATGGAGAAAAAGCACTGAAACACTGTATGTTTTGAATAAGTTCTTCAAATGTTACAAAAGAGACACCGCTCATCTAGGAGCGCATTGAAAAGATATACAGTGCATTACTTGAGGTATTGTATTTCTAACAGATCTGAGGTTGTTGTGCCAACTTAATCATGTGTGGAATAACACTGGCTTTAATTTTAGGGGGAGGGGGGCAATCATTAAGTTACTATTATTTGACCAAAATGTCTGAATAACTTAATATATTTGAGCACAGTGATCTCTATTTCCACATTGCATGAAATGTAACCGTTAACAGTTTAATGTAGAATTATTCCAGCAGTCCTGCATGTAAAAGTATGGCAAATAAACCCTCTATGTTATTGTCACTGTGTTTGCCTCAGTCAAATACCTACATGTATTAGATATCAGCAAAACTAAACAAACTCATTAAGATAAAATAAAAAAATAACATTAGAAATTGTCTTCAAAAATATTAAACAACTCAAAATAAAATTAAATTAAACAGGAATTGCCGTCATACATAATCCCCCACAAATGATCATGCAAAGAATATTTATGCAGCAAGTACAGCTGTAAAGCAGGCTATATCTTAACATATTTTATTTATGCAATAATTAATCTACCACTAACAATACTTAATAAACTTCTCATCGTTCTCTTTATTTGTTTATCATTCAGAATAAAATAACATTTGCTGTTTATTGTCTGATCATTTACGTACGTTATTTAACATGAATGTGTAAAGAGTGATTATAAAATAGAAACGGTGTAGGCCTATTTTTTTCCTGTTTGGGAAAAAAGTCTTTCAAATGGATCAAAGAGTAAGCTTTCATCGGCGAAATGAACAAAAAAATGAGTTAACTGCGCCATCTAGTGGACGTTCTTAACAATAGAGAAACCTTCAATAGGCCTATAAGTCCTGCTTCCAAGTGAAACATAACCCGCACGTCTATTAAATACCAAGGGCCATTCTAAACAATATGTTTAGAATGCATTGTTTTATAAGATGCAATTACAATAAAATAATTTACGGTAAGCCTAATTCTCCATGTTAAAAAAATAAGAAATATTCCAGCGTCTTTGTCAAATTATATAATTCGCACTGCATTATAATAATTATTATTAATCATGGAAATATGCAGCCCTCTTGCTGCCTCAAGTAATTGAGTTCTATGCGCAAGAATGCCTCGCTATGAAAACATCAATAATGACTCTTACTGTCACCTTGTGACATATAGCCTACCTTGTGTACAAAAGAAAACATGGCTTCATTGTCAAGTTGAATTAGCATTCTACAATTCGACACATCTTATATTATGCAAATATAAAACAAAACATTACTCAGGATCAGATGTTGGCTATTATCGTAAGGCTACATGATTTACGTAACTTACAGGCTACATTCATTCAGAACTAAATGGCGTTTTGTTGCTTTTGTTGACTTGTTGCTTATTTAAGACACCCTGTTTAGGTTTCATAGTGTGTATAAACGTACAATGTGATGCTAAACCAGCGGTCGCTGAGTTTGCAGGTGTTGCAGTTCTATTTAACACATCTGTTGACTTAACCGAGCGACAGCTTATAATGCTGACATTTGAATTTGTGCCTCTAAGTCAACAAGGCCCTTCGTTCTCATATTCATAAGCCCGACAGACAAATTATGAGTGGTTAATCATTCAGCAGGTTGCACGTGTTGCCGATCCATCAAGCGTCTTCAAATGCTAATTAACATAACAGGGAATTCGGTGAACTCACAAATCTCTAGTCTGCGCTCCTATCAGGTTACACTGTAGTGTGTGACGTGTGACACACCCTGAACCAAACCAGAAGGCCTGTCACTGATCACTGCTTGTAAATAAATATCCTCGAACGTGTCTGAGGGCGTTTTGACCCTCATGGGCCTGCATTTTCACTGTAATAGAAAGTAAACTATTGAATAACCTGACTCCTGAACAATGCAGGCTACTA
The DNA here is from genome assembly GCA_032361065.1 of Enteromius trimaculatus. Lineage (NCBI taxonomy): Eukaryota > Metazoa > Chordata > Actinopteri > Cypriniformes > Cyprinidae > Enteromius > Enteromius trimaculatus. The sequence continues at coordinate 11,998,336 of JAUMHP010000046.1, forward strand.
ATATACACGGATATAGATCTTGCTTCTCAACACAAGCTAGTCAGCACACAAATAAAGCTTGTAGCCTAGGAATAGGGAAATAACGGGATGACAAAGAACCAAAAAAAAAAAAAAATTCTGGGTAATAAAACAACCACTTGCGTAGGATATTCTGTAAATCTTTACGCATAGGGATTTCTAAACAATAAAGACACTGGGATTTTTTCACCATTTGGCATTGTCATATGTGTTTAGAAAAGGAAAAAGAGAAGATCAAAGCATTCCACATGGGGAAATTGCACCCTGGGTAGCAGTTGGGTTTGCTGGCCATAACCTTGCTAATAAATTAAGAGGGAAGAAGGGCGAGTGGCAAAGCTGCACCTGCACGGCAAACATCTTCACCACATGTGAGTAACAGAGATGACGGAGCAACCCAGACAGACAATTAACCCAAATCACCCTATAAATACCATCCTGGTAACCTACTGAAGAAAAATGAATATTATATATATAATATATATATATTTTTAAAAAAATATGGGGCAAGAATATGAATATGATTTTTTTATAGAGGAAAAGGTTCATGAATGTATGACCATATTCTGGCCCCATGTTTTTATTATTATTATTATTTTAATGATATTTTTTAAAAACGTAAAAGAAACTGAGAGTAGACAGTTTGTATGCTTTGTATTAAACCTGAGTGTCGACTATTCAGCTGACGCAAAAAAAAAAAAAAAAATTCCCCAAAACAGAAATGAAATAAATGGAAACGTCTTATAGACTAGCCTAGGCACAAACTACAACGGCCGATGAAAATAACCGAGCCTTCGCCAAAGCTTATTATTAATATTATTAAGCCCTATTCTTATTATTATTTAATAATTTGTTTTAAACTATGCTTTTTTTTTAAAGGGTCATATGCCAAAAAAAGGCGGCAAAATTGGTTATAGACATTTCGCAATAACCTTCAAATTGCGAAGGACGATTGTGGACAGAATGCCGCTCTGGATTAGAAAGCTTTAAAATTGTGTGCAAACTCCAACCACATATTTGTTTTTTATTTAAACCAAACAAGCTTTACTCTCCCACGTCCCGCATTTGCTGCAAAGCCATCACGAACAGTAGCTGTGACATTCTTTAGTGTCAGTTGATTTTACTTTGTTTTGAGAAACATCACACATGCTAGGTCGATCGGGACAAAGAGAATTGTGTTTTGTGTAGCCTTCCCGCATGCTTAGTCAATGTTTTTTAAGTATCGCTTGTTGTGTCAACTGTCATATCACGCTCTATCTAGAGCTCAAACCTGTGTGCAAATGCATCCCCGAAGGGTTGTGCATTGTCAACAGCACTCAGAAAGATATTAATTGGTGTAACAAGAGATCTAGTGTCTTGTTAACAGCCAAACTAATTTGTCAGACAACAGCCATTAAATCATTAAATTATAAATTGGTTTCTCGGAACTGCAATCTTTATGTAAATAATTATAGCATAGTTTATTGCAATGTAGCCAAAATACAGACACATGTCTTAATTAACAAGATGAGTAATTTGAAATTAATATTTAAGCTATTCAACGTTTTAAGGTGTCGTGTTTTAAGATGAAAAATAAATACAAACACATTAGTAGCCGTCCAATTCATAATAGCCTAATATTTCTATCATATTTATATCTTAAACCAAACAAACAAAAACAAAAAACACCTGTATAGCAACGCTGTTAGGCGCATTTGAATAAAAATGAAAATCCATCGCCAGTTTTTGCATTCACCAGCTGTAATTTGAATATTGTCAATTAGTGGTTACTTTAGCCACTGCAAGCACATTAACGAAATATTACAACCTAACTTGCAAAAACGCTTTTGCTATAAAATTAAACATCAAATTTGTTGCCCACGCATTCATAGAGAATTTCATTACTGTAAACAGAGATAGCATAATAAATACAAAAAGAGCTTGTTGTTTAAGTAAGCTCCAAAGTGTCAAGTTTTTATTATTTATTTTATATTTTAATTAAAGTTATTTTGGGCTGTTTTTAATACAATTAAGTACAAATATTTTAACATAGGCTACTGCAATAAATAAAAGGTTATGTTTGAGCCGAGACATGGGGGTTTGAAACGAGACGTATTAAACAGCTGAACCCCCCATTGTCCTCCGTGATTAATTGATCGTTTCCTTGGAATGTTTTATTTGTAACTTCACCCCATTAAGAACTTCGTTCAGAGAGTGATTCTGTTTCCAGCCAACGGGGAAGCTCCGTTCCCATCAAGCCAATCTGGACTTGCTGTCACACGCCGTCTCCTGATTGGCTCGTTGTGAGCGGAGCTTCCCTATTGGCTGTGGCAGCTTTGCTGCGCGGATCTTAGAGTTGAAAGGCTGAGAAGGCTCTCATCACATCGCAGTGACAGATCAGGTAGAGTAAATGTCGCTCATTGATGTTTCTGTGAAGGTGGCCTGATTTCTCCTGGAGCAGCGCTTATTATCGCTTTAGCAGCTCTGGGTTTTAGTCTTTTAAGTGATTCTTGGATATCCACTCATCCTGTCGTGGTCTACATTGTTTAGGTAAGTGTCTCTTAAAAAAATATCGGAATTCCACTTAAATATATATTTCTAAATGATACTGTAAAAAGTCTGTCATAGCTTTAATTGGTGCTTTAATTTTGATAAAGTTCAAAAAGCTGCAGTGCTAAATGTTTTAATTAAATGTGTTGAATCTTATTTCTAATGCAAATCTACTTTGGCTCTTTGAAACCTAACGTAGGAATGTAAATAAATAACTGACACGTTAAAATATTATTATAGATCTCCAAAAAATAATTTACTAATTAGTCTTATTTTCTTTTGGACAGCATCTATTTATATACGCGTCGTGAAAATGACAGATCTTTCTAGCACGGAGTTTGAGATCGACGTGGAGGGCCTGGAAACGGAGAGCGATGATCAGGCGGTGTTCAGCGGCACCGGGGAGGACGACGCGGGGACCAAAGACGACGACAAATCCAGCCGCTTAAACCTCGGCTCTGGAGACCAGCGCAAACTGAGCCGCACTCCGAAATGCGCCCGCTGTAGGAACCACGGCGTGGTGTCCTGTCTGAAGGGGCACAAGAGATTCTGCCGGTGGAGAGACTGCCAGTGCGCGAACTGCCTGCTGGTGGTGGAGAGACAGCGCGTAATGGCTGCTCAAGTGGCTCTGCGGAGACAGCAAGCGACCGAGGTGAGAGCACGCAGACTACTGACACTTTACGGTTATCAGTATCAACCTGAGGAAAACAAATTTAAGCCTAAAATCTTGAGTAGGCTACGTAAAACAACGCGTGCAAGGCAGAATTTTCTGAATGGATTACTGCGTTGCAACAGTGTATAAAAACGGTTTAACCTCCAATAATCTAATCCAAAATACTACGTTGTAGAGTAAATTGTCTTACAATTACGTATTATTCTATTTCAGGACAAAAAGGGAATATCCGGAAAACAAATACCAGTGGAAAGACGAAGTATATATCAGCGACACATCCGCCCATCGACCATGCTGGCAAAAAGTATTTTAGAAGGTAGGTTTAAAACAATTAAACAAATCTTATGCATGAATTGAGAACTCTTCCTTGCTTCTTATTAAAGCTGATGGATGACCTTTCTGACCTTTTGCCCCCTTTCCTACTTTTCAAAACTAATTTTACCACTCTTTTTTCCTCTTCTCTCAGCCTTTCTCGGTCTTCTGTCCATTTCGTATTAATTCACTTGGTTCCTCTCTGGATATTTTATTGGTGTAAGCTTCTCTCAAATACAGCACATGTTTAGTTTCTCAATATACATAATAATAATAATAATATAAAATTGTGCATGATGCTCAGAATTTATTATTGATGCTCAGAATTTAATAAAAACATATTAATGTGTATCCTAAAAATAAATTTTTGAAATTCTTAACAGAAATCTTGTCTGTTGTTACGTGTAAATAAATCAAACTCATCTCATTCATTGACAGGATATCGTCCAGTGCAGAATGACCCGTTTCTGGGTGCCAGTCCGGCTCTGCCTCCTCCTCTGAGTGACCGGATGAGGAAGAGAAGAGCCTTTGCTGACAAGGAGTTGGAGACCATTATGCTGGAACGAGAGTATAAAGAACGAGAGCTTCTCGAGTCCAGCCAGCCCAGCTCTGCTTCGCTCTTTCTCCCTGGCAGTATGGTCCATGCTGCAGAGTATAACTCCTACAAGACGGCCTTCTCATCCTCCTCTGCCTCTTCCACGGTCGAACCTTCTCCCAAAGATCTATGTGGTTTTCTGCCGGGCTGTCTGGATCTCTCCATGCAGTATGCTGCCACAGGTGGGACGACAGCTAACGTGGAGCTCATCTCCTCCAATGTGAGCGTAGCGACCACCTACCGTCAATACCCGCTCTCACCGCGCTTCGTAATGTGGCCGCGGGGCAGTAGCGGTATTAGCGATGCCCTCTTATACCAGCAGTGTCTCCTGAACGCCACCGCAGTCCAGAACTTGAAACCTGGAGCCGTTTGGGATCCGAAGATGATGACCTCCACAGAGAGCCACCCGCCCGAGCAGGAGCCGGCCGCGTCCAGGCTCGAGGGCTCTCGAGTGGCTCCAGAGCCGTGTGACCTCCAGCCGGGGCCCAGAGAAGCTCAGACAGGACTCGGCCAGAATGGAAATGCCCGCTCAGCCTTCTCGCCTCCTAAGAGGGTGTACGGACAAGCTTTCCCTCCACATGCAGGGACCCATGAGCACGTGATCAACAACATGAGCAAAGACACTGCCAAGCACACACTGTCCATGAAGCTCAACTCTTTCCATTCACTCATACAGCAGACACTCAATGACAAGAATCCAGAGATGAGCGGGCCGTACTGTAAGGAACTGCTTGAGGAAGCGGCAAAAAAGTTCAGGGAGGGTACCGCCAAAGACACAGTGGGACTCAAAATCTCAGAAAGAGCGGGAAAGGACCTTGTAGCAAAGCCGAGGAGCACTAAGGTCAACGCAGGAGAGTCCCTATCGTTTTCAGTGGAGGCCATATTAAAAAGACCCGCACTTTCTTTAAATCGGACATCCCAGTAAGGTTTCCTGTAAAACAATCCTAAATCCTGCAAAATGACTAAAAGTACTTGCTTATTTTCTACTAACTGTATATTTATTTTTACACACACACACAACAACACATAGCTACATGTATTTGGAATTTAAGCAGATAATACAAAAAATCATTAATCTATGCAACATCTAAATCTGTATATATAAAAATGTACATACCTTTTCAGACATGCATGTTGTACATACATATACATCATAATGTGTAGAGTATTTAAATGTGAATGTTAATTTTGCTACTAAAGTGTCAATAAAATTAAAAATGTCCCTATATTATTTTTGAATTGTGATATTATTTTCACAAAGTAATTGTGTTTATATTAAAGTAGGATTTTAATCAATGCCGTAACGATCAATATTACTTCATGGTAGAACATATATTTGGAAATTCATTTGACATATATTTAGAATGTTGTAATAGAACAAAGAGGGTAAAACAATACAGAAATTGTTTATTTAAAATATGAATACAACACTTTTTTATATAGAACAGTTATAATGACTTCATATTTTAACAAACAACTACTTGAGATGTTCAAGCGTTTCATTTCTTATTCAGATCCTGCAGTTCCACAAACAGCCACTATATTGTTTGTGTCTGTACTCTGTAGTGTGACCAACTAGCATTTAGCCAAGTGATTTAAATCAGATCATTTTGATCATTATTTTTTAAAAGCTTATGTCCAGTCTTTAAGAAAAAAAAAAAAAAATAGATCACTAACTTATCTAAGCATTTTAGCAGCTGGTTTCAGGCTGGATTGAGGCTTTCACAGAACAGCAGCAACACTGTTTGTTACGTTCTAGAGTAAAATATATAAAATGCGATTCTAATTCAAGGTTCATAACTGGGCAGTATTCTGTGTAAATAAGTCAAAATGTTTTTACAGAAGTGAAAATATACATTGGTCAATACATTTATAAAGCAACTGTGAAAAAATAGACAAATGATTCTGTTTATACTTATTGCACTTTATGTGCAAATATGGAGCACCTGCTCAAGACATTAGTTATGTCTACATGTATCACAGATGTTGTCGATGGAAACATGAGAGGTCCATAAATTCTCAAATACCTTTAACAATTCATTTTTTTTTTAAACATTTAACTTTAGCTGATGTCAGATTATGCTAGGCTGTATGTAAACGCAGAAATTCAGAGAGTACAAACACAGCTAAACGGAGAAAAACAAAGTAAACAAATAATCGAGTGCTACGTTAAGACTTGTGTCTGATTTCATTCTCCTATGAGAAATGTTTTGTCGTGCGACTAATACTATGAAATTTGAATCTACACGTACATTACAAAATTGCAAAACTGAAATAGTGAATGTGAACGATATAAAACTAAGATGTTATAGTTGAAACACTCATTGCACAGTTCATTGGTTCAGATGGAATCATTTCTGGCTTCAAATGGAGCAGGGAATAGTCTCTTAGGAAAGACCTCTGCACGATATTTCCTAAAATGACTGAGGGGCTAGCATGAAATTATAGATTGACTGCAGCTGTTCTGTTAGTCAAATTCCGCTGTTTTAGAAAGAATTTAGATCCACAACCCTGAAAACATCCTTAGACAATACGTCTTAAGAAACGATCACATCATTGGCATCACTAGAGGGCCGTTCGGTGCTCATTTTACCTGTTATCTCCTCGCTTATTTACTGTAAACTGTTTCTTTAAATACCTTGTGATGTGGAAAACGGGTCAGTAGTTATGCAACAGAGGAGAAGATTTCAAATACAGTGAAGTCGGTGAGGGTACATAGACAACTGTAGCAGTAGGACCCTGGATCTGCAGATGTCATCAAGACTGATGAGCCCTGTTCCCATAGTGTCAGATTTAGCACATTAGCAAAGCACCGTCACTACCATTGCCAGCATGTTTGTTTAGTTACATTTACTGGGCCCTTATGTCAGGCCAAGTTAACTTGTCTGTTTAAACACTGTTGCTGCTGTAGCACATCAGGAAGGCAGGTCAGATTATGTTATCATTGGCTGTGCAATCGTTTGTCCTGCGCTTTCACATTTACATTTCCTTAAAGAAACAATTCACCTTATTAAACATTTGCTAAAAATGTGCTCCCTCAAGGCCTTCCAAGATGTAGATGAATTTGTTTCTTATTCAGTATAGGTTTGGTGAAAGTTAGCATTACGTCACTTGCTCTTCAATGAATCTTCTGCGGTGAATGGGTTCACTGCAGAGGATCTGTTGGTGAGAAAGTAATGTAAAGCTAAATTTGATGAAGAAAAAATCCCATCAACACGTTGGGAGTTAGTTAACATGGTTTATGTGAAAAAAGCATTTTTGTTGTTCACGAGCTAAATGCAGATAAACAGATTCACTGCAAAAAAGCACATTCTTATTCTACACTCTCAGAAATAGAGGCACAAAAGCTGTCACTGGGGCAGTACCTTTTCAAAAGGTACACTTTTGTACCTATTAGGATAAACTAAGTACATTTTAAGTACTAATATGTACCTTCAAGGTACTGAAATTGACCCTTTAGGTACAAACATTTATCTTTTGAAAAGATACCACCACAGTGACAGCTGACAGTGTGTATATACCGACCTTAAAAATGGCTTTATTTGAAAAGCTAAATCATATGAAATCTTTAAGAATAATGCTCACTAAATGCAGCTCGATTTATGCTTAAACAATAGTTAACAGTGTGTAAGGAGAAAATACAAGCCACTCTTTCAGTTCTAAAGTAAAAGTATCTTGTTCTAAGAATGTGTCGAGATTTTTACTGAAAAGTAAGGCAAAAATACTCGTAAAAATGTCTTGTGCAGTGGTAATAAAGCAACGAAAATGCACTTTAGTTCATTTGCATTGCTGCACGGTTTACACCCAAAACATTTGTCTGTCCAGAGTAAGTGAGGACAACTCAAATTGGCCGGGCCATGTCATTGTTCCGACTAACACATTCTTTTTCCCTCCTAAATTCCTCCCCAGGTGCAGAGCAAGCCCATCTCTCAATCTGCTTATTTTGTCGCCCCAGCGCACTGGCTGCACTTTAAACACACAGATTAAACCCCAGAAGAAGTCACAAGCCCACAGGTTTATTTTGACAGATGAAATAAATGGCACACTGCAAATTTTGCATTGGCTTTCAGCAATGCATGAACGATCCAAATTTTATGACCCTCATTTCAGTACCAGCAGCTTTTGTGTGGAATTCCTGCAAGGCAGCCTGTAATATAATAAGAAATGTGTAGCACAGAAGCTTTTGTCAAATTTGCGGCTCTTAATTACCATGTTTGCTAAGCTGACAGCTGATGAAGTCAATGCGGGCAGTTGAAGTTGTGTCTGCTCACACACACACACACACACACACACACTACCATCATCCTCTATAGGTTTCCATGGTGGAAGCTTGTCAGGCAGGTTTATATCATTAACACCTGTGGGATGTTTTTCTTTTCTCCTTGCTTTCACTTACCCCCTCTCTGTCAGTGTTTCAGCACATGTGCGAAGGTCTTTGTTTTACAGCACTCACTGTATTCTCCAATAAATACGCAACAGCTGAGTATATCAAGAGTGTCGGCTCTAAACAAACGATGCTGGAAATCTCACCTCCCCCCCCCTTTCACGACAGGTTCATAAAGTAATCAGCCAAAGTGAGCAGAAGCGGAGCGTGTGAATTGTGAACCGGCAAAGAATATCACTTTCAGAAGTTCATATCGAAGCCAAGCCATGTTGCGCTTGTGGTATTTATTCAAAGGGATTATTTACATGGATCCAAACAATAGTACAGTCCTGACCTCCTGGCTGTGCTCCTGCGTTTAAGCTCTCGTTTTTTCGTTGTACTTTGTTCGCAACATTTCCAAGACATTCAAGTAGATAAGCAAATCGCCTCAAGTTCAATGCAAATGCTTGTAAATCCAAATGTTTGTGAAGCACGGCCTGTAACAACATTTCGTCTTGATCTGCTGTGATTGGCCTTGGCACGTATGTCTATGGCATGTTTTTGTATCGCTTATTCGACTGTTACTGTTGAGGGGCATTTTGTGTGATTTTAGCGTGAGTGTTTTGTATGTACAAGAGCAGCAAACTATCTTCTGTATCCAGCAATGCATGGTCTTAATTTGCTTTTCTGAAAGGAACATGGAAATTGTATGGAAATCCTTGGAGAGAGGCATCAGATTTTACTGCAAAAGTCATTTTCGAAGATCTTCGCTTAGGCTCATTTACAGTGTCCTTGCAAGAGAGCCAAGCAAAGATGCCACAGAGAACAACATGATCAGAAAGAAACTTTGACCTGTTGCTCTGTGCTTTTAGTGTAATAAGTGCTCATTTAGCTGATCTGTTGCAGATAATTGCTTAGCTCTAACCACCAAAATTGAGACGCTATATATATATATTTTAATATATATTTAAAATATTTTAGAAATGAATACTTTTATTCAGCATGGATGCATTAAATTGATACAAAGTGAAAGTAAGATCTTTTATATTGTTAATATCAAGTTTATTAAATCAAGTTTCTTTTTTTTCACAGTTTCCACAAAATATTAAACACAACAATAAAAAAGATAATAATAAGCTTGAGCAGCAAATAAGCATATTAGAATGATTTCTGAAGGATCATCTGAAACTGAAGTTTCTGAAAAATTCAGCTTTGCCAACACTAATAAATTATATATATAAATCTGAAATACATTTTACATTTCTAATAATATTTCATTACTTTTTACAAAATCTAATTTAACTTTCTAAAACACTGAAAAAATAAAAATAAAAAGCCAGGTTCATTCAAAGTTGTGGTTTTAAATGGCAGATGTTGACCTCTACGATCCTGAATATTCAATTACATCATTGGATAATGCTTTTAATTATCATGAAATGTATTTGAGGCCATTTATTTTTCTCAAGCACATGTGATGCATTCAGTGAGGAAACATTAAGAAGTCATTAACAGAGGGGCTCAGGTCCCACGGGGGCACTCATGCGGTAGCTTTGCTAAAGAAGTTATCACCCATTATTGGAGTCCAATGACAAAACACAGCTCTGTTTTCCCAGAGTGCATGCTGCTGGATTCCCAACTCTGTCCACAAACCCTCAACTTTGGGTTAAGAGGCCGGCCCCTGGGGATACTTGACATCTGCCCTGGCCGTGGCTCTCTGATTCCTCCTCTCTGAGCATTCTTGGGGTGCTGCCTGCTGGGAGAGAGATCTCGCTTCCCTCGCGCAAGCAGCCCAACAAAGTCAGGCAAAGGGGAAGAGATTACATGTCAGGTTAAGAGTGGGTGAGAAGCAAACACATGATCCCCTGATGAGAACGTGAAGAGGCTCTGAGGGAGGAATGTACACAGAGGGTTGTGTTTGGGTTTCTTCTGGGGTGGTTATTGTTCAGGGGCAATGAGTGGTGAAATAGGGGGGTGAAAATGGTTATATAGAAAAATGAATGTAAACAACGGTCTTTTTTTTGGTTCTTTCTAAGGCTGCATTCACACCGTAAAGGTATGTTTTATTTTATTGTATTAATTAGTTTTATTTTCATACCATTTAATACCAATTAAACACATCATACACATACACCATAATCATGTGAAAAGGTGTATATATATATATATATATATATATATATATATTACACAGGTCGTCTTTTTGTTTACTTTTTTATAACATTTACTAATTTTATATTGCAGTGACCAAAGAAATGCAACAAACCATGTACACCCAAATCATTTACATTTGTCAAGTTAATTGTTTGTGTTTTATTTCCATTTTTATTTCTTTGTATTATTTTATTTAAGATGGTATGATCTTAAACACAACAAATCATGCACATACACATATTAATCATTTGTCAAGCTGATCTGTGACACAAACAATGTAAAATATATAAATTATTTGGTCACACTCTGTTTTAATTTCCAATAATAAATCCATTAATTATGACTTTTGCTTCAATAAACTCCTAATTTCCTGATTATTGATCATTATTAAGGTAGTTGTTAAGTTTAGGTATTGGGATTATGGCTGTAGAATTTGATCTGGCAAAATATGAGCTTTATAAGACACTTAACAATTAACTATGATTTTCCCTCACTAAATTCTTAATTCGCTGCTCATTAATTGTCAGTAAGGTAGTTATTAAGTTTAGGTATGGATAGGATTAGGGATGTAGAATAAGGCATTAATATCTGCTTAATTATCACTAAAAAATGGCTAATATTCTCGAAAAAATGCATGTGTGTCGCCAACACAGCCAATAATCCTTCTAATTAGCAACCATTTAATAGAGAGGATTGGTGCCTATCCTAAAGTGTTAATAACTATTGTATTGTATTGCATTGCATTTTAGTTAGTCATTATTCTCTTGTCTGCAATCGTATAAAACATCACTCACTTTCACTTCAAACAATAGAAGCCTGTTAAACTTGATAGCCATTGCTGGCCACGCTAGCACATTTACACAGCAGAGTCAGTGTGGGTAGCGTGCTAGCCTGGCAAGATGGTAGCTAGTTGTTGCCATAATGGCGGCTATCCAGTGGAGGAGTGACAGAAGCACTTTTTACAAGAAAGTCATTGAATGACTCCTTTTATGTAACGCTGCTTATAATGCAACACACTATTCAAAGGAGTCATGATCACATTTTGAAAGTCATTTAAGTGGATTTGTGGTGCAAAGAAACTTGTTTGGACACACACCACAAACTTAACCTTGCTGGAGGGTAAAGACTGAGTCGTTGCTACTCTGACACTTAGACTCTATTTAGCCAACAATTGTGTGCTAATCTCTGTGTTGCCATGTAAACACAGATTGTTTCCTGCACAGTGTTGCGCAATAAAACTGGTTCATACCTTTGATCCGCTCTGAACATTAGGGACGTGATGTCTAAATGCCAGCCAGCAGGGGATCTTGTGACGATCCAAACATCTGCAGCCTATTTGATTTGACACAACAGGCGCAGACTGACCACTATACCACTTTTTCAGTTTTTAGCCACAATCAGCATGGGCTGACCACTACAATAGCTGATTTGAATCGATTTGAATAACTCATTATCGCTAATGTGGTTTGGGCTCCTATTATATAGGGAAGAGAAACAGGTAATATCTGCACTGGTCTAGAGAGGTAAACACACTTGTAAACAACTGAATTAACCGTGTCTCATTAAACAATGTCCTAAAATAACTACCATTCAAAACATTTGGAGATTGCTCAGATTTTTTATGTGTCCTATTATTAAAAGTTAGATAAATATTATTACAATTATTTTGACTATATTTTAAAATATTATTTATCTCTGTCATCAGCATTTTTAGCAGCCATCCAGTTTTTTAGTGTCACATAATCTTGCAGAAATCATTTTAATATGCTCATTTTGTGTCATCAATGTTAAAGACAGTTGTGCTGCTAATTTAATGTTTATATTTTAACTGTTTTTTTTAAGTTTTCTCTTTTTATATTTCTTAAATTAGATGGCTATGATTTTTAAATGATTTCCTCTCCTAATCACTCCATTGCTTGTACAGGAGTATGGTCAACATTGTTTTATTCAGTGCTTTAGAAATAAATTTGAACTTTGAACTTGATATTTTTGTGGAAACATTTTTTTTTTTTTATTTTGTAACATTTTTATGCATTAGTTGATTAGAATCTTCAAAACAACTATTTGTCAAAGTTAATTGCAAGGATTCGCATGACGAAGGACAACACAAAAACTTATAAAATCATGTGACTCTCAAACACTTGGAATATACAGTGCAACTACAGTAACTCCATTTATTAGTGCTAATTAAGCACAAACTATTGCCTTATTCTACATGACCTTATTCTACATCCCTAATTCTACCCAATAGCTAAACAATTACAACTATTAATTTCATTAGGAATTTATTAACTGTTAACTTATTATTTGTTTATAAGGCTGTTTAGGGATTGGGATGAAGATTAGGATTATGGTCAGGTGGAATAAATGCTTTAAAAGTACTAATAAACAGCCAGTCTGTTAATAAGACTGAGAATCTGTCCATTTACTAAAGTGTTTAACATCTTCTTACTGGCACTAAGACTAATACAAGATCGTTTGAAGTTTTATAGAGCAAATACTGTTATAAAAAACGGCATCATCTCAAAATACCATCAAATGAAATTCCTTTGGGTCCACCTGTTTCTTTTAAGAATAAATAGCAACAGTAAATATCTTGATTTGTGTGCTGTGTCTAATTCTCTCACCGAAGGCCCTCACATAGTGGAGAAGTTAGGTGTGATGAGCTGTCACATCACAGATATTTAGATTTAAGACTCAGACCTGCCTTACAGGGGAAAGACTACACAGAAGAGCCTGTTACTAAACTGATCCATACCATATCTGACAATGAGGAAGAGCTGTGAACATATCATGTTTCTCTCTCTATCCAGGTGGCATTTCCTCTGGACTTTACTGTGGAGGTTACCTGAGATGGGCTCCTCAATGTGTGTGTGTTTTATTATATTACAATCATATTTCAATGAATCTAACTTTGGCAAAAACCCATTTATGATTCACAACAACACATTTCACTGCCAAAATAGTAAGTTAGCATTTCTTCAAAGTCGAATGTCTCGGTTTCTGAAGCACAACAGTAAAAACGCACACTTGACTCCTTTAAATTTCACAAGATGTGCTGTCTTTTACACGGCAACATGAAAGACTTGAGCGGGAACCTGAGAGACCACGGGGTGATACACCTCATGTCAGTTTGGACACTGAAGTCATCAGATACATCTCCTGAAACCTGTTTCTTGAAACAAAGCTACATACCCTTACTTTGATCTGTATGGTAACTGTTCTGCTGTTGTGAAAGTATTATGACCTCAGAAATACAACACATCATAATCATATTTTTGTATATTTAATAATTTAAGTTTTTGTGTAGATAGTGTGTGTGTGTGTGCTGTGTATATTTATTATGTATATTTAAAGACACGTGTGCAGTATATAGTTAGAAAAGATTTACATATGATTTATATTAAAATTAATACTATATTATTTTAATATATTTCATATACAAGCAGAACATATTTTTCTTAATATGTGCATGCATGCATGTGTATTTATATATTCATAATAATTATACACAGTACACACACACATATACATTATTATGTAAACAAAAACTTTTATTTTGGATGCAATTAATCTTTTCCCAGTA
>JAUMHP010000046.1:12012659-12025686 GCA_032361065.1 Enteromius trimaculatus
TATATATATATAATTTAATATTTTTTTATATATATGTTTTAAATATTTTTACAATTAAGAATATTTTATATTATTTAACAAAAACAAGTTTCAAGTTGATAAAACACTTAGAATTTTTCTTATGTCTGTGCATTTTCAGAAAATAGTTGATGTCCTCACATTAAGGGTTACTAGAGACTGATACAAAATATGGTCAATCACACAGGGATGTCTACATTTCTTGGTGCTGTCACTTTAAGGCTGGTTTGAATGTGTGGTAGCAAATGATTTATGTCTTAGAGCTCATTATAGAAAATAGTCTTAAAATACTCTCACCTGCAAAACAGCTTTTGGGGAACGGCTATCACTTGATCAAAGGCGTTCTGGTGAAATCTATGAGAAAAACCCTCATGTTTTCTTAGAGGGAAAAAATTATATCACCCCTGTAAAAATGAACTTTGCGCGGTGCTCTTTGCTGAACTACTGTAAGATCATTTGTTAGGACATTACCATTACTGATTTACAGGAATACAAATGTGCCCTTAGTATTGAGTGTTTTGTTCAAAAATGATAATATTATAATATATTGTATAGTCTATTTCTCCTTGGAAATCTATTAAGAAGCCGTTTGAAAGGCATATGGGGTCTAACATGTGGAGCTCAGCTGCTAGCGGCAGCCAAATGTAAGACTTCCTGCACACATTACAGTAACAGAGTGAAAGATTTATATCCGCTGCACCAAATATGACCCCATGAGGCAACGTTCAAAACCATCGTTATTAGTCCCACACCCACAGGTTATATGCTTAAACAGCACATATATGTTTGCCCTTATAATTACTGCACTTTATAATAGCGTCATGTTAGGAAATTGTATCAACCCATTCACAATACATCTCTTCTGTTTGCTCTGTTGCAATTTGCTGTCACTTGAGTCATGACAGTGATTAGGAAAATAAAGGGTGTGTTCCAGCTTTAAATCCACACAAACTAATTGGATTCAAATGAGCTCTCTTTGCCAATGGCAGTAAACAATCTGTCATATCTAGTCCTGCTTATAATAGAAACATCCAGCAAACTAATTCACAAGTTTAAGTGCTGTTGATTCTTAAAGGAAATGGGGTGGATCACTCTGTTTGATGAGAGCGTGGCTATGAATAAGAGACAGCAATGGCCAAGTGCCAGCTTCGCTCTGTCACTCATCGCGTGGAGAAAGGTACTTCACCACGAACATGTTTCTATGTGCCCCTGTGAAACCAAGAAGCATTATCTTCAAGTGACAGTTTACCAAAGTACACATATATATACGAAACAAGAAAATCATTTACCCACCCTCATATCACACTAAACCTGCGCAACACAAGAGAAATTTAGTACAATGTCCAAGATGCTATTTTCTCTTGTTCCCATCCAATTTCATTATACATACAATTTACAAAAAAAAAAAAAAAAAAAGGTACAACAGCTGTCAAAAAGTAGAAATATGTACCACTGAGGTTAAGATGAGCCTTTAAGGTACATAAATGCACCCTATAGAGGCAACAAAGTATAGTATAAGTATTCTTATAAGTATCCCCTTTTTAAAAAGTCATACAGGTTAGGAAGGACATGAAGGTGATAAATATCATACAAATGTATCCTTTTTAATACAATTAAAATACCATAAAATAAAAATGTATTCCAATATAAATACTTCTGTAAAATAAAAGTGCAATATAACAGTACAAATAAACATATATTTGAGAACATTATGTGCATGTACAGGGTGGGCCATTTATATGGATACACCTTAATAAAATGGGAATGGTTGGTGATATTAACTTCCTGTTTGTGGCACATTAGTATATGTGAGGGGGGAAACTTTTCAAGATGTGTGGTGACCATGGTGATCATTTTGAAGTCGGCCATTTTGGAAAAACCTATTGGGAATTTTACAAGAAAAACAATGGTGTGCTTGGTTTTAACGCAAGTTTATGCTTTCATGAGTTATTTACAAGTGTCTGACCGCTTATAAAATGTGAACAATGTGCTGCCAATTGTGTTGGTTATTAAGGTGTATCCATATAAATGGCCCAACCTGTAGATTATTTTTATATTTCACAGAGATCAAGTGATTTTCAGCAGTTTAAAAGTTATTAAAGTAATGTTTAAATTCTCAGACAGGCTGTGTGCTAAAGCTTTCTCTAGCAGTGTCGAATGATGTAATTGGTACTGCTAATTCAAACAAGATTATCAATCAAAAGCACCAGAATAGCATCGCTTTACCAAACAGCCTGTCAGAAGGGATTGTGCACATCCAAACAGACAGTAATGAACTACTTCTACTACTACTACTACTTCTATTTTGTAATTAAATTTAATAACTTTGTTACATGTAAGTAGTACTTCTCAACACTGATAATCATCACATCTTCACACTAATGCAGTAGCTGTATAGTAGATGAATGGATGTGTTATGAATGACAAAAGGGTTGGTCACATTTAAGAAACGGCCTCCATGCAGCGGACGCCCTGTCAGCCATGTTTGATGTCTTCAGAGGTGATGGAAAAGCCAGACCACTAGTGTAGTCTTTTACTATTTCTCCTCAGTGGAAAATCCTCATTTCCACCGAACACGTTGGAGTCTCAGGCACTGAGTGACCAGGGAAAGTCTATATAGGGCTATAGCATGACATGTGTAAGAGGATATTGGTGCATTTGAAGTTTTAAAAGCTTCTGCCTGAAAGATTTAGTAGGAGGAGAGAAAGGGGAATTGTATATGACACCTTTGTGAGAGCAGTCTTATAAATTGGAATCAATTTTTCAAAGGAAATAATAAAATCTTTTAACCCCCCACCCCCCCACCCACTGCCATGCTGATAGGCTGCTTTCAGGCTTGACAATCCACATTTTTTACAATTTCTGCTAAGTATTCACTTCCAGGCCCGTACCTTCAATAGCTGCTCTTACGGTCCAAGCTAAATTTTTAATGGTCCAATTCAACCATTTTTATATCACTGCAGAAAATATGGGCTATTATTTTGGAGGAAGCTCAGAATGTATACTGGACCATAGAGAATGACAAAAGCATTGATTTGGTTTTAAATTGACGAACTGATGGGAAAAGCAACGTGCATATAATAGCCTGGGTGACTTCAAAAAGCACCACATGTTGAAAAAGGAAAAAAGGATACTGTTCTGGTGTGTCATGCTTGACAGCGCTGGCTTGTAACAAACTTGACCCAGTTGAGCTATTGGTGACGCAAGACAGACGCAGTGACATGTTCACAACGACTTGTTCGAATGTTCTCTGCTTTCATCAGGACTCAAACTGTCTCGCCAAATCAATTTACTTGATATCATTTTCAGAAAATGAAGTCTCATTTCAGCTCATCAACATCATTTACCTCACCTAAAGGTTAAAGGTCTAATAAAATTTTTAAGCTTTTTAACCTGTAATAATAAAATAAAACAATATTTAAAAAAAAAAAAAAGGTTTAAGGTCATGGTGAATATTTAGGGGAGAAAGTGATCTAAAATAAATAAATAAACAAAAGAAAGAAAGAAAGATTTATTTAAATTTTTGCAGTTGCAGTTAAAGTGTAATTATACATGTAACAGAATAATATTAATTAACATGGTTAGGGTTAGGATAAGGGTTTGGTTTAGGATTACTTGCATGCAATTATGCATCATTTATTGTTATTGTAATAGTATAGTACATGTAACATGTAATAAAGTGTTACCAATTTGTTTTTGTTACTTATGCTCAACCAGGGTGCATTTATTTGATCCAAACAGTAAAAGTACAGTAAAAATTGTAATATTCTAAAATGCTATTACTATATATATATATATATATATATATACGCTCAGAAATAAAGGTACAAAAGCTGTCATTGGGGTGGTACCTATCAGGTTCAAATGTGTACATTGTAAGTACTAATATGGTACCAAAATATTTTAATGTATTTTTAATTTCTATTTATTGCTATTCAACTGACGTTTTGTATTAACTAACTAACTAACTAAATAAATAAATCCTTGCCAAATAAAAAACAAACAAACTGACTTACCAACATTTTTGTAATATTTGTATTTTTTATTAGGATTTTTTTCAGAAGTTAGTCTTACTGCAATTTTAGAATTGAATTCTCATAATTAAAAAAAAAAACTATTAAAATGACCCAAACTGGAGGCTAACCCAGCAGTGAGAACCTAATGAAAGTCCAGTGTCAGGGATTGCCGCTGGCCTGTAAATCTCTGTCAAATTTCAGTGCATCTCACATCTGTTACCTTGTGCGAGAAACCCCAACCTGCTGGCCCTAAGGACCAAACACGCATAACCTTCTATTTCCAAGCTTGACCGTTACAAATCTCATCCAGAGGCTCCGTTGTAACAGCAGAAAGAGTTATTCATTCAAGTAGACGAGAGCTGTGTTTCAGATGGCTGAGCCGATCCCTCTTCTCCACAGCCGCTGAACTCCATTACCTTGTATGCACAAACATGGCTAATAAATACATCAGATGGACAGTGCAGGGATGCTTTCCCCTTGTGATCAGAGAGGTCATTAAACCCAGTTCTGCTTTATCAAAATGAAATTTTCTGCATCTGTAATAAGTATCAAATCTCGGCTGCTCTTCCTGCCTCAGCTGCTTCCCAAAGGAGAGGGGTAATTTACGAGTATCCTGGTGCAGAATCCTTGTTCTTTTAAGGGAACTTGAACACAGTCTTAGCAGTATGAGGCCCGGAGGTGCTCAGAAGATGGCATGAAGCTCCTCAACCTCACCCTCCAGCCTCCATTCTGGTGGATGTGTCCTTCAGGAGGTCCCAGGAGGGGATCTGACAGTCAAAACGTCATCATCTCGGAAAGCCTATAATTGTAACCAGACCTTTCAGTCAATCTATATTTCTTTCAATGTCTCTCAGCTGTTTTCTTCCTCTTCAAGACTTGAATGATGAGCTATTGTTGGGATGATTTTCACATTTTAATTTTGTATAAACTGTTTTTATAGAAGTCCATAAAAGCCATTTCTTATGCAAGGGCTTGACACGGCTCTCACTGGATATCATTTGGCCCTTGAAACCTTAGTTCACTCAAAGCCTGACATGTTAAAGCCTTCCAAACACTTTGTTGGATAGTCTTACCGCTTCTTAAGAACATTTAATCCATATAGGCCCTAGAAGGTAATCCATGGGAGACTGGCAGGAGAGGTCCTGGAACACGGGTCCTTTTTTTGGTTACAGGTCTCCACTAGCCCTCTGCGTCACTCTCACTGTGGCTTTGCCATTGTGCTGCCCATGACTGTACTATTGTCTTATTTAGAGTTCAGATCTCACACCCTAATGTTAACCGTGTCACAGCATCAAAAGCAGCAGATTACAATGCTTCATGTGAAAAGAGGCATAAAATGACAAGCAGAGGTGAGAATATGTTTTAGCTCTGTTTGCAAGCAGGTACGTGGCTTCCGCTCTGCATTACAAATTGGTTATGTTGTTAGAGAAATGTTACAGGATGGCTTAACCCATGAATTTAAAAAAGGGATTGACTGAAAAAAAAAAGTTTTAATTCCCCAATAAAAAACATCAATATAACATAAAATGTAAACAGTTTTGTAATAATAATAATAAAAAAATAATGGATATTAATAATAATAATAATAATAGTAATAATAATTACAAAATTGCTACTGGGGTAATAAATCAAATAAATTAATTAAATTGGGAAAATTAATTACATTTAAGATATTGGCAAACAATTTAAGCAGGCAATTTTTCTTCTCAATAAAATAGCTGTTTCAAGGCAGTTTTCTTAAAAAAAAAACCCCAGCTAGAAATGTGAAGTGGAAATTCTGAAGGTCTAAAAAGGAATGCAAAGGAAATGTTCTGACATGTCCCTTAATATGTCAAACTGTTTCTCATAATGGTGCCCTATCAAAAAGAATAAATATGATCTTACCCTTTTTAGCGTCCATCTGAAAGTGGGATTTCATGCAACACTCATCCATCATAGGATCAGTTACTGCGTCCAATATTATCCTGGGCACAGGGAAGAGTACACATAAAACAACACAAGACACCCCCCCCCCCCCCACACACACACATTTAGTAATCGATGCAATGAAAACTAGTCTTACATGAACACTTATAGGCTACTTCTAAATGTTCTTGTTCGCTAACATTCTATTTATCTTTTTACTAAGGATGTCAAGTGCATTTGTACTATGTTTCTCCTGGATTGGTTTGTCCTTTTGGTGTGCTTTCCCCTGAAGAGAGACTGGTCATTTAACCACAGAGGTCTCAGCAGGACACAGCAAATGTCCACTTCCTCTCTCACTGCCAATGCCTTACATGGGAATGTGATATACTGTGGGTTTGAAGGCACAGCTCTTTGACTTAACCCTATAAATGACTAAACAGGCTCTGGCACACAATTATAAAAGTGTCACTCTTGTTCTAACCGTATTCTGGTCATTTAGACCCTGAGAGGATTTGCTTTTCCTCTAAAACTAGTTCATGTTACCGTATTGGACTGTCATACTGATTTTGCTCAAGCAGGTTTTAACAACTTAAAATAATAATAATAATGAAAATGTTTGTTTTTTTGTTCATGAGAATCTTTGCTCTTTTGTTTTGTTTTTTTTCTTCCCATTTTTATATCTCAAAAATTGTCAAAAATTACCATTCTTCACAAATATTGCAGGCACACCAGGGCTGTGCACAGACCTTTTTAGGGGCATGTGCCAAAACTGAAAAAAGGGCACCACCCCAACCCCATACATGCAGATTACATTGAGCATGATAAAATATATAGAATGCACAGTAACCTGATGATTCTCATTGTGTAAAGATATTTTTATTCCGTCCATCATTAATACAGTAGTAAAGCATGTTTTTCTTTGTTTATACATGTGAAGACAAGCGGGGAGTATACAATACTAGATTTTTTATTTTTGGCTTAAATGTGTGATTTGAAGAAATAATTTCTGAAACGGATTTATAGTATTTTAAATTGGTTCTCAATTATTGAAATGACTAGACTATTCATTATGTCTCATACCTGATTTTTATATTCTACTGCAAATATTTATTGGTGTCATACTGTTGTTAATAAAGGATTATTATTAATTATTTTATTAATTTAAAAAAACACCCCCCCACAAAAGTGTACTGGACGAGCGAGCAGGGGCCGAGCAGCTGAGAGAGCGCAGAGGGGCGCGCGAGCGCTGCTTAGCGCCATTCTCGCGAGAGCGCGTTTTTGCACGTGCATAGTGTTGTGTGCTCTGGCGATGCAGAAATGCTCCCTTACAAGAATGGTTCTCCGCGCGCCTTTAATTGGTTAAATATTTGTTAAAAAGACAAACAGATGTAAAGGGTTACCAATAGCATTGATTTATTAAGAAAAATAAAAAAAAACTCCCCCCTAAATAGGGCACTTCCGAGTGTAATTACAAAAAGGGCATGTGCTCTGCACAGGTTGAGCCCTACCTGTGCACGTGCCTGAGTCACAATTTAAAAGTCCAATTCTTTCTATTATCAAACCATTAACTGCCTCAATACTCTGCTAATTTGCTGCTTATTAATAGTTAGTAAGTTAGTTGTTACAGTACATATACTGTAGTATAGGATTGGGAATGTATAATATGATCATACAAAATGTGTGTTTTATAAGTACTAATAAACAGTCAATATGTTAATAACAGGCATTCTAATAAGCAACTCAATAAAGAAAACTGTTCTAAAAAGTGCTATTAAAATTGCGGTAACACTTTATTCAAGTCTCAAGTCTCTTAACTACTTGCTTATTAGCATGCCAACACATTAGATATTTATTAGTAGTAATTAAGCACATATTAGTGCCTTCTATTCTATATTCTATATCACCTTATTCTACATCCCTAATGTAATAGCTAAACTTGACACCTACCTAGCTATTAATAAGCAGCAAATTAGGAATTTGTTGAGGGAAAAGTCATAATTAATACTGAAGAAGTGTTCCCTATTCTAAAGTATTACTGAAATTGTTTTTTTCAGAAGTCACAGAACAAAGCTCATAAAACAAAAAGGTTCAAGCTCTCGAAACAGAACCGTTAACCATACTCTGCAGCTGTGATCACTGCTTTTATGTTCTGTGAGCACAAAACACTCAACCTCAGTGTAAAACCCTGCCCGAAGACAAGAGAAGTGTAAGACACTGTCCCTGACCCTGCATAAACACTTTCCATAAAAGTTAACACAAAAGATTTGAAGAACCTCAGTCCTTGAGGTTTGTGTGAAGTTGAAGTGTCCAGATCCGCTTTATTTGAACACGAGCAGATTCAGACGGACTGCCTGTCGTTACTGCAACGCCCTGCCGAACAGGGTGATGCAGCTATTTCCGTGAGCGTACAATACCAAAGGAATGCACAGAAAGCCATAAAAGACAAGCAGATCTGGATTCTAGATTGGAATATATAGAGAAGAGCATTAATCTCTGCTAGTGGTTTTCCTTTTGTTTCTGGAAGACTCTTTCCAGGCTGAACAATTCTGTCCTTCATCTGTCCACTGCTGTTTTTTTTTTTTTTTTTTTTTGTCTTTTCCACCTCTCAGCCTTTGTAAAAAGATTTGGGAGGGAAGCAAATGTGTAACGGATGTGGGGTGATGTGATCTACCGAGCTGATCTGTTCTTAGATACACTAACCTTTACGGATTAGAATAAATCAGAGGTGAAGCCTCAGTCTTCAACCCCCAACCTTCTTGTTTTATTCTTTCTTCTCTCTCTCTCTTTTTGTGCAATTCCACATGTGCTCAATATATCACTTAAAGTATATCACCGTATCCTTTTGTTTATCATCTCCTAGGATAACCGTGTGGAATCCTCATGCGTTCCATGTCTATAGTATTTCCAAGCGCATTTTACAAGAGATCAGTTACTGGGCTTTAATGCTTTGCAGCAGCAGCGCAGGTAGCGCACATGATATCTTAAATGTAACAATCAAAGAAGCATGCAAGATTTCGGTATTTCCGCTGGCCTACAGATGTGCCGATGATTCTCTCACCCCATCATCCAAAAGCTGTAATCTCAGTTTTGGTGTCGAAAAAAAAAAAAGACTTCAAACACACTAACATCTTATGACCATGTGTCAATATGACACTGAATACAGAGCAGATTTATTGGGGAAAGCTATTTCTCCTTACCTCTGCTGGTGTGATACCACGGGCCAGATTTACTAACTGCTTGCCCCGATGTGAAAAAGACTGGAAGGATTTACTAAAGACACACAGTGAAATGTTAGTGATGAAAAGGTGTAGACAGAGTAATTGTTTAGACTAACTTTGCTGCATATGGATTTTTGCTTTCAGATGCAACATTTCTGGGAAGAGTATTGTGATTTACTAAGATTTGTGGTAGTCACTTTACAGCTATTTATACTTTTATTGAATGCCACAAAAAGCATCTCTTAATCCATTTTGCACTGCATTCCTGATTTGTGCCGAATTTTCCACTTCCACTGGTGTTTTTATAGGATTGGATAATCTCTGTACATTTAGTATACTGATGTATATAAAATGCATCTAGAATTAGGATGAGTATAAAAAAATAATAATAAAAAAAAAACAAAAATAAATACTGTGTAGACAAAATAAACACTAATGTAAATAATTTTCCTTGCTTTGATTTGATACACCTTGCCATGTTAGATGGCAATTAACCCATATTCATACATTTACTTTATTTGAATAGTTTTGAAGGGGAACTGTTCTCTTGGTATTGTGTAATTTAGTAATAATTTTATTTTTTTTAGAAAAGTTTAGAACTTTATTTCCATCCTGCATCTTGCTAATTTCCAGGCCATTGTTTAAATAATGAAGCTATCCTTAAGTTTAAATGTATGGGCATGTTTTTCCTCTTTTCTCTTTCTCTTTCCTCTTCTGGCACCCACAGTGCCTGCATCACAGACCCACCAAATACTAACGAACATATGTTTTACGATTAAAATATGATCCATCATGTCACGTATTTCATTAAATTGAAAAGAATGAAATCTCAAGCGATCAGTCCTCACTGCACATGTGGAAATTATCACTTTGTTAAGCTAAGTAGAAAATGAATGTGCATGTACATACTCAGTTATTCATTAGTCATACCATGTAAATCCTCTACGGAAATTATTAATCTCTAAGGATTATTAATGACCAGTGACCATTTTCTAAAATAGCATATTTTTGACATTTGAATGAATGAAGGCTTAGAGTGACTCACAAGCTGTATGTGCATGAACAGAGCCAAAGAAAATGAAGGAATAAAAAAAGGAGTGACACTGGAGATAAATGAGCTTCCTTTCTGCAGGCTGAGAAATGAATGTGGAGTCAGAGAGGAGTAGGACGTTCCATCCCACACGTCAGCCAATCAGTGCCGTCACAGAGACACTGGCGCTGTCTGCTTCTGTACAAATGAGCTTTTGACTGATGACGAACAAGTGAAAGACACGTCCATGCTCAGTCGGCTCATAGCCAAACCGCACCGCTGACTGTCTAGTGAAATTGAAATTGTGAAATTGTTCTCAAACCTTAGACCAAAATTTACATTCACTTGGCCAGTAATTAGGTTATTATTTGGCTTAATAATAACACACACACACACACACACACACACACAAACAACACAGACACAGGCCTTACCAATATTCAAAGACAGACTCTCACGATTATCTAGATTAAACTATATATTAAAATATTTAAGGATATTTTGTAACCAAACAGTTGACATTAGGCATCGACTTCTAAAATAAATTAAAAAATTAAAATACCATGAAAGTCAAGCGGGACCAGAAAAGAAAATTCAAAGAAATTCATACAGGTCTGGCACAGCGTGAAGGCGCACAAATGCTGAATTGTTATTTGGGGGTAAACTATACCTTGAAGGTTATATCTCATAGTATAAATTTGATCTTTTATTTATTTATGTTATTTATTTGTTTTGTGTTTTGTCTAATTGTCATATGAACACATGTTTTTCATAATAAATTGTAATATAAATATTTTGGATGATTAATTATTTCAGTGTAGATACTGAGTTTTTATGATACTGTATTAATTATATTTTAATCTAATACCCACACATTCTGTTTATCATCTACACAAAGCAAACATTTTCCATCTCAGAACTGCCCATTCATCAGTTCGTGGAAATTTCCCATATGAACAAATTATTCTGTGTTAATACTGCCACATGTTTTTTATCGGCACTTAAACACCCTCTTTGTTTTCTGCAAACAAGACTCTGTTTCCTAAAACATATTTGCACCCTCACCCCTTCTGCATTCAAAAACATATTAACATTTTCACCCGGGTGCATTTGGACATAAAATAACCACTGCTAGAGAGATTGAGCGAGAGAGAGAGAGCTGTCTGTGCATCTCCATTCAAGCAGACATGAAGCTGGAGCACTGACAGCAGCGTTCATAAGGTTTCAATATCTGAAAGGTGCCCCCCCCCTCCTTCTCTATAGTGTCATGTAATACAAAACTGTGGGATACTATAAAAATATTAGCATGTGAAACATTAAAACTAATTCCACTTTTCCTGGTCACATTAACACACCATATCTGGCTGCCTCCTCTTGACCTTTTGGTCTATTCGATACAATACTTTTCTTTTTTTTCTTTTTCTTTTTTTTTTTTTTTTCACAAGAAATTGATAGACGTTCTCTGAGGTGTGTGCGTGTTTCCAAGTATGAAACAAAATTTTTATCTTCCAGTTGCATTTTATTAACACTTTATTTTACATTTACACTTATAAGTTGCTCATTAGCATGCATTTTATTAGAATATTAGCCACTATTAGTGCTAATTAAGCACACATAAATTATTCTTATTCTACATCTCTAATCCTACCCAATACCTTAACATAACAAATACCTTACTAAATATTAATAATCAGCAAGTTAAGAATTAATTGAGGGAGAATTGTAGTTATTAGTTAATAACATTAATATACATTGTCACATGCTTTCCTGCATTGTTTATGTTGATGCTATTTATATGTTTTAGGAAAAATGTTTTTTTAGTCATCTGTAATATTTCTAAAACATAATATGCAATGAAGCAATCTGCAACCCGTTTCTAGTGACCCATCAACTGACCTCTACTGAAGCATCTAATTGTGTGAATATTCAAAGTGTTGAGCAATACCTGGTCTAACACAAGGCCTTCTGAACCAAGGGAAAGCTGCATAACAGCTTGTGAGACAATGAGAAAAAGAGAGGAAGAAAGTGCGATAGAGCAAAAGATGGCCAGATAACTCATCTATTCTATTGTGGAGCTCTTAAAGCTCCTGCATCTCAAGAAAGCAGTCGATCATATAAACAGATAGCTCCGCGTCAGTGAGAATTCATCTTCATGCATACCTTTCTCTGAGATAACACAGCAAAGCACAAGACAAGTCCTGTCTATTAAGCATGATTTGTTCAGGGAAATACATGTAATACACTCTCATTGAGGTTATTCATATGTTAGACTCTTATAGGCACCAGAACATTTTTTAGTGGTGGCCAAAAGAAAAACAAGAAATCCTTAAATTCTCCGCATTCAACTTGCTTCGTTATCAACTGTCGTGACTTACACTGTGAATGAAAGCTTGTATCCGCACTTAATTTTTGTTTTACAGCCAGAGTCTTTAATTCAGAAAAGCCGATCCATGTTTGAAAGCTACAAAGCAGCTCCAGTTCACAAAAAGCCGACCATCTGATTAGACACATGTTGAAGTCATTGCTGTTGACTTCCACTCCATCCAAGAGTTGCATCAAAGAGACGCTGACAGTCCTCATATAACATAATCCTTGGCAGGTGGAATAAACCAACAGATCTGGCTCAACTGCATGGATTCTACGTGGTGAAAAAAGAAAGAAAAAGAGGGAAAAAAGAAAGCTTGAAAGAGATGGTGAGGAGAGACAAAGTGAGAAAGAAATGACATATTAGCTCTTACAAGGAGGATCTGAAAAAAGTGCGTGCACACACACACACACACACACACACACACATGTTGGTTTTTGTGATTTATGAGGACTCTCCATAGGCGTAATGGTTT
>JAUMHP010000046.1:12027741-12045707 GCA_032361065.1 Enteromius trimaculatus
GATTACCGGTGATCGACCCTGTCCTGCTTCACCTTGATTAAACTGTTGCATATGAACCCGCACGCCTCACGTCCTCAGTCATAACAGCATCTATCATTATTAGTGGTTTTATAGCCAATAAAATGACATGTATTTTAGATGTTTTTTGAGGTTTTAAACAAATCTTAAAAAAGTCACATTTACATGCATGTGCTAACATGGGCAAAATATATAAAATAGGGTAACACTATTTCCTTGTACTTACTATTATAATATCAATAAATTATTCAGAATCCAAACCATAATTCTTACCCTAACCATATTGTAAGTGCACGTAATTAATTAATATTACTCAGTACTATATAATTACACTGTAACAAGGACACCTTAAAATAAAGTGTAACATAAATAATAATAAAATAAATACATATTTACTACCATAAGACATTATTAATTTTATTCAGCAAGGATGCATTAAATTGATCAAAAGTGACAGTGAAGTCAGTTATAATGTTACAAAAGATTTTTATTTAAAACATTTAAGATGTGCATTTCCACAAAATATCTATCAGTTTTGAGAAAAAAAAAAAAAAAAAGCGACAGAAACAAATACCAAGACTCGAATGCAGAAGGTCAGTGACATGATCTCAATGGGAAACATTCCCCACCTCCATCCATTACATCCTTAATTTGGGTGTAAAACTGACAAAGGGACTTTGGAGATTTATGTGCTTCTTTGTACTGTTGCCTCCCATGTGTGCAGCCTCTTAAGATGGTGACTGGACAGGCTAGCTAAGATTTCTTAACACAGAGCACAGACACCTTTAATCTACCTCACAAAAACCCCTCACACTCACTTGTTTGGATTAGATCTGGCCTCCACACATGGAGAAAGCATAGAGGGCAATTAAAAACACACTGTATCCCTGCCGGTGGCCTTTTGCACTGGCAATGGCTTCCACACTTTTGAGCGGGGCGCGTCTGCTAAACAGATAAAGCGTCGTTTGGCTTCTGTTACACTTTGCCCGCTGTCAAGCAGAAGTTACACATCCGTCCACTTGAAGCCGCCCTCTGTTTATTTGCTTATACAGCTTGGTAGGAGGCCGTGCGTTTGGTCGTTAAGACTTTGATTGCCACCTGCACCTGTCTCAGACAACGCTGTTTGTTACAAAGTCTGCTACTTCATTCGGAGCTGCAGGGGAACATCTGATGGGCGGGGAAGCCTGGAGTGAGGGATGACTCTCTGTCCCACAGCCTTTTTACTTTCTCTTACCGGTCTGTTTGAATCAGCCTTTGTGCAAAAGATGGAGTGAGTGGCCATAGGGTAATTCTATACCGCATTTACCTCCAAATGAAGCAGCAGGATGAAGTGAGTCATTTGGTTCAGATAAACAAATTTGTGCAAACCTCAGCTCTGCCTGGCTCCGGCCTCAGACGTGTCTTACAATGCAGCAGAAGTACTTTAACACGAAATGACCGAAAGTAAACTACTGCTAGATGATACTACTTGTATTTGTTTTAAGAGAGCGATTTACAAAGCCAATATTTGAAGTGTGAAGTGTGCAATCTTTAGTTCTGAGTCTTAGTCATAATCTTAGTCCTATAGACATGATTACCTCATAACCATACAAAAAAAATATCAATGTTCTGGTCTATTTCATATAAGTTTACATAATTTCACCCCCTTTTGCATGCTTTATATCACTTCATATTTGTTTTATCAAACAATTTTAGGTTTTTACTTTTTTTACAGTTTACTGAAATTGCAATTTCATATCCCACAATGTAACTTTTTTATGCAATTTCATGCTTCATTTGTCAATCTGAGAAAATGGGTTTCCATCTGTCTGAGGGCAAAACATGCAGAGGGCTTTCTTGTATTAACCAAAATATTTATTGCAGCTGCAAAAAGTGGTTATTTTTCTGGCAACATATTGTGATATAAAATGTGGAACACAAGTAAGAACAGGTCTGTTCACGGTAAGCCACGCCATGCTATGCCTGAACGCACAAATCATTCTAGTCTTCCATGAGAGCCCAGCTATCTAGTGTAGGAAGACGCTATAATGACATCTAAATCAGTGATTCTCAATGACTGCTGTTGTTTTAGCATTTGACTTGCTTCTGTTTTACTGCCAGACCGCTTTTGGCTCAGGATTTTCCTCTTCAGAGGCCAACAACATGCACCAAATGTTTCACATTATCGGTGTGAAAATCCCCCAATTCTTTCGCTTTTTTTCCTTACAAGTCCATGCATCCGTGGAAACTTGATATTTCATATTTCATTCTGGTTTGCGGATGTCATCACGAGAGATGCTGGTTCACATGCAACCGGCCGCCCGAGGCCTTTGATCAGCTTGACCACGACTAATTACGAATGGAGAACAACTGAAAGAAATATCGAGAGATTTCATGGGAATTGGCACAATGGCCCGAGCTTCCTAATTCCAAACGTTCACAGAATGTTCACTAAAGAGGTAATGTGTGGCTTCCAAAAATGTTATGAGGTAAAATTCGAAAGAAACAACACCTCTGTTGACAGTCAAGTATATATAAAAGTACATTTCTCAATGCCAAATAAACATAACATGACACAACAAATACATTCTGTTCTGAGAATGAGCTTCAGATCCAAACTGAAAATGATCGTAATACAAAGTTAATCTGAGTTTATAACGAAAACCATGTTGAAACTTTAACCAGGAAAGGCGAACATATGTGATTCAGAGCATCTGAAATAAAGACCTGCAGCTCTGGAAAACAATATCCCTGAGCTGAGATATCAAGGGAAAGATGTAAAAGGAAATTTAAAGCAGCATAAATGTTCTGAGTGTTTAAGAGTGGTGCAAAGGTCCCAGGGGTCTCATCTGGGAAAGGCCTTTGTTCACAGGGTAGGATGTATCCAGCCAGATAGTTTCCTCTTCACAACATTCCTCGTCTCAGATGTGCTCCACTGTATGTTTGAGTTCCTAATCAGTTTACTACAAAACTACAAACTATTTATTTTAACACAGTTGGGATGTCAAGAATGTTCACTGGAAAACAAGCAGCTGAAATGGCATGTTAGTCCACATAGTTTCTCTAAGGCATTTCTAAAAGGCTACAGATTTTTTTCCAGAAGAGATGCCAGGTCAAGCCTGGTCACAGCAGCAGGTGACTCAAGTGAGGTCATTATGTGGTCGTTAGGGTGATTTGAAACCAGCGAGCAACTGCTGGGTTCGGAGGTGAGAGCTGTCACACATCCTGAGTGTTTTTGTTTTCATTCAGCTTTCTTTCTTTTCTTTTTTTCTCCAGGGATGCTGTCTCACACCATGGCTTTTACTTTTTCCTAACAAGCGCGAAATGCATGTTATCTTCAAAAAAGAAAGAAATTAGACAAACTAGGCACTTGCCCACGTAATAAAAACAGTAATTCATGCCAGTAAAAAAAACAACAACTTAGTTTGAAAGAAGGCTTTTTCATGGACATCTTAATCGACACAGCTACACGGCTGCTTTTGTCATCAACGTAGCTGTAATAAATCAGAAAATTACAAATGCGTGTCATACTTTTGTTTCAATTGTTCACACAGACAAATTCAAAGCTGTTATGGATCCATGAAACCCATTCTCCCATGTTTTTGCTTTCTCTTTTGTGATCTGCCTGGATTCATCTTACATCTCTTTCTCTCCTCTGTTTGCAACAGGTTCACTGCCATAGAAAGAGAACTGTTCCATATTAAATCCTCTCAACTACCTGTCTGATAGTATGCCAGCTGTATCAAAGTTAGCCAGGCCTTCCCTGCAGAGCTGGAGAGCACAGATAGCCTTGGCCTTCACAGAGCCTCATAATGACTTAGGGTGGTATTTAGAAACTTCTGAAGTGATATGATGAACATAGTTAAGCATGCAAGTGTTTTTGTATTTTTATATATTTTTAAAAGGTCTCAAATGCGAAAGGTAACATTTTTTTGAAATCAGAAATGCAGTAAAAACAGCATTCTAATATTTGATGCTCAAGAAATTATGATTATCAGTGTTAAAACAGTGTTTTGCAGCTTAATATGTTCACTGAAACTTTCATTCTTTGATGAATAGAAAGTTCAAAAGAGCATCATTTATTTGAAATATACATTTTGTGTGACATTATAAATGTCTGTGGGAAAAAAAGTGCTGGATTAAAAAAAAAAAAAACCTTTTGAATGGTATTGCACACAGCAACAATATCCAAAATCAGACTTTACTGTTGCACCTATGATGTTATAAAGTTATGTGACCTGTAGGAACCAATGAGGATATTTACATCATCCTCATCATCATTTTTATCTGAATTCATTCATATGTTAATCTGAGCTAATTTGATTTATATTTGAGCAAATAAAGGAAAACACAGAGCCTATTTTTTAAGTTGAAGTGCATTTTCCATGCTATTAAAGCTTATTATAGTAGAGGAACAGAAAAAGTAACAAATTTGATGAGCTACATGGCTACACTTTCAGAGGGTCATCACTGCTTAACGGTTCTGTCATGTGTATCTCAATCACAGGCAGCTGTGGTGGGCTGTTTTCTGTACTGTATGGTCATGTGATGGAAATCATGCACAGTTTGTAAGATTAAGACATCATAGTTAACCTTTTTAGCACATCTGACCAAGCTCTTCTAGGCAATTAAGTACAAAAAACATTAATTCCATAAAACCTTACTAAACTACTTCAAAATCCGTACAAACAAAGTCTTATTTCAGGCATGACCTGGATGTACACTCTTCATCATGTTATTTCCTGAGCATCAGCAACAGCTTCTTCTGTTTCCTGGACTTCTGAGAAAGCCTCTTCAACAAGTGCAGCCGTCGCATGCCACACAAGTATCTAGATACTGTAACCAAGTCAGAACACATGGGCCGATGAGAGCACACTGGATCTGACAATCGCAGAACTATGAAGTTTGTCATGCTGGAAGATTATCATCTGGGGAGCAAAAACACATGTGAAGAAACTGAAGAAACTGAAATGTTGATCGATTTATAACACTGCGCGTGATTTATTAAATGGTAAATAACCCATAATGCCAAAACCATCTCTTTTATATCAATTCCTACACCAAGTAAAATATGTAACAGCACCCTTTCTTTTTCAAATACAGTTGTTTTGATAAAACGTGCTGTAAAGGAGCAAAAAACATGCCAAGTTCTTCAGACAGACGAGTGAAAAATGTTCATCTGTTGACACTCCTGATTAAAAGTAGCTATGGTTTGAGGTAAAAAATGACTTGTGTTCAAATGGCCTCCAGAATTCCTGTCCAAAGACATGCAAACCGATTTAGTTCTACACAGCGTGGCCATATAATGGCGAGCCACCTGGCCCTGGCGCTTTTAATGTGGGAAATTTCAAACTAATTCCACTTCAGAACATCAGCTGGGTTTCCCAAGACAATGCACCTGATACTAAAAAGAGGTTCACAGGACTCTACAGAAAGACAGATCACTCCCTTGAGGATGATCCTCATTCTCCATCTCCAATCCACCGGCACCTCTTAAGATTCTCACTTGGTCTCATCAAAGCTGATGCAGTAGGTGAGTGTGCGTAAAGATGAGGTGTTGACCACCTGAAGATGAGAATGATTAAGGTTCAAAGCACCAACCATGGGGTTGTCTACATCCCAGCTCGCACATGGCACTGTTTTGAATGTGGTTAGTAATGGAGAAATGGCTGTTGTATTCTCCGCAGATCATGTAACTTGAGGAGGCCGCCGTTTCTGCCTGGAGACATGCTGGATCGTGGCCACAGGTTACTTGATGCTTTCAGAGAGAACCTGTAGGTTGCAGCCACCTCTTGGGTCCTTCAACCTCAAATGCGAACTCCATCAAAATATCATCTCTCATGTGCTGGAGACACCCTGCTCATTTTGTCAACCCTTAACACCTATGAAACCAAACAGCCTGGATACCTCCACAGGTCTTTATTGCTGCTCAGTTTTACAAAGATTTGACACAAAAGAGTCATAAAGATTACAAGATCCATACACCTTTCTATAAAAAGGTTGCAAGCAACCCAAAAGTCAATGCTATTATTTCAGCAGGTCTTTCTCATTCCTGCAGTATTCTTTTATTAACCTGGTTGGTGGAAATGCAGAGCACCTTTGAAAATCTTACCATTCTGTTTTAGTGCTAGGGGGCATTTCAAAGTAGGGACAATACTAGTCTCAGCCTCAGACGTCAAGCCCACGGGCATATGGCACACCTATCTGGGAATTTCGAAGTCATCATCAGACTGGTTAAATTTTACAGGATTTCCGGGAGATGTGTGTGTCATGTTCTTTAACGTTCCAGCCTGGAAACAAACTTGCTGTTAATGCCAAACCCCTTACGAAAGAAGAAAACCCTCATGTGTACAACTATGATGATAAGCACTTACCAGGATCAAATAAACACTAGGTTTACAAAAGTAAAATTCACGGCATATAATCTTTAAAATAAGATTTTTTGACACACTGGTCTGTTATTGTGGCAACATTTTCATGCCCTGAAATGTGACACAGAACGTAATAAACTAATTGGTAGTTTGGGAATCATTAGTCTGAAGGTCTGGCCATATGCGAGGCTAGAACATTACTTACCCATAAAGAGTAAGATAAAGGAATAGTTTACCAAAAATGAAAATTTTGTCATCATTTACTCACCCTTACTCACCCCTACCAAACACAAAGGAAGATATTCTGAAACAAGTTTATAACCAGGCTATTTTGGGTCACCATTGACTTCAATAGTGGAAAAAAAATAACTATGGTAAGTCAAAGCTGACACAAAACCAGCCTTGTTACTTACATTTTTGTAACAAAAAAGCGCTGCACTTCAGGAGAGCTTAAAATTATTTAAGAAAAAAAAACATGAATTCACAAAATTGTCACTTCAGCTTGTCTTATTTGAGTGAATAATCTAATAAATGCAGTTGTATGATTTCGATGTATGCATTCATGCTTTATTTAGTTATATTTACAGTAAATTCCTCCAGTAATTATCTGCTCAGATTTAAATCTGCCATCCTATTAAGATGTTTTAGATGTGAACAGCCCTCATTGTGTTTGAAGTACTGTAGCTTACTACACCTACTTAAAGGAAAAGTTCATCCAAAAATGCTTTTGATGATTTACTTTCTTCTGTGGACAAATAAAAACACATTTCGATGAAGAAAAACATCTCAGTGTTTAGTTTTTTGTCTATGACATTAACTGACTGCTTTTTGGTTTCCCAATGTTCTACAAAATATTTTAATAAATGGTCTGATGGAATGAGGCTTTGTTAATTGTGACAGAATTAGCATTTTTGGGTGAACTATGCCATCAATTTGAGTTTAGTAAACTACAGTTATAAAGCTCTAAAACAGCTTATCCAATGCTGGTTTTCATGCCCTTAGAATTTGCCGGAATAATCTATTAAGAAAGTGACAGAAGATAAAAAGTAACATTTTGAATCACTTAAGTAAAAAAAAAAAAAAAACTATTTAATTAAGTATTTCTGTCATTATGGGTGGGCTTAGGAGAAAGGTGCAAGTATGCATACTTGTGACACATTGCTGAGGAAGGGGGAGAGGACCCATCCAGCCATCAATAAAATACAGATCTTTCACATGTAGAAATACCACACCATCCATCACACAGCAGGTAGTCCAGACTCATGTGCACGTCCTCTAAACCAAATCACACCACCATACGGAACATGTGTTCTCAAAATGTGTGACATCTTACCCACACTGCACCTCAAAGTGCAGAATTTCAAAGGCCCACTGTGGCATTTATTGTGTCTACCTGGACTGTATACTTTTTGCACAAAAGCAGTTTCGTTTTTATCAGCTCGAGAAACAGTTAAGACTGCTCTAAACCACATCACACATAAACTCTTTGTTTTAGCTGTAATCGTGTAATCATATGTGTCTCGCCAAGTTACAGGTGCTCCTTGTGATGATGGTGGGATGATTTAAAGCAGTCAGAGTACTGAGATAACATCTTAAGTGAGTCAGTTGCAGTTGCGTCTGTATCTGTCTGGAATCACATCAACAATACAGATTGTTATAAGCAACGAGATTGTAGGGAAAGATTGCGCTGAATGTCCCCAGATGACCACTAGAAAGTCGAAATATGCGGGCATTAACCCACATTGTGTAAGAGTGCAGATAATATAGCAGAGAAACGATACAGAACAGAGATAATGTAGTGTTAGATGGCCACTTTCATTGATCACGTGCATCGTGGGTGAATGCAATTCTGACACAAAAATTATGTTTCCACTCACACTGCTAAAAACGCTCATATAAGCAAAGCTTATGCCTCCATGTCGTTAACACAGGCGTGAAATTTCACACCTTATGGTCAGAATCTCGCGTTCGATCAACAGTTTCTCAGGTAACTTCTCTGATGTGCCAAAATGCAGCGAACAACACCTGCATCCCAAAGTATTTTGCCATGCTTCGTCGCTGCAACAGATACACAACCACTGAAAGAATGCAGGGACTTTCTCAAGTAAGAAATGACCAATCAGACGCAAGGAGTGCACACAGAGACCGACTCCATCTGTCAAGTCCATGGCCGAGTCATGAACCCTCCTCTTCTGCCCGTGCTTTGAGCGGTGAATGTGAGCTCTTGTAAAGGTACCTGCTGCACTGCAGGTCTGATTAATGCCTCCAGACGTTTGACAGGCTTTGAAGATCTCTACATCCATGCATGCAGCGGGTCAGCGGTGGAGTCCACGTGGTGGCGTGATGTCATTTTGTTTGTGGATGTTAGAGCCGTCTTCGTGTCCTGCCATTCTCTTTACTTTCGCCATTGCCCTGATAGCTGTCCTGGTAGGGGTGCAAAATGTAATTCAGGATCAAAGCTGAAAACACAACATGGAGATAAATACAGGTGGTGTTCTGTAGTGCTCAGTCAGCTGCTATATAAGACACATAAGAGGTTTAAAGGCAAAACACTGAAAGAAAAAAAACACAATCTCTGTGTGCTGTCGCAATTTCACTAGTTAATTTGAGTCGATAATGACTATGCTGTTTTTGAAGTAATAATGATAGGGTGAATTTATGCAATATTATACATATTATTAAAAACAATGCATGATTTGTATAGCACAATGAAAAACGGCTGCTTTTAGCTGAAAAAAAATGGTATGAACAGAACATCAGCCATAAATGGGATACATATGCTACAGGACTTTGGGAATGATAGAACATGTACTCTCTTTCCTCAGTAAGAGAACAGCCATTAGGGAATTATTAAGACTTCCTAGAGTTCATATTTGTGCTTGAAATGGCCTATAAAAGGCCAAATGATATCAAGCTGTGCTGAGGTATATTTTGTGACGTTCGTTTTTGGTTGAAATATACTTATATGAGTTCTATGAGTTTAGTTTAGCAAGAGGAACAATGACACAAATTGCATTTTTTTTCCATACAAAACTAAATATAATATAAAAATAAATAAAAGAATGGCTACAAAGTAGGTTATTATTTATAGTATACTACATTACATTAATAATACAGTATTCAAGTATAATTCTGACATGACTGACTAGACAATGGAAAAACTCCCACAAATAGGAGCAGTGCAGCACTGGAATCATCTTACCTGTTATGTGTTGTTTTGTCATCGGTTACAGTTTATCTTTGAAACAAGATTATAAAGTTTGTCTATACAAATACAGGCAGCCCTTGTTTATGTAACAGACTTTTTTAAGAGGTACATTTTCTTTATCAGAAATCAGTATTTACCAACAAACACTGCTTAGCTGTTAAGTTCATTGTTCAGCTATTAAGCGTTTTTTCTTAGATACGTAATACAAGGTCAAAGTGTCTAACACCTTTCTAAGAAATGTATTTTTACTACACTGGTAGTTGCAGTAAACAGAGAATAAACAGTACATATTAAGCATAAAATGAACCGGCTGTAACATAATCCTACATTTTTCTTCTTTTATACCTAGCAATTCAGCAACTGTCACTTAAAAAATTCAATATTAACCACTTAATACTATTATTATTCAAATTATTGTTTACTTATGAAGCAGTTGTCAATAATGTGACAGTAATCAAATATTTGAGCATTCGAGGTACAGTGGGTCCAGTTCCATGCAATCCGGTAACTGCCATCTTTGTACCCTTGAGGGAATAGCAAAGCAGGCCATGCTTCAAGTCTTAAAATCAAGTGTGCTTCAAGTTACTTTGGATGAAAAATGCCTGCTACATGACAACCAAAACAGTGCACGTCACGTCAGTAATTTCAGGAAAAATTACTGTTTTCTTCAAAGGGTTTACTTTGATGTTGTAGGTCTGCCTACATATTTGCACTTTTCGAAGGGTCAACTTTCTATAGAATTATAGCACTTTCATGGTATAAGTTAAGAAATGGCTAAAATGTTTATAAAGAAACTGACAGCACATACATTATTTAAGTTGTGGTAACATTTATCATTACTCAGCAAATTTAAACAGGAATCCAAGATTCTGTGAATTCTGAATAAAGGTGAAAGATTCATCATGTGCTTTTTTCCTCACAAAATATCACCAAAAATGTGCTAATGCGACTATATTTTGTGAATGTTTTTAAGTGCATTTTATTATATTATAGCACAGTTACTATATTATTTACGGGGTTTTCTTCAGAAAATGTTGTTATCCATTCATTCTTGTCAGTTTAATTTTTTTCTAAAATTGTTTGCCAGCTTAAACTGCCAAAAATACAAAATAAATTACAGTACTTTTTTCCTCATCATCCACCTCATTTATAGTTACAGAAGTCTAGGTTCAAGGACACTGAACAGAAAATAGCTCTTTATGCCTCTTCTAAAAGCAAACACATCCAGCACATCTCAGATGTACATTGTAGAATTGCTGTTGACATGACAACTTATCTCTTTGGCAATGAGCTGAAGAGGCTTGTTACATGCTTCTGTGACACTTCCAATCAGCACTAGCACTAAAGTGATAGTGAAAGACAAGGAGGCAGAGGCCCAGCCCAGTCACTTTGCCTGGGCCCATTCATCACTGGAACCGCATCATGCTTTATTCCAATAAAGCCTTGTGAAACTAGAGCTGATTTCTTGCTGAATTCCAACATTAGTCACAGGTCCATATTTCAGGATTAGCAAAGTCTACGGGGAGTAATTGCTGCCCTAGGAACGAATGAGGCCTGCCTGGGTTACCGAACCACTCCATTTAAGACATTTGTTTAGACATTGCTTTGTAAAAAAAAAAAAAGTACTGTTATGCTACCAGATCAACTGCCACAAATTCCAGTCTCTCTAGCTGTCAGTGAAACCCTGTGAATGATGCCTGAGGGGCAAACAACAACAAAAAAGTTGTTTAAAGAGGCTTCAGCGTGTGTTGGAGTTGTCTAATGGTTACCTTGCAAGAGCTTAATTGTTACCCAAGTACTTGAAAGCTCCAATTTCACAAGTTTATATGAGGAGGATCAAGACGGGAGACCTTTCATCAGAAAAAGCACTTAAGATCTGTGCTGATATTCGATAGAACTTAATCACTGTTTAGAAAAAATGGCGCCTGTCTAAGCACTCTTGGATTGGATTCCTTCATTTCCATGAGCGGATTGTGATTTCTTGGGAGACTTGCATTGACTCGTATATGATCCCCAAACATTCCAGATCAGTCGTTCATTCATTTGTTTTCAGCACTTTGCTAATGCTCAATGTCTCTCGAGAGTGTGAGTTCTTAGTGGTTCTACATTAGCATTTTACGTCCAACCACATGCTAACATTCTCACAACATAGCTTCACTAGCATTTTAACCATAATATTTAGTCAGCCCATCTTCTGTGGTTTAACTGAAAGTCAACTCCTGTGACCCACGATTCCTCGGTTCTGCCAGCGCACAGTGAACTCCGTGTGAACTGAGAGTTAATGAATACAGCTCTAATACACTGTACGGGTGTAATGTAAATGTGACTGACTTTGGATCTTCTTATGTCATTCCATGCACTACAAGAGAAATATAGGCTATATATATATAAAAAGAAAATGATTACTTCTCAAATAACAGCTTATTTGACAAATCTTGACAGTCAGAAATAAATTATTTTGTAGTTGTATATATATCATTAAAATTTATATTTTACATCTAGGCAAATGAGTGTAATATTTTTCAGCAGTTTTGTGTGTGTGTGTTTGGGCAAGATGAAAAAAACAAAAAACATTTAATTAATTTATTACATGAATTGTATAATATATTGTTATCGTCTTTAAACACTTTGTAAATAAAAAGAATTAAAAAATGGTGGGTAAAGTGTTTATATCTGTTAAACATTACTATAGAAATAACAGTAAATTATGCACTTGAAGAACTAACCCTATACTAGACCCTAATCATATAGTAATTACATGCTGTAAAATAATATTACTCAATACCTCTTAGTGTAATTACACTGTAAAAAGGACACCTTAAAAACATTGTGACAAAACATTGCAGATGAGTTACTTGGATCAGTGACTGGGAAATAACAAGTCAGCACAACCCTGCATTTGTAGCCTGTAATAACTTGTGATGGATGAGAAATAAAAGTAATGTGTGTGACAAGGGCCGATATGATTAATGATAAAATCTTGACAGCGTAAACTTTGAATCAGACATCTGTGGAGAGCAGATCTGTTGTTATCAGACAATTGGGGAAGTTTCTCTCTGTTTGTGCACACTTACTGTACCAGGTGAAGTTGAGACTTGTAGAGTGCCACGGCCATTGAAAGGCAACAGAAAAGCTCATGAGCACTGTTTGGAGTTTGGACACTTGAGATCTGGCTGTGAGGGGATGTTGCTGCTTGGTAAAAGGAGAGGAAAAGATAATCAGCTTGAGCAGGATAAGGGTGCGCTGTGTTTGGTTTGTGACTTCACGGATTTGACCTTGAACTGTACATTAGGTCAAGATTTTAAAATAACCTTTTTCTAAACTGAAGTAAAAGCTTGTACAGCTTACAACAGATCATTAAAATACTATGCAGAAATTTAAATCGGATGAAATGTGATAATAGGGTCTTTTGCATTGCGGAAACCTTTCGCAGTACCCGAACAAGTTGTGGATCTACCCACTTTTTGGCATGTTTCCTCCGTAGGAACTAGAAATGTTACCACTAAATTAGAGTAGGATCTAAGAAAGTAGTGTTTACAAATAGTAGGACTAATTGTAGTTTCAGGAAGTTAACAGTGACGCAAGTGTATGCACACGAAACACCAGCTACATGGCCTTTTTAAAAAGTCAGTAACGCTTTAGAAAAACTACACACTATGAATCAAGCATTAGTGAATAGTCAGTTTATCTTTTATAAAGCATTGTTCCAACATTAATAGTCATAGTAAGCAGTTTATAAATAATGCTATAAATGCCTTGTTCTTGATTTAAAAGCATATCTAAATGTACAAAAGAAATAAAGTCTCAGTTATCTTCTTAACAGAACACAGAGCCGCCTCCCTGCGAGCGGCTCCTGAAGAGAAGGCCGTTCTGACGCTAAGGCCGTCAACGAGGTCTGGGGGCTGGTTTCTCAGGATGGTTTCCTTGGAAATCAGAGGTGAGTGTGGGATCCAGGATGTCCTGGGAATTTACCCAAGACCGTTCCTCTGGACCGTAGCCTTCCCTGTTGATTTCCCAGGTATTGCAGTCCTGAAGTCGAGGATTTCATGGACTTGGATTTTAAGGATTTCAAGGCCTCCTGGTCAACTATGATCAAGGGAGAGGTATTTCTCTCCGCAACCTTGTCCTGGTCCCCCTCTTCCCTCAGCCCACCAGTGGGTTTGAGCAATGACACATGGAAAGTTTGAGAAATACAGTAATTATCTGCCAGTTCAAGATGATAGGAAACTGGGGTTTCCATAGGGAGTTCTGCGCATACTCAGCCCAGATCAGAAAGCAACTCCAGTTCTGTTGGTTATGACAGCAATAGGATCTAAGAAACCGTGCTAACTCCTGATCGAGACATTCTGCCTGACCGTTGGATTGAGGATGGTATCCCGATGTGAGGCTGAAATTAATGTTCAATTGACAGCAGAAGGCCTGAGACTATGTCATCTGGTAACCCATAAAAGCGAAACAATTGCTTCAGCATGACCTCAGCGGTTTCCCAGGATGTAGGAAGTTTGACTAGGGGAAAGAGTCTACAAGCTTTAGAGAAGCGGTCAATTACGATGAGTATGGTAGTGTAGTTAGTGTAGTAAATAAATAAAAAAATAAAGTGACTAGTTTCTGGATGCTGGTAAGTCGGTGATGAAATCAATGGCTATATGGGACCAGGGTTGTTGAGGGACTGGTAGTTGTTGGAGGAGGCAAAAAGGATCTGGAGGGGGAGGAGGTGCGGAGATGTCCTGACTGACCACAATACAAGCAGAGGTGGTTTCTCACTCTCCTCTCTAGTTCCTTCTGAGATAGGTGAGTAAAGCCAATCTGGATGGTCAATGTTTACGCTAAGTGGAGCATTGTGATGGCTGGAGCGTTGTCCACGACGTGACCATATAAGGTTGTCCATGCAGATGGCCAGCTCCATAAACTGCTCTAGGCTTTTCCCCTTGTCGCGACAAGCCAGCTCTGCCTGGAACTTGTCATTCAATCTCTTGTGGTAGAGCAATTTGAGTGGTTCGTTGTCCCAACCTGTCTCTGCAGCGAGAGTGCAGAAGGTTAGCGTGTAATCAACTGTGGTGGATTTATCCTCATGTAAGGTCAGTAGCTCCTCACCCAGCTCCTTCTTTCTTGCAGAGTGTTCGAAATACCTCACAGAACTGCCGGAGGAAATCGCTGTATGAAGGGAAAGTCATACGTCTGCCCTCCCACATGATGGTGGTCCAATCTAATGCTCGCCCGGTGAACAGGGAACACACGAAGGAGACTTTGCTGTCATCTGTGGGATATAACTGAGACTGTTCATTAATAAACAACAAGCATTGTAACAGAAACCCCCCTTACATTTCATTGTATTGTCATCATACTAGTCAGGCAGCGAGAGATGGGTGTTGGTTGAGCGGCCGACATGTTAGAGAGAGTGCTAGCGGTCGTGGGTTGCGTGAGCATCTGCATGTTTCTCACCAGTTCCTCCGTGAGTGAAGTGAATTTGAGAAATTGGTGCTGGTGAGTGGTCAGGCTTGAAGCTTGGGAAGATACCTCACTAGCCAGGTGGTACAAAGCCGCTGGATCCTGATGTGGTGAAGTCTTCTGCAATGAGGAGTCAAAAGCATTTGCATCCATTTAAGGTTTTCTTTAATCAAGGTCAACAGGCAGGGCCAGTAACACAGAAAACGGAGTAATGCAGACATCAGAATCATAGTCGAATACCAGGCAGAGATTGGGCCATGCAGCAATCAAACACAAACGAGAGCAGGCAGAGTAGTCAAGGCAGGCAGCAAACAATCGTAGAAGAGTCAACAGTCTAATACACAGAAAGGGGAATCGCAATAGAAAACGCTGAGAAATGTCGCCGGGGCAAATAAGACTACGTGAGTCTAACCAGTATGGTTTATAAAGGGGACGCTGATGAGGAAGACCTGGGCCAGTGATTAGCCCTAGGTCTGGGGATTATGGAAAACGCAGTCTGATAGAGATTAGTAGTCTGGTGAGGGTTCCCTCTCTTGGCCATCGGAGAGAGCCACAGAGGTGCGGTTTGTGACAGTTACCATTGGCTTACTGTTTAACAGTGATGTAGAGAGTCAGGATTAGATCAGATTATTATACCACAATGCAATACAAACATTTTGTAATGTGTTGTGCTGTGACATAATCAAGATTCCATTGCTTTGATAAAAAATACAGCATTTTAAGACATTGCTATTAGTATTATTAGTTTTACAGTGTGCTTCAAATACATTTTAAAAAAATGGCGTAGAAACAATTTAGACTCAGAAATTGAAAGTGAATTATTAACAACAATTACAAAGTAATAGCAAGTAACATATTTTGAAAACTGAAATAGCATTTTTGATAACACGTTATTTTATGGTCTAGTTGCTTATTAGCATGCCTATTACTAGAATATTAGCCATCATTAGTACTAATTAAGCACATGTTAATACCTTATTTTATATGACTGTAACATCTGGTTGATTTTATCTATTTATTTATTTTTTGACTTCTGCCTCATTTTAAAGATGTAATTGTGAACAATAATATTTGTAATGTTTGTTTGCTAACATTTTGTTTAGCTTGTTAGTTCATTAAACAAAGTTTATAGTGAACTTTTCCGTTGTATTATAGATGTAATGTTTGTCAACTGGAGCTTTAAAAGGATATTTCACACACAAATTATAACTTGCTGTTTACTGACTCTTAAGTGACTTTTTTTTAATTCCTGTATGTTTAGTTTGTATGATCAATGTTTTAAATGGAGATTGTTTCTGAAGTTTCTGTGGAACCTGTTACTAAATAATACTTCGTTGAAAGCGCTTGCATTTTTTTTTACAGTTTAGTAAATAAGTGGTCCCTATTCTATTATTACATCATTTTATTGTAGACTCTGTTTGTTTTATTTAGCTACTTTTTATTGTATGAAAGAGTAACTTCATAAAACAGCAACAAAGGCTCCAAGAATTTCAAGCATTCAAAATAACCCATTATTGTAATCTTTGAACAATCAACTTCAGACAAACATGTTTTAGATTCAGTATATAAAAAACTAAGGTGCTCCCACAGCTTGCATTTAGGTCAACAAATGAAGCACAGAATGTGAAGTATATTCAAGTCTTTCAATCAGCATTAAGTATTAACTTTGCAACAGCTTTCACTGAGAAACACAAATCATTCATATGCCAAATTTGTTTCAAGTGGGTGTTGTTGTTTCAACTGTATAGAAACACTCCTCTCTTGTGAAGGGTGGACAAGTTCCCACTAGCTACATAGCACATAATTCTCTTTTTATGTCTTGAAAAAAAAAACAACAAAAAAAACACACAATGAACTGAATGCCAGCACTTAACACTATATATAGCCTGAATAGAAACAACTTGCCAACCCAGTGCGGGTTGCTTGAGCCAGTCCTACTTGTATGTGCTCAGCCATGATTGTGTAAATAAAAA
Source organism: Enteromius trimaculatus (assembly GCA_032361065.1). Taxonomy (NCBI): domain Eukaryota; kingdom Metazoa; phylum Chordata; class Actinopteri; order Cypriniformes; family Cyprinidae; genus Enteromius; species Enteromius trimaculatus. The sequence goes on from JAUMHP010000046.1 coordinate 12,044,739, forward strand.
CTCTCCATTTCTTAATTAAATACATTTAATTGTATTATATGTCACATGAGAGTGAATGTCAGCTGCATTTGTGTTTTACTTGCCCTTAGTAGACCTGGGGCTTTTTCTAACAGAACAAGCCATAGCTCAGCAAGCCTAAATTCTGTCAAAATCTCCCATGCATTTATGATGAAGAGTATATGATTACCTTTTGTGCCAGAACGATTTTATTATTTTGCACAAGTTGGAGACCGGACCACTTGTTTCATTGAAAACAGGTGTCACATTTTACCACTAGTTTCCATCGAGGGGCAGCTGCCCTGGAAATACCGTACATCTTGCAGATTTAGAACATTCACGTGTGTGATTTATTGACAAAAAAAAGACAGACAATGGGAAATAACATTGTAAACCAACTACAGTAAAGGTATGACTCCACGGCATAAACTACTAAAGCATTTTTATTTTAAAGATTTCACAGCACTAATTTACGAATATACTGTAAATGTTAAAGGGTTAGCTCACCCCTATTTTTTTTTTTATTAACAAATTCCATTAATATTTCATTATTTTCATAAATTCTGTCATTAATTACAGACCCTCATGTTGTTCCAAACCCAGAAGACCTTTGTTCATTTTCAGAACACAAATTAAGATATTTCTGATGATATCAGTGAGACATCAGACCCTCCATAGACAGCAACACAACTGAAACATAGTAAAAACATAGATAAAACATGTGACATGTGACATCAGTGTATCAAACAAGGTTGATTACATGAAATACATTAAAGCTTGCATATGCAGTGCGTTGTGATGTGCAGGGGAATGGTTGAGTAAATAAAGTTATTTTTTGTTTTCTTTGCGCTCCTTGCATCACAAAACTGAAGTTGAGGTGCTGATGTCACACTGACTGTTTTACTGTTCTTAGCAAAAACTCACTTAATTCTGACGTGTTTTTTTTTTCAAACAGGACAATTTTTTATTAAT
>JAUMHP010000046.1:12046804-12061222 GCA_032361065.1 Enteromius trimaculatus
ATTTTAAACATTGACATTTTGAGGATTATTCAGAAATATAATTCTTACAGTATAACTTAATGAAAACCACAGCAAAACGTTCTTAGAAAATATTTGTTCTGCATGACACCCATTATTGATTAAAATAGACACAAAATAGCTCACGTGCACAACATGTTTATAACTCAATGTAAAGCACTATGACGGATTATACTGAACTTTCTCCTGAATTGATCTAATGAAAATAGAGGCCATATCATATATACTAGTTGTTGCAGGCGAGTGTTTGCTAAGGCCTTATGTCAAATGCCATTCATCTGATGACTTCTCTTCCTGCAACAAGTCATCACGAGCATAAAACAAGGTGAAAAAGTTACATACACACCCGTGCTGCACAGCAAAAACCCCTTCATTGTGTTTTCAATGCTGAAAAATGAAAACAAAGATTTGCCTTCTGAATGCTAACGTGAGAGGGCAAGGACGTACGAAATGATGTCTATGTACATAGGAATCAGAAATTAATTACAGATGGGGCAGCTGTCATTCTGCAGGTGGCAGCTCAACAAAGCTGTGCGGAATACCTGAACCGTGAGTTTAGAGGAGTAAACACTTAACTTATTCACTGCGCCTTCATATGGCATCTGAGCTTCTGTCAGAAAAAGACAAGCACTGTTATGTCTACAGTCAATTGAGAGGCAATTACGTGGGACTAATCTGTCATTACTGCTAAAACGAACTAAGCTCAGAGACATTGTATCAAGTCACATGCATCTGACAAAGCATGCCTGTCAAATAAGCTCGTTGCATACCAATGAGCGCAGCGCTTGTGTACTCAGGCATAGCATGAAAGAGAGAAAAGGTCAATGTTTACTGTATGTGGCATGTGAAAGGCCGATTAGCTCAAGCTGTCAATGACACGACAGATCTGCCTTCTTCAGAGTGGTTTTGGTTTACTTGTCACCAGAGCGCCATCGTTTATTAATTGTCTTTTACTGCCATCCATTTGGTGCCTTGATGATTCAATAGGCTCCTTTATGGCCGTCAGCGTTTGGCCCCTGAGAATATGAGACTGACAAATTAAGATCGAAAGTCAGGCCAAAACAGTTTCTCACATACCACAAGCTTCATGTCATGCTAAAGTGTTTTGAAAACCCGAGATCTTCACTGACATGACTAGCTAATGTATGAAACTCCTCCTCTACAGCCCATATTCATTACACGCTTCAGAACGGCCAAAAACACTGGTCAATGGCCAAAGACACCGGTCCTGTGCTGTCTTACTCTCTGAAAACCATATCTTAATCCGGCAGAAGTCCTGAGAGGGCCGGACAGGATGTGCAATTGATTTTTTTTCCATATGCATGTGTATGCATGCCCCTAGTGAAAAAATAAACTTACTAAAATAGTATTTGAAATGTATTTATTTCACACTGAGTATAGTACAAATACATTTTGTAGTAGTTACATATTTACTGATACCCTGCAAATACCCTGCAACTTTAGTAAGCATTACAGTGTGCTAAATTGGACTGTTTTATAAGTTTATAGTTTATACTGAAGTATACTGTGCTAAAGTGGAACTATTGCAGGTATACTTGAAATATCTTGCATTTAAGTACTGATATTATTCAGTAGTGACATTTAAACACGTTTTAATGTTAAGAAAAGTGAATTGTGCGCAAGCATACTCAAATAAAGTTTAATTATATTTTTTATATTAGTAAGTTTGAGCGATATGTCAGCAACTATGCTCATAGATTTGAACTATGCTTAGTATGAAATGAATGTATTTTAAATATATAACTTAGGGTGGACATTGCAGATGTTCAAGATATCAGGATATTATACAGTTTTATGTTTTAATTTCTATAGCGTGTGTGCTGACTGTCTCTCTCTCTCTCTCTCTCTCTCTCGCACCCACACTTGACACTAAGGGTGCGAGAATGAAGTAGCTCTAACTACTCCCAGATGGTAGTTGGTCGATGGTGTTAGTCAGGTATTTTGCTGACATCATCCCTCAGGAGTTGAAAATATTCAGTGTGACAATTTAAAAACACATTGTGAGCTTAAACTGCCAAGCTCATCGTGGTTTGAAGCAGAAAGGTAAAGCCAACACACTCTTTTCAGGGCTCCAGAATAAAGAAAATATCTAGGAAGCCACTGACTCCTAAAATTAAGCATTTAGGTGGATAATTATTACTATTGTTAATAATGATTGTTAATAACAATAATAATTAAATAAATAAATAAAATCTTCAGAGGCAATTTACTTCTTATTTGAGGCTGTCATTGTAGCGATCCTCATCATATTTTTGGCTATATATATATTTTTTTTCAAGACTATGTGTGTATGCTTTGAAAAATATTGTGGTCCCAAAATGGTAAATTATTATAAAATTACTACTTTATAATGGCGACTTCATGTTTATAGTTTTAAATTGATTGAAAACAATAAATAATTACTGTTAAATTATTTTAGTGACCAACTAGGCACAGTTTGTAACCCTATAGTTTTAAAGGCCTAGTTAAAATACAAATTATTTTGAATGAAAGAAAGTATTTTAAACAATGTTTGTAGCCAAACAGTTTTGCTGACCATTGACTTTAATTAAAGGCTCACAGAGTCATTTCTTAAAATATTTTCTTTTATGGTCCACAGATATGAAAGATACAAGAAAATGTATGTTTGCTTGTTGGATCAGTGTTTGCTCTGTCCTGACTATCAGACAATAAATTCAGGTCAAACCTCCGATTCTCAGTAAACCAAGACAACATGTTAAGCGAGCAACCCAATCTCGTCGATCGTCTATATTTTTTAGTGAAGATTATTTTTTCTGATAGTAATGTGTCTTAGTTTAGCAGATGTCACGCAGGTAAAGATGATGAATAGACAGCAGAGGATAATAGTGAGTGGCAGAACACCTGCAACAAAGGCAACTACAAAGAGGTCTCACTGACAGCGCTTCCTCCCCCCCCAGCCCATATCTTGACCCCTCTGGAATCCCGCACCATCTTGGAAAAAGATTTCCAGCGTTGCTCTTTATCAGATGCTGGTCCCAAGTGCCTGTTAAAAACCCCAGGGTTTGCAAATCGAGTAGCAGAGCGGCGAAATTAAAGGGTCAAGTGATGGAAGGTGTCCCACATCTGCGGATAAATCCACTTTCAATGGAATGGCAGAGGAGCAAATAAACATTGGCCAGATTGTGCGAGATAAAAAGACAAGGATGTAGCCAACTGGCCAAGAGGGATCTTTAAGAAACCGTTTATTGCCGTGGATGGACAAAATAGACACCGCTTGGATTCTAAGAAGTCAGATATAGAGGTGCTTGACAGGTTCATTTGTATCTCTGGATGTTTTATTTCACAAGAACAGACATATATAGTGTCTATAGGATGATAAAAATAACTCCAGTTCATTAGGCCACAACATCTCCCCAGAAAACAAAAGAGCCTGGAACAGGAGAGTGTCGTGCATTGAAACATGACACGAGTATATTCAAACTTTTAAGTATCCTCCACAAACTGATATTTGTTTTAGGCATATTGGGTATCAATAACATCAAATTCAAAAGTGTAATGGCTCACGACAGACCCCTTTTGCCGCGTGGCTTCATTTAAATACAAAAGGCTTAATAAGGAAAGTTATCCACCTGGGACGCTCGGAATACCAACAACACCACGTGCAAAACAAACAAGCCCCCGAAGCAGATGTCACATGTAAAACTAAATATAACGTGCCTTTGGTTGGGTCACACCTGGAAAACACAGGCAATTAGCCAAAGCAGGCCATGAAAGCCGCTCCAATCCATGACATATATATTTAGCTGCGGCCGCTGTGCAAATACAGAGCGTGGTGAATGCCGATACTGCCGTGGAGACTGTAATAACCCATGTGTTCATATGACGCCCACACGAGCTAAAATTGTCTTGAATACATTACATTTGTTAAAACACTTGGGCCTATTGCAATGTGCATGGGATTGTTATTATAAGGCATATTTCCATAAAGCAAAAAGCCTATATGTGTTTATACTGTTGTGCTCATTTGACCTGGTAGTTAGAAGGCATGTTCTAGATTTAATTACTTGGCATTAAGCTGCTAAGTGTCATTTAACACATTTGACTAATTCAAATATGTATAGTGACTGATCACCTGACTATAGGATGAGTACAGGTTAGGCGACTACGCATGCCCTAATTTGGACAGTGGGCAAATTTCATGGTGGGCAGCCTGAGGAGGTAATGGTTTTAAGGCAAATTGATTTTGAAACCACTGTCCACTGTCATTTTCCATGTCAAATGAACGCTGGTCTGGTCTTTCCTGACCAGTGATTCTGAAGTGGAGGCACTAACCATTCAGGTTATTTGGAGGCTTTATTTGGATGAATTTACATTCAGGAACCTTGCACACATCCTTTTTTGAAAATGGCAAGAAAATAAAGGATTACTGCGGAAAGGAAGCAGAGACAGAGCCAAAACCATATACTTTGTTTACCTGTTCAAAGGCTATTCAAATACAACCTTTAGTTTGTGTCTTGCAGTCCAGCAACTTTTAATTTGATTTATTTCACTTCTGATTTTATTTCAGCCTATCTGTTGATCAGATTTGAGAAAACGCAACAATCGCAGAAGGTTCATAGTACTTCATTGATTCGCTCAGAATGACCACTTTACATTTGATATTCCTTGTGACTGGTTATTTATCTGTTATAAATAAAAATCGAATATAAAATGTGAATGTCAACTTGCATATAATCTGCAGCATGTTTTAAAACATCTGAAAAAAAGAAGCTTTGCTTGTTTGATGTTTTGGTAACACTTTATTGTTTGGTTACACCTATTAGTTGCTTATTAGCATGCATTCTACATCCATAATCCTAACCAATAACTTACTAACTATTAATAAGCAGCAAATGTATTGAGGGAAAAGTCGTAATTAATAGTTAACACGTGTTACCTATTCTAAAGTGTTACTAATGTTTTTTTCCCTTCTTTTTGTTGTTTGTTAAAATCCCTGAATCGTGTTCTGAACAGTGCACATAAAATCTCCACCTGTGTGACAAAAGGTCATTTATTTTACTGTGCGGTTGGAATTGCCTTAATAAGAGAAACAACCACAAGAATACAATCTGTCATTCCAACACTGAGGTCACATTCAACAACATGTCTATCTCACCTGATAGCATCAGCCAGGTGTCAGCGAAAGCTGATGGGCGATAAGGTTACACTGCAACCCAAATTACGTTTTGTTAGGGCTGTTACAATTTGTAAATACATGATTACAATGTATCATTTCAATGTGTTTTAGATATTTCAATGAACTCTGATTAAAAATCAAAACAAAGAATTGAATTACAACTTAAATGCAATTTCTGTTTTTAATAAAAATGACAATAGACGTGTATAAATGTAATGGATTTCAGATTACAAATGTTGCTGTCATCATAACTAAAACCTGCTCCTCTGCAAACCTGATACAGTCTGCACTCTTAGCTTAACAATTAATGTGTCAATTGTCAATTATGTCATAAATGATATCAACATCTAACTACTTTCTATTTATTTAACCATCAACAGAAACAGCCCAACAATACAGGGAGCTTTTTCAAATCAATTTTAACTGTACCAATAGTCACATTCCTCCATTAAAGACAGAAAGTATTTCCATTCAGAACAATAGAATCCAAACTGATTTGCATAAGTCCCTCAGGTACAACTGAGGGCCAATCAGACATTTTTGCATTAGCTTTCCTTTATTGTTTGGTTTGTTGTGGAACAGTATATAATTAGAGTTTGCCTAATAGTATTTCTTTTTGATTATTTATTTTAATACTTTTTTATTATACAGTATGTAAGCAGCCCCTTTGTTTTACCAAACAGCAGTCTAAAACTTTGTGGTTTAACCTTCATCTCTCAAGCACTCAACACCACTTGTATCTCTACCTATACTTTTAAAAGACATTTGAGGTTTATTCAGTTCTTGATTTCTCTTAAGTACATACTAAACAGTGTGCTTACTTTATAATGCTATGCAAGCATTTACCAAGAACACAAATATAAATGAAGCTATATTAATATTCATCATTTCACATACATTAAAATCAACAATTTTATAACCCTATTGCTATTTCTAATGTCATTAAATATATTGTAGACCTATTAACAATAACTAAGCAATAACTATATTAACGTTTTGTTTACATATTTGTGTGCATGGTTGGCTAATTAGATCATTAATTAACTGATCATATAAATGAGTTAAAATGTAGGCTTTTAGTGTCAAAACATGAATCACCCTCTTAACACTATGAACACTGTTGACAGACGCATTTAGATGCGTTTGAACTTCATTGAATGCTTGAGCACTGCCTCCCTCGTGTGGTAATATTATAAAACTGACGTTTCACCACACTTTTTACACCCAAAATCTCTAATAGTCGGTTGTTAAACCTTAAACGGCCCATTAATCTAACCCATTTAACAGCCTTATGCTTTTTAGATCATATTTAAACAGGAAAACGGAAATGCAAATTAACGGTAAAACGTAACGTCCAAAAGAAAACATTTGGGCCAACAAATATGAATGAATAAACTGCAGTCTACGTGAATTTGCCTAATAAGGTGACATTCACGAACAATAGTTACCCTTGTCCTGAGAAAACTTTTTAACATTCTTGTTACCCAACAGATGTGATATGCAAATATATGTATTTCGGATTTACTATATTCTAATTAAGAAGCTTTTGTTGTTAAAATGGTTAGGGTGGGGATGGACTTCATGGCCAATCAGGTACGTCCCTCCAAGTGTAAGAAGAACCAACCAGTAGCAGAGGAGAAATTATTTGACACAGCAATTAGTTAATTATTGTTACCACGAATTAAAGGAACAAATCACTTAACACTCTTACTTTGCTTTATGCAGCAAATAAAATAACGTTGCTCAGCAAACAAAACGTGCTTATGCAACCTATTAATATGCAACGCATATAACCTCAGTTCTTCCGTAGCGTAACGACAGAAAAAATCAAAACGCCTTTATACATAGGGAGTCATGCAGGCATGAATTCAACACGTTCAATCCCTGTGACTGTGAAAACGTGATCCTTTCGAAGCGTGCGTCCCCAAACGCCCCAACAGACGGCAGAGACTTCCAGTACTTTCGCTGCAGCGAAGTGAAAGTGCACTTGAAAGGCCCGCCCCTAAATATTGTACGAGGTGATCGATCTGTTGCTCAGCCAATCACACCAGAGAGACGACTGTATTTCCTGTGCTCTCAACGAATCAGAAAGGACAAAACACTAAAAAACGCGAACTTCAACTTGTCAGTAAAACAGAGGGGGAGGGGAACAACGTATGGCAGTCATATTTTTGAAGCTGAAATAATGTGCTAGACCGTTTATTCTGTTGTTTACCTCGCAGAAGGTAATTGAGTTTAAATACTCTTTGCTTGGACATTTATACTAATGTATATATGTCAGTGGGCAGCATTTTTGGCATTTGGCATTTGCTGATGAAACGTAGCGGGCTAGCATGCTAACATAACTGTACAGACGGTTAGCGAGCTGCTGCTCAGTTACATTAGGCAGGGGGGCTTTACTGCTTGCTTGCTTTTAACTTTGACAACATAAAAGCAGGTGAATTAACCGCTCCTCGAAGAATGCAAAACTGTTTATAATGCCAGGAAAAAGAAGAGCTGTTAATAAACGTGCATTGATGGTGCGCTGTGGTGGGAAGGTCCCAGAAAGTTTGAGATTTCAGGAAACTGCAATGGCGTGAAGGGGAGACAGTCATGACAGCGGGTCGAGGAAGCCATGATCTGATCAGAGCAACTCTCTTCAAGTTACAGCCCTGCGCCGCATTATATGTGCACTTACTAATGAATTGCAATTATTCTGTTTTAAATGAGCCTTTTTTACTAAGAATATTACTGGTGACGTTGGCCACTCCTAATTAGCAGTTGCTTTAAAAAGTTTTCGTCATTCTGTTTTGAAGTGTAAACGTAGGCCTGCATGAACGTATTTGTGCTGTAAATAACGGATTGATTGTTTATTCTTAGTTATTCCGTTTGTTCAGTTTTGCGTGAATTAACTTATATCGTCCATATATACACGAATAATTACTGTAATTTCCAATAGAGTGTGTAATTACATCTTAACGTGTTGTTGCACGATAGAAGAGTACCATTATCTCACCCTGTGCCTGTTTATTTATTTATTTTTAAAACCCCTTACCGTCATTATTGGTGTCCTGTGATCCTGTTACTTTCTAGGAGCGCTGCTCAGGGGGCGTGTCAAATCGGCGCGGGTCATTGTTATGCAAATTAGACTGGAAGAGTTTGCGTAAATTTTAAACAATTCTATTTCTGTCCTCTCTGTTTGTGTTTTTTTTTTTATATGAGCAGGAGGCCGTATCTATACCCCCCCCCCCCCCCCACACACACACAAACACTTTTTCTTCTTGATAACCGCAATACCAACCATAATAAGTAAGCAATATATAAGTAAAGCAATATTAGAAAAAGAATATGACTTGTTTAATAATTTGTTTCTTTTAATTGTGTTAATTGTTAATAATAATTACCATCATCATTATTATCATAGAAATAATGCAATACTAGAATATAAATGCAAATTATTCATTAAAACAGGGTTTAGGGATTTTTCCCCCATCAGGGTATTACCTCATGTAATACATATGCTTTCCACAATCATTGCACACTCAAGGAAATTTGAAATGCTTTTTTCCAGGCCAGGAAAAAGACATTGCAATTCATTAGTCTACTCAAAAATGTGGATCCTGATATCATCATACAACTGCATATATTTCCTTATTATGACAGAACTTGGTTTCAGGTTATTTATATAAAATGATACAATAATCCACAAGAGACTGAAATGTGCGGCCTCTCTTGGCTTTTTCATAATTAAAAGCAACAGATGTTGTGCATAGTTTCATATATTAATAATCAGAATTTAATTGAATTCATGAGCCTAACTAGCTTTGATAATGTAACAGCTTGCCACATTCTGCCATCATTTAGGTTAATAGCAATGCTATTGTGGCTTTGAACCATCTTTTTACTTAAATATATTTAACTTTTTTTACAATTTAAAAAAATGCTGTAATTTGGGAGTCAGACAATCTTTAGAATATGGAAAACACTGAGAATCTATTACAGCAGGTTCAAGCCTTTTTTGCTCCTTCCCACAGACTCTCAGCCAGATGTCCACCCCCAACGAGACACCAGTTGGCATATCCCATGCTGGTCCCTCACCAGGTGCTGGCCTGTCTCCGGGGCCCATCCTTGGGCCCAGCCCTGGACCCGGCCCCTCTCCTGGCTCTGTACACAGTATGATGGGTCCCAGCCCAGGGCCCCCAAGTGTCCCGCATGCTATGCAGGGCCAAGGAGCTGGAGAATATTCACAGGACATGCACCCAATGCATAAGGTAGAGGATGGCTTTAGGCATTGATAATATTAAAGTAGATCAGCTGTTGTCTAGTAAATACAAAATCACAAAAATGCTATGAATAAATTTGAAATCACTTATTATTCATTTTTAAACCGTATTTTTGAAGCTGCCAGTATGCCAGCAGCATGTATGACTAATCTTCTGCGTCTGTTCAGCCTATGGAGGGAATGCATGAGAAGGGGATGGGAGACGATATGCACTTTGGCCAGATGAAAGGGGTAGGAATGAGATCCCTTCACAGTGGCATGGGTCCTCCACAGAGTCCTATGGATCAACACAGTCAAGGTACAATTACATATTGGCCACAATATAATAACAAAGCACACCGCGGTTATAATTTGAACTATAATTATAGCTCACCACAAGGGGCTCTTGTTCTTCCACCATTAAAGGAGGTAAGTGTACAATGGCCTTAGAGGAAATTAAGGCAATTATCCGACTGTGTTTATTATTTATTTTTTGTGTGCTTATATTTGGGGCTGCTTTTATGTTACACCAATTATCCTCATATGGCAATACGTAAGATCTTTTGTACTTTGTTTTCTTCATGCAAAGCTTTTGTCTGATTCTTACCTTTTACAGTCCAAAAGGAATATTTAAATGTATATAATTATGTATTCTCCAATTAACAGTAATGCACTGTTGAAAGAAAATGTAGTATAACATTTCTTTTTATAATTGTGGATTGTAGCCTAAAAGTGCAGTCAGTGCAATTTCGTGGCCAGAAAAGGTCTATCATCAATAATATAGCGATGCATGAAGCACAGCTCACACAGAAGTCTCTTTCAAACCAAGCAGCTTTCTGTTAGTTAATGTGGTGAATGTGTGTGACCAACTTGATTGTGAGTAAAATCTTTGTAGGAAACTTTTTCATCTTTATGCAGAACTTCAAGCATGCAGGTACCCACTGAAATTGATTTTGTAACATTTCATAGACGCTTATTAAAACAAATAACCAGTACTTTTGGGAAATATCATTACATTTCTCACTCACATTATAGGACTCCATTCATACCAGACTTCTAGAAAAAATGGGTTTATTCTACAAAAAGAAAAAGACAAGAAATCAAAAGAAAAACAAACAGCTTTTGTATGACAGCAGTTAGTTACCAAGTACACTTTTGAATGACAACTTTGATAGCAATAAACTTCAGAAATCTTTCCTTTTTTGTTTTTTAGGCTACATGTCCCCACATCCTTCGCCAATGAGCCAGGTGCAGGAGCATGTGCCCAGCCCTATGTCAGGAGGAGGTCCAACCCCACCACAGATGTCCCAGGTTCAGTCACCCATGATACCCATGGATCCACAGGGGATGGGACAGCAGGCCAGGGGTCAGTCTGCCTTCAGTCCAGTTCAACTACAGCAACTAAGGGCTCAGATCCTGGCATACAAGATTCTGGGTCGTGGTCAGCCTCTGCCTGACAATCTGCAGTTAGCTGTACAGGGCAAGAGGAGCCTCCCCACCATGCAGCAGCAGCCCATCAACACCGGCCCCTACAACAGACCTCCAGGTGAAAATGCTTATGGTCATTTTCATGGTAGTCCAATCCACAAAAAATTATTATTATTATTCCAAATTAGTTGTGGCCTAATGGATAGAGAGTTGTACTTTGCACTTTGGATGGGTGAAATGCAGAGCACAAATTCCAAGTATGGGTCACCACACTTGGCCACAAGTCACCTTCTTTCCTTTCTGCAAATTACGGTTGTCTTATATTTGTTATATTTCTTATATATGTCTTATATTTTTGCACTGTTTAAAAGCCTGAATGCGGCCAGTGATATTCTGTATGAATGTCATCATGTTATGTTAGTTATACTTTTGTGTAATTCTTTTTTTTGGCATATTGTAAGTTTTTTTTTTTCTGTTTTGCTAGGTATGCCAATGCCCCATGGAGGGCCTGCAACGGGCCCATGTCCCTCTCCAGCCATGCAGACTCTTACTCAGAGTTCTGGGCCAAAACCGTGGCCTGATGGTGAGTGGGATGTATTTTTTACAGTTGCATCTCTGCACTCCACCAGGTGGCACTGTTTTTATTCACTCACCCTCATGTTGTTTCAAACCTGTGTAAGTTACTTTCTTATGTTGAAGAATTTTGAAGAACCAAACAGTTGTTTGTCCCCATTGACTTCCATAGTAGGAAAAAAAATAACTATAGAAGTCAATGGGAACCACACACTCCTTGATTACCAGCATTCTTCAAAATAACTTCTTTTGTGTTCATGATATGAAAAAAAATCATACAGGTTTGGAATGACATCAAGGCAAGTATGGAACAAAAATCCTGCCTAAAGTATTTGAAATAAAAGGCTTGTTGAATTCCACAATTTTATAGACAATAGACAATATTATAGACACTAAATAAAGTTTTTTTCGGGCTATTAAAAAAAAAAAAGTTTGCTGCATCATGAAAGAAAATCTGCTAGACAAAACAAAAATTGTCAAAAATTGTAAAAATTAAAGCCTATAAGCAGCTATAAAATTGTAGTACAAATTTATATATATAAATCATTAAATAAAACACAAAATAATGGCATTCATTATAAAGAATATATTCATTTTAATGTATTTTCATGGATTGCATTTTTATGCGCTGCATTAAAGTCAACTGTGTGAATTATTATTAAATTATCATGTGTGAATTAATAATAAAAGACTGAAAAGACATGTGTAACAGTAAATTAGATCCGTGCGCAGGGATGTCGCCAAAAAATCTTCAATGGGGGGCATTTTGTTTTCATAGGGGGGCACACATTATTTCTGATCTCAGAAATAGACATTCAACATAACAAACTTTATTTATGGGATATATATTTCCAGGCCCGTCGCCCTGTTTACATGATCAAGAGTGAACTTAATATTGAGAATGAACAACGTTCATTTTATCTAGTTAATGGATATTGCGAAGAAAATCACGTATTCAGCAGCATTTAGCTCAAAGAACCTCTCATCTCTACAACGGTGACTCATGTAGGAAGACTGAAAAGACATGTGTAACAGTAAATTGGATCCGTGCACAGGGATGTCGCTAGAAAATCTTCAATGGTAGCATTTCGTTTTCATAGTGGAGCACACATTATTTCTGATCTCAGAAATAGATATTCAACATAAGAAAAACAACATGAAGCTATTATTCTTTAAATCGATCAAATTCTATATTAAACAGATTTAAACAGAGAGTCTGTCATGATCTGTTGACTTCTGAGTTATATGTTATATTATGTTATGTTATATTTAATTTATGTATGTTAGAATCAGAGTTTGCTCTTTATAACACGTTTAAATAAGACATTCCCTGCGCTGTGTAGAGAGAGAATCTTTGATCATAACTTTGTGAGATCGGGATGATTACAGCTTTTTATTAGTTACATGGAGCTTTTTAGGCCATATAATAAATTCAAAATTCGAATAGAAAAGTTTGAAAAATTTGAAAGATTTTCTCTCGAAATTGCAACAAGTAGAATAACCAATGAATCGGACAAAACGTGTGGAAAAATAGTCTATGCATTAAGGATATGACTTGCAATTAAAGATGATTAATTTCTCTCCAGATACTGCTAAAAAAAATTAGATTTATATCTATGGTATTTTTATGCCCCGAGCAGACCTTCCAGAGGTTAAATTCCCTCACTAACATGCTTTTCAAATGACAGTTAATTAATTCATGGATTGTTAGAAAAGTCACTGAAGTTCACAAAAATTAAAGATCATTGTTCCTCTTTTCAAGTGAGCTTGATTGGTAAGTCAGCTTGGTGTAATTGTAATCCGCTGATAAATGTACTGTGGAAGATAATATGCATCACCTCAGGTCAATTGACATTTTCACTGCATTTTTGCTCGATATGAAATGACTATGGACGTTGCATGCCCTCATGGAAGGTTCAGCAACTGATTGATTGTGCCCCGCCAGAAATATAGATCCAGAGCTTTTTTCTTGTGAACATGCTCTTGAATCATCTCTTGTGTTTATGTTCTCATTTAGGGATTGCATGCCCTTTATAAAGTTTCTTTAAAGGCATTAAACTTGTCTTGGAACAGGTCATTTGAGTCCTTGTAAAGATTTTTTGTTTCAGAGGTGGACGTCAGTTCACACTGTGCTTTGAACTGTCTTAAAACCTTCAACTACAGCTTTGATGAACTCTTTGAGTATGATCAAACATTCTAACCACAATGGGCTTCTGAAATATAAAGGATATTAATTATGCCTTTAAATAACGGCGCATTATATTGATTGTACTGACAACAGCATGATGGATGCTTAATGCTTATTTGCATTCAGGAGCATTTCTGTGACAGGCACGACGTTCATAAAGAGCATTTCTTTTATTATCAGGTCAAGGCTCAGAGACCACAAGTGCTCCACAGAAGCTGTCGATCCCAGCTCCCAGTGGAAGACCCTCTCCAGCTCCCCCGCTGGCCCCGGGTGGCACACAACCTGTGCCCAGCACCTCCCTCACCCCCCAACCCCAACCTCAGCCACCAGCGGGACCAGGCCAGCCCTCGCTCATCATCCAGCTTCAGCAGAAACAGAATCGCGTCACACCAATTCAGAAGCCTCAGGGTCTGGACCCTGTTGAACTCTTGCAGGAGAGAGAATACCGGTAATGAGTACATCATTCAATTTAATCTACACTAAGCAATATACACGGGGCAAAGAGGTCACGAGTTGCAATTTTATTTCATGATGTTTCCTCTGGGGGACTGTAATGTTTTTGTCTTCTTATTTAAACCCTGCAGTTAAAGAGACATGTCTCTAAAGCTTTAATGTTAATATCTTTATGCGTTATGCAAGATGTCTTGCAAACGTGGATGCATAGCCAGTTAAATTACAAGGTTACGCCAGGGGCGATTCTAGGTTCAGAGCTTAGGGGGTGCTGAGCACCCAGAGTGCTGCCCAGATACACTTTACTCGTCACAATGAGAATTTTTCCCTGCCTCTTTCAGTCCCCACATCCTTAAATGTCTT
>JAUMHP010000046.1:12062203-12073933 GCA_032361065.1 Enteromius trimaculatus
TAGAAATCTTTGGGGGTGCTTTTATTCATTTTGGGGGTGCTGAAGCACCCCCAAAAATGGGCTAAAATCGCCCCTGGGTTACGCCAACCTTAAAATGAAAAAGTGTAAAAGTTTTGTTCGTCTTTGTAACACAATTTAAGATATTTTGGATGAATACCGGGAGGCTTGTGACTGCCTCATTGACTGCCAAGTAAATAACACAGTCACGAAAAAAAAAATAACAACTTTATTCAACAATTCATGACAAAATAACAATTTTCTTAATATCCTTTTAAGTGCTTTATATTTATTGTGATGCAGTATTTAGCCCTAAGTTTCATTGCTGAAGTAAAAAATAAGGCTCATTCAGACTATAATACTTTTGCCAGATATTGTAAATTCAAATTCAGTCACTCATTTAAATAATTCTCACCCACAGAATATGCAAAAAAAGAGGACGAGGTCTGGTTGAGCTGCCCTAGAGATCACAAAAATAAATACTCTAAAACCTATAGTAAAATCTCTAGTTGCAAAGGTTCTGCACAATCCTCTTGCTCGTTCATCATTGGTATTGCAAATTGGTATGGTAAAATTGATGCCATTGTTAATATTAACAGCTGAGCAGATGAAACTCGTGGTTATGGCAGTGGGCGTTTAATTTTTCCAAACGTGCTCTAAGTGGTTTGCAGGTCACAGTAAAATGTGGGTGTGGATTCAAGTAAAACAACCTGTCTTTCATTGCACATCTGTCTCTAAAATATCACCAGAATCATGTTTGATCTTTTTGAGGGTTTTGTGAGCTGTAATGAATGTTAGAGGAAGGTGAGGTACCTCTGAGGTTTCTGAAAGTACCTCATAACTTGGTGATTACACTGGCTTGCACTGTCTGAAGCAACAGAAATGTGTTGATTGTTTGATGTACCTTGAGTTCACCAAGATGCTATCCTTTTTTTTACGGGGTGAAGGGTTCAGATCTTACTGGTGATTTATACTTTTGGACAACTTGGAAACTAGAAATTATTAACACCTAGAAAGTTCACCTTCAGAGACATATATATTCAACAATAAATCTGATGATCTTGATTACAGTTTTTGCTCTCATAAATAACATAATGATCAATATAAATTGTTTATTCTTGAAAACAAATGTCATTATCATAGGATTCAGTACACATGTCCATTTTATTTCTGTCCAAAGTCTTCAGGCCAGGATTGCTCACAGAATTCAGGAGCTGGAAAACCTGCCAGGATCGTTGCCACCTGATCTGCGGACTAAAGCTACTGTGGAGCTGAAGGCCTTAAGACTGCTCAACTTCCAGCGGCAGGTGGGTTATTGATATTGCACTAATATTTTTGTCGTATTTATTAACTTATTAAAAAAAGTAATTCATACAACAAGTTCTGTGATTATGTTTTTCATTTATATTAAAATATATTTTATAATAAATTAAAAAAAATTATAGCTTTGTCCTGGTATCATAAAGAAGACAAAATTAATTAAGAAAACTTTCCAGAATAGTTTAGCATAATGTTTAATATCATCCATTGCTTTTAAATGCAGTATTAATATTAATGATATTTTTTATATTTTAAGAATTGTGTTTTACATTGAAAATATATATTTAAAACCTTTTCTAAAAAAAGCAGTTCAGATGTTTATACCCACATCTTTAAATGTTATTTATAAATATGTATTTTTTATTTATGGTTACACTATACAATATTGATTCATTAAATTAAAACTTTCCTTGAAAATGATATAAGAGCATTTTAAAACCAGGAATATTTAAATGACAAATAAATTACAAAATAATTGTTATTAGTATTAATATAAATAAGTACTCAAAAAAAAGTCACTTCTACTGGTGCACAATTTTATTAACTTTTAATTCACTGATAAATTTTGGCACACTTCTAATGATAACCACTGATGTTTGCTGTTTCTTAACAATAAAAAGAATCATTTACAATAAGCCAGGTCAAAAATTGCTCGTTCATATTTTTGATTTGCAGGTTCCACTGAGCTTTGTCGTATTCACATTGTGTTGATGGTGTCTAAAGTTGTGCTATGAATATTTAATTTATGGACAGTGGAACTCACCCTTAGAGGGCGCCCATGTTGTATTTGTAGCATATGTCCCTTCGCAATTCACAGCCTTGTTCTGTATGTGTAAATATGTGTGAAATGCACCAGAATATGATTATCATTTAACGCATTTTGCCACAGATGACTATGATAATTTTTTTTTTTTTTTGTCTTTCTCAGCTGAGGCTTGATGTTGTAGCCTGCATGCGCCGAGACACAACTCTGGAGACCGCCCTGAACTCTAAAGCCTACAAGCGCAGCAAGAGACAGACGCTTAGAGAAGCTCGCATGACAGAGAAACTAGAGAAGCAGCAAAAGATTGAGCAGGAGAGGAAGCGCCGCCAGAAACACCAGGTGATCAGAGACTCATCATTATACCAAGTGTAATCAGTTCAGTGGACTAAATAAACTCAATATACTAACAAAACACAACAGACAAGCTCCCACAGCAAAATGCTCATATATTCGATTTATGTGTTTACATATTAACTAAGTGATAAAGATGTTTTTAGACGGGTCGTATCATGAGGATTCAAATTTCCTTGACCCGCACAGTCACGGTGTGGCAATAACGAGGAAGTATGATAGTGCTTTTATAACACCAGAAAAAGTGAAAAATGTTCCTCCTGGCAGTGTGTAATAGATGACACTTTGTTTGACCTTCTGAGTGTGCCTAGAATAAGAAATAAGTGGCTGAAGTTTTATAAACATCTCTGTCCCTAAATATTTCAGTCTGAGAAAAACAGTTTGTGCAGTTAAAACTCTTTTTTTTCTCAATTTATTTAACACGAAGGTAGCGTTCAAACAAAAATCAGTAATCAGTTTTATTCTTAGCATCAGAGTTTGGAAACTATAAACTAAATTATTATTAGAAACCTTGATTAGCATGGACTCTCTAAAGTGTCAGTCATGTAAAAAAAAGATGATTTTTTTATCATTTTAAATCAATGCTGTTCTTTTAAACTTTCTATTTGGTAATTAATTCAGAAAAGCAAATGCACTGTTGAAACACTGATAATAAGACATTTTTCATGAGCCACAGTTCAGCATATTATACTGATTTTTGAGGTATCATGTAGTACTAAAAACGTGAGGACTGGTGCTAAAAATTCAACTTTGCCATCACAGTTACTTTATAATAATATTTTACCATATTATTGTTGATAAAATGACTACAGCCAGCATAAGCAACATTGTCTAAAAAAACATAAACATCTTGCCAATAGCAAACTCCAGATTTTGCCCTATGATTCATACTGTGTTTTTCTCTTCTTGTTGCAGGAGTATCTTAACAGCATTCTGCAGCATGCAAAAGATTTTAAGGAATATCACAGGTCCATCTCTGGAAAAATCCAAAAGTTGTCGAAAGCCATTGCAACATGGCACACCAACACAGAGAGAGAGCAGAAGAAGGAGACGGAAAGAATCGAGAAAGAGAGGATGAGGAGGCTGATGGTATGATACACTGTTTTCAGCATCATGTACTGAATTTTTATTTACATCATCTTGCTGACTTCAATCCAAACTGAACACATTGCATAACATACAGTCTAATATTGACATAATAGCCTAATTGATGAGTTTCCTTCTATTAATTATTAATGTATTATTTTTAATTATGATTTTAATATCTTAATTAAGGGAGTGATCAGACTGAATTATGTATATGCTTCATAACTTACTTACAGCTGAGTTTGTATAAAAAAACAACATCTATATAGTGTTTGAAATATATTTAAATTATACATAGAAAATATATAAGGAGAGGCAAAAAAACGAAATCCTTTAAAGGCTCTTAGGGAAGAGTCTTTCCTTAAAGTTTCTCACAGGATCTCCTTCTGTTTTCACCAGGCTGAGGATGAAGAAGGTTACAGGAAGCTGATTGATCAGAAGAAGGACAAGCGTCTGGCTTACCTTCTTCAACAGACAGATGAATATGTGGCCAACCTGACTGAGCTTGTCTATGAACACAAGGCTGCTCAAGCTGCCAAGGGAAAGAAGAAAAAGAGAAAGAAGAAGAAGGTCTGAGGCCACAAAATGACTTATGATGAAGTTTGATGTTGTTACTTCAGACATGTTTGATTTGGTTCAGTTCCTTACAGTTTATCCCACTATGGTTTTGTAAATCTCGGCTCCAGTCAGTAGCTTTAGGAAATTTCTACGATCAGTAAACACTTTGTTTATTTCTTTCATGTTTAACCTTCAGAAGGAAGCTGGCGATGCTGAAGGAATGGGAGCCATCGGGCCTGATGGAGAGGTAAGTAAATTGCTATGAAAATGAAAGCAGAGTAGACGTGAATAACCGACTGATGCATGTCCCTCTGGTAAACTCACTCTGTCAAACCTAATCTAACACAGCTTGTCACAGAAAACCTGCTTTTATGTTTACTTCCTCGTGCAGCTCATAGATGAGAACAGCCAGATGAGTGAGCTGCCAGTCAAAGTCATTCAGACAGAGACGGGAAAAGTGCTACAGGGGACAGATGCCCCCAAGTCCAGTCAGTTAGAGGCCTGGCTCGAGATGAACCCTGGGTGAGCTGTCCTTACATTGCATCTTCTGTGTGTCCGGTAATTGAAAACATTTCCATAAAAATATGACCCGTCACTAATATTGAGCTGTGAAGCTGTGCAGAGCCACGTGTTTGCAGAAGTGAGTGGTGAAGGATATAATGAAAGGGAAAATTTTTTAATTGATTTTGTAAAGGTCTCTGAGTTCTGTGATGGATAGAACCTGTTACACTCAGATGTCATCACAATACAGAAGGAAAGATTTGTCACGTTCGCATGGAGTGGAAGCACGGAGGCAGAGTCAGGAGTGTAATAATAAACAATCCTTTTAATAATTCCAGATGAGGAGACAGACAGCTAGGGTAATCCACATGATACAAATCAACATTAATAACCGGACATAGAGACAGGACTAAACGGAACTTAAATAGACAAGGTAATTAACACTAATGAGATAGACACCTAAACATAATCAACAATAGACAGAAATTAGGTCAAATGGAGACAGAGCACATGGGGAAGTGAAAAAGGGGATATGGAAGGCCGCGGTGGAGCCGGAGCGACAGAGGACTGAGGAGGAGCTGGAGGGAGGAGGGAGGAGGGAGGAGCCTGACAATGCTGGCAGGATGGAGGGACAAGGTGTAGGCGGTGGAGTGGATGAAGTCTAGAGGAGCTAGTGGACAGACGGGCCACAGTAAAGAGGAGGTAGCTAGGTGCCGTGGTGGAGCAGAGGGATCCTCCAGCCCCGACGCCGATGGGGACTGGCAGACCTGTGGCGACTCTAGCACACAGGTGGTGGGCTGAGGGTGAGCAGCAGTGCTGGCAGGCGACAGCGGTGGAGTGGACAAGACTGGGTGGGAGGGCCGGTCTTTATTTTCTATGCCAAGTGTAGGCATCGGAGGGTGTACCCGAGGAGCTGGAACTGGAGGGTATTTGTGAGGCATCGGCACTGGGGGGGCACCTGCGAGGCACAGATACAGGAGGGTGCATTTGAGGAGTGTCCTACGTCCGTAGTCCCAGATCTGATAGCTCAGCCTAGGTGCAGACTCTCCACGCGCATGCTGTCTTTGGCCATCTCCACCTGGGCGATCCTCAGCTCCTACTGGCAATGGCTCGTAGGTCTGAATCTCCGTTCCATGGGACAGATGGTAAATGATGGATCGGATGATCCATTCCTTGCCAGTGTCCACTCCATGAAGGTGGCAAAGTCTGCTCGAGGGCCATCTTCGGACAGCAGCGCTCTGTGCTCAGGTCTCAGGCTTCCATTGTAGAAAGCACAGAGGCGCTGTCCGGGTAGCTGGTGTAATGTGCAATGTCCAAAAACAGTTTGGTATGACCTCGACCGTTCTCTCCCCCTACTCCAGCAGGAGGAGGTGATAATTAGGGTTGAACAGGACATCCATGTGAAAAAAACAAAAAATAAAAACTGTCAAAAAACACGGAAACAAAAAGGGCTAGGGAAAAACACGCTGCTCACATAAACTTTTAAAGGTCCGGTTATGACTGGAAGCACGGAGGCAGAGTCAGGAGTGTAATAATAAACAATCCTTTTATTAATTCCAGACGAGTAGACAGACAGCTAGATACCACACGATACAATTCAACATTACTAACCGGACATAGAGACAGGACTAAACGGAACTTAAATAGACAAGGTAATTAACACTAATGCGCAAGACACATAATCGATAATAGACAGAAACTAGGTCAAATGGAGACAGAGCACATGGGGAAGTGAAAAAGTAAACAAAACACAGACAAGGGCGTTACACATATATTACATAAAGCTTAATAAAATTAAAAGGTAAATAAAATTCAGTATTGAACTAATCACCATTTTGGCTTGTTTAATTATTTATGTACTACTAAAAATATTCATATATTAAACATATATAATATGTTTAAAAGGCTCATTTATAATTAGCATTTTCATGTGTCCAGACTTTTTAGGTTTGGCCAAGAATATTTTTTTAAATGCATCATTATATGAAATTGATAGAAAAAGACCTATCCAACAGAGACTGCAGCTTTTTACTAGCCTCCTATGTAGCATAATTTCAATTTAACTTTGGGGGTGAAAAGCTTTGATAACAAGGACCTTTTTTCAGCTTGTGTTGTTAGTAACCCGTTCTAAGGCTTTGAGTGTTTACCAGTGCATTATGCCCTTTAAAAACAGCTATGAAGTTGCTCCACGGTCAGACAGTGAAGAGAGTGGTTCGGAATTTGAAGAGGAGGTGAGTGTCCTCTTATTTCTGCTCATTAAACATTGACAGCTCCTTGGTGTGGAGTGAGTCATATAAGCACACAAACTCACACATTATCCTTTTCTCTGCATTCATGTAGAGCATCTACTTTATTAGCTCCTTTTTACTTATGCTATGTTGTGTAAGTAAAGCAATCACCTAAGTGAGCCTAATCTGCTAATACTGCCTTTTAGGATGATGAAGAGGTGGTCTCCAGAGCCGAATCGGAAGAAAAGAAATTCATCGATCCCAACAGTGATGAAGTATCTGAAACGGCAGCCAAGCACGTCATAGAGTATGTTACTTGTTCTCACTTCAAAGCACAACATGCCTTGTTGTGCTGTGCAAAAAAAAGTAGGATGGCACGATCCGGGTGTCAATAGCTGTTATGTGTTCTTCTTTTACTTCTTTCTTCTCTCAGCATCTGCCTCAGCTGGAGTTTGCCCTTTGCTTTACAATATATATAAATACATATATATGTATATATAATATGTAGAGTGGGGTTCAAAAGTCCAGTTTTGAAAATGCTTCTACTTTGCACCTTGCAAATTATATTAAAATAAAAATGACTCAATTTTATTTTATTTCAGCTGGTTTCCAAGGTGACATTTCTTATTTTCATTTAATTTAACCCTTTGTCATTAAGTTTAGTTTCAGTAGTTTAATTTCTTTGTCATTGAGTATTTGTCTGAACTTGGCTTATTTGAACTTGAGGTTCAAACATCAGAATAGCCAAGAAATGTCACAGACCGTGAAGTTATTGTAGGTGCCAGATGGGTTTATAGTGTCTTAGGAACTGCCGGTCTCCTGGGGTTTTCACACACAAAAGTCTCTAGAGTTTCTAGAGAGTGGTGTGAAAACCAAAAAGCACCCCATGAGTGGGCAGTTCTGTGGGTGAAAAGTCCTTGTCAATAAGAGAGGTTGGAGGAGAATGGGCAGACGGATTCAAGCTCACAGAAAGATAAAGTAACTGAAATAGCCACTAGTTACAACAGTGCCGTCCAGGAAAGAACGTCACGTTCAACATAGATGGGCTACAGCAACAGAAGGGCACGTCAGATTTCAACATAAATCTATAGATCCTTTTTGCTTTGTGGTGGTGGATCAAGCTAATGGAAATATCTTAACAGAAACTGAGCATCATTTTTAATAACACAGCTTATTTGTCTACAGCTGCCAGCCTCTGACTGCATATTGTTTACTGTAGAACTTTTGTGAAGACACAAGAATTGTTACATTTCTAGCTGGTTCAATGAACATGTCCAGCAGTTTCCAACAAAGTAGAGCCCCATAGATGGAGTTGTAGATCTTCTCAACATTGACCATAATTCCAGTGAAGAATTCAGTCATTTATTATATCCATTGTTACATTGCATCTTATACATGCATTCCATGTGAACTGGACCCATGTCGTTTGCAATGATAGATTATTTACTCGCTCTCATATTGTTCCTCACTCATAAAACATTTGTTCAACTTTAGAACAAGATATATGAAGATATATTTAAGGTCTTTGATTATTTTTGTTGAACCCTTTAGAGTCCATTCAACCAAATTGTTTAATGCTTATAATATTATATATCCTTATAATTTAAGAGGTTTAGTTCAAGTCTTCCAAAAAAAACACAGTTTCTATATGTGAGGAATGGATTTGCTTTAGCTTTTAATGTATAGACAAACGTTTTGAAAGAATATTAAAAATATCTTTGTTTCTGTTATAAAGATGAACAAAAGTCTTTTGAGCTTGGAACAACATTAGGATAAGTGGGCTAAATGATGAAAGTCAGATTTTTCATTTTTGAATAAACTGTTTAATGTATCCTGTGTTGCAGGTCAGCCAAGCAGGATGTGGATGATGAGTACAGTGTTCAGGCGGGACAGACCAGCTCCCAGTCTTACTATGGAGTGGCCCACGCGGTCATAGAGAGGGTAGAGAAACAGTCCACCCTACTGATCAATGGGACCCTTAAACAGTACCAGGTAAAGCAACAGTTAAAACAAACTCTAAACAGACACCCCCACAGATACATTATACTCAGAATCCATCATCTCTGAAAAGAGCTGTGTAGGTTTAAATTATATTTCAAGGGATAATATTGTAGAAACGAAAGGGGCTGCTGGAAAGAAATCCCACAGAGAGGAATTATCAAAAATTGAGTGGTTTATATTGAATCTGTTATCCTCTTTAGACCGTAATGGATTTCAAAAGGCCCTTTATTTCTAATTTCTTTTTCTTCCCCACCTGATTGCTGAGTTGTTTTAAAGAAAACTATAGGGAGACTGTTTATCCTTTAAAAGAACTAAGTGAACTCTAGGAGTCATGCATTGATTTCACTCTGGGGCTGTGGAACACCATTTGGCTCTGTTGTCCCATGTTGTTCAATAAACTATTGTGGAATCAGTGTGTTATGCGTCTGCTCAACTGTCTGTTTGAAATTATTTTATATGACATTACTGCCATATAACAAGTCTTTTGTTCAGATCCAGGGTCTGGAATGGATGGTGTCTCTGTACAACAACAACCTGAATGGTATTCTGGCTGATGAGATGGGACTGGGCAAGACCATTCAGACTATCGCACTCATCACTTATCTGATGGAACTCAAGAGGCTCAACGGGCCATACCTCATCATCGTACCACTCTCGTAAGTCCAGCAAACAAGCTGTGAATAACATGATAAGAGTTGTAATGAGGTGAGCTGCCTAAGAGGATTTGCGGTGTAATGGCTTCATTAAGTAGCTAAACACTGCTCCACATAGTTCAGTTGACCTCTAATGACTGAAAACACAATAGTGATTCATGATGTTGCTTTTTAGGTAACATATGGCAGCTCTACAGGCCACTGAACAGTCATCATATTGATCATGCATGGTTGGTTGGTTGGAGATTGAATTAAATGGATTCTCTGATGGCAGAGCATCTTGTAATATTATCTATGTAGTTGTGGGTGTCTTATTAACGTGCATTTAGACCGCTCCCACTAATGTCACAGAGACTTCCTGTCTATAAAAGCCCCTATGGGACACGCTGAAAATGGCCATCAGCACTGTTTTAGCTTAAGTTATTGTGATTGATTTGTGCAAGGGCCAGAAACGTCCTCAAACAGCCTCACCTCACATCCATCAATAACTCTGTTCCACGATCACATCATCACATATCATTTAGAGATATGACTTCGTTTAGTGGTAAAACGTTTATTCCGTGTTCATGGCTTCTGGCATAAAAATGACAAAATTGATTTTTGTTCTTCTTTTTTACAGGACTTTGTCCAACTGGGTTTATGAGCTGGACAAGTGGGCACCAAGTATTGTGAAAATTGCCTACAAGGTGGCCATTGATTTTTATTAACACTATGTTTTGTTCCTGTGGATGATATAATTTTATGATGTAATATAGCATAAAGGTAATAAAATCAGAGGTAAAAACAGTTCTGTTTTAATTTGTCTAAGGGCACACCATCATTGCGGAGGTCTTTGGTGCCGCAGCTCCGCAGTGGAAAGTTGAATGTTCTTATAACCACCTATGAGTACATCATCAAAGACAAGCACATTCTCGCCAAGGTAAAGGCCACATATTTACATTTATGCATCTGTAGACACTTTGATCTCCAATATATTCTATATATAAACTTCTTTTCAAAAGACAGGGGTCGGCTGTGTTTATTAGTTTAAAAATAGTTTAAAAATGCAGTAAAACTGAAATATTGTGAAATTTTCTATTCATGTTTTCTATTTTAATATATTCGAAAATAGCTGAATTTTCAGCATCCGTTACTCCAGTCTTCTTGTCACTTGATCCTCCATAAATCATTCTAATGCTGATTTGGTGCTCAAGAAATATTTCTTAGTATCAGTGTTGATAAGCATTTCTGTTCTGCTTAATGTTTTTGTGGAAACAGTGATACATTTTTTCCGTATCCTTTGCACACTAGGAAGTTAAAAAGAGCAGCATTTATTTAAAATGAAAATATTATTGAAAATATTGACACTGAAGAAGTCTTTCCAGTCCCTTTCTATCAGTTAAATGAAACTGAATGGTAGTATACTTTTTATATGTTCATGCATTCCCTGGGACTCAAGCCCATGACCTGGCAGTGGCTTGTGACAATGCAAGGCAAGTTTGTACAAAACCAGTGCCCTTACACTCTAATTTTTGAATCTTTTCCAATTCCCAGATTCGCTGGAAGTATATGATAGTGGACGAGGGTCACCGCATGAAGAACCATCATTGCAAGCTCACACAGGTGTTGAACACTCACTACGTAGCTCCCAGGAGGCTGTTACTTACTGGAACACCTCTGCAGAACAAATTACCTGAGCTCTGGGCCCTGCTCAACTTCCTTTTGCCCACCATCTTCAAAAGCTGCAGCACCTTTGAGCAGTGGTTCAATGCTCCTTTTGCAATGACAGGAGAGAGGGTAGACTGTTATATTTCACCCTTGTAGATTTAAATGTTTTACATGTTACGCTATCTCTCAATAAGGTTTCTCTCTATTATGGATTGCATTGGTGTTTGTTAGGTGGATCTAAATGAAGAGGAGACCATCCTTATCATTCGTCGTTTGCATAAGGTGTTACGCCCCTTCCTTCTGCGCAGACTGAAAAAAGAGGTGGAGTCTCAGTTACCTGAGAAGGTAAGTAGCCACTTAGTTCTTTTTAAACAGTTTTTATTAGACTTTGTATGCATTAGATGCACTGAAATCAACAAGTAGTGCCTTGTTAAAGTGGGTTATGGGTTTTGAGAGCCCATGGCAACAGGATGACATGCATACAAGTTCAAGGGTCCCAATACAAGGGTCTTTTCTTAAGATGCGCATTAAGCACGGACACGCGAATAGTTACGGTGTTTATTACCACGACCGTTTGCGTGTCGGAGTTGAACGTGCTTTGTGTGTATCCTGCTTGTAGCAAACT
>JAUMHP010000046.1:12097148-12112466 GCA_032361065.1 Enteromius trimaculatus
AGTGAAAGTACTTGATAACCGTATACTATGTGTGGAGAGCATTCACAGGAGAGTCCGAACTCTTCATATATATATATATATATATATTATATATATATATTTTATTTTTTTTTTAATCTCTTATAACGTTAGATTAGCACCAGAGCATAAATGGGGCCGTAAAAATAGTCTTGCCCTCAGAATAGGACGAGTAAGGGTTAAAATGTCAAAATGTATTGTCCTTCCCTTTGTGAAATGGCTTTACATGGCAGTTTTTTATTGCTGTATCTTTTCTTTAACTCAAAGATGTGCATGGACAAAAACTACCATTCAGCTCTCAGGGGGTCAAAGCACCAATTAGATGCACATTGTGACATTGGCATGCCATGAGCTGCTATTGTGCTCCTAACGTTTTGTTTAAAAACAAAGATGGAATGGCAGCAAGTGGACAGCGTGACATTCAAATACCTACTTCACAGTCGTCAGACTGCCCTTTGTGATGTCAGAAAGGTCAGTCCGTTGCAAATTGCTGTTTGGTGTGGTCTGGTGGTCTGGTCACTGTGTCACACATTAGACAAACCACAAGCGTTTTGTTGGAAAAACAAAGCATTTGAATTGTTGCTGGAAATGGTCCTGACTCAATTCCTCTTTTGCATTACCCACAAAATGCATGACTGACTACAGTTTTTGTTAGCAAAACTCATTCAAGCTTTGTGTTTTAAAACAATCTTGAGAAATGCTTGGTTGAAAGACGAAACATTAGGCTAGGTGACAGGCCTCAAACTTAAGAAGTGCCCTACATGAACAGTATGGTTCTTAACGTCAGCACAGTTGCAAATAGTTTATTGTTTCATTGACCACTTTACAACCTCATTACTCAGCCGGAGTCTGGCTTTACAGAATCAAAGCTGAGGCACGAAACAAAAGGGTTGCTGACATTCAATTTTACCTTCCAATAAAAGCTTTAGAGTACATGGACCTGAGTGCAGACAGATTCTCAGGACCTCCAAGCACCTCTTTAATCAACGATAACAATACAGCTGGAATTTCATATACCATTTCAACAGCAGACTGGTAAAACTTGGAGAGAAGCCAGAGTTTAGGACCATGGGGAGAGTGGGATACTGCCATTCTATGAGCGCATCCCATGGGAGAGATATTTTATTCAAGAAATACATGCAAACATTTCACACAAAAGCTTTGTTTTTAAATAAATGAGTTAATTTTAAATCTCACAGTCTCTCACAGTCTCACAGTCAGAAAATTGTTTGTGTTTATAAGACATGCTAAAAATGTCACCAGATGGAAACTGCTTTTTTCTAGACAGTTGACACTGAACGTGGGCTATTATTGAGTGATATAGTCTGGGAGCGAACTCAGACTGTGGAGGCCATGCCTAAACAGGGATGAGGAAAAACATGAGGTGTACAGATGTGAAGGTGATCAGATAACCTCTGCTTAAAGTTCACCTGTAAGGCATTTGAACTGACACATGGCCTTGTAGACATCAGTAAGTCCTGAAATTGTGTGGAAGAGGAGAAACTAAGGTAAGATATGTAAGATATTAGTAAATGCTTCACAAACATCTACTGTAGTAGCCCAATGTTATTTGGCAAAGATGTGTTAAAAAAGGGCTAAATAAATTTGTGATATAGAATTAGAAATCAAAGAGAGAAAAAAAAAAAGATGTGTTATTACACTCAGGACTGGAAACTGAGTCAAACAGTAATAATATTTTATTTCATATCATATAAATAAATAACACAAGCAAGAATTAGGTGCATAATCAGAAATTAGTTCCATTTTTTATATCATTCCAATTTGGCAGATGTAAAGATGTAGAAGGCCATAACACAATACATTGATTGAGATTGGAGAGGATTCCAGCCCACTCTTTGCTTTGTTCTTCCCTTCTGTTCCTCATCAGAGAGGGAGGAAAAACAGAACACATAATTTCAGGCACTGCAAGCTGTTATTATCTCTGTTTTAATAAAAGCCATTCAAGTATGTAAAAGTCAAGTCAACTATAAAAAGTAGCAGTGAATACATTTTAAGCTCTTGAACATGTACTGAAATCAACATTTTAAGACAAATCTTTAACTGTCAAATCAAATATTGACAGTTAAAGGCATGTGATAGTTGTATGACATTATACTATTATTACCTGCCAAGTAACAGGAGCCGCTAGCGGGAGTATCTCAGACCTCTTCTGACTATCTTCACACCCATTTTCACACTAGTTTGCTTTGAGAAAAGCATCTCCATGTGTTTTCTTTGCATATTCCTTTTCTTTTTTCCCCCACCATGTGCTTTCCTGGGAAAGGGTGGAAAATGACGTCACGGCAGGGCTGGTCTGTAGTTTATTAGTCAGCGCGAAGTGCCAGGTTAGAGCTCAGACAAGGCTCTGTCCAGCCAGCTCAACTCAACTTATCCACCACAACTCTTCAGAGGGATGCCTTTCCTATAAGTTTACCAAACTGAGGCACTGACCCAAGTTTTGCAACTTTATTAAAGACTCTTTGCTTACTTTTAAGCAGCCTTTAAGTTCTGTTTGTTTGAGGATAAGTGGTGCGCAACACTTTTAGAGAGGACAGGCGCGTACTGAAACATCCAATTTTGGATTATGGTTTCTGTTTCTCGTCTTTCAGTTGAGAAAACCCGACTCGTGATGGTTGTCCTGTCACTTAGGTTACTAATAGTAGGAGTTGCAGTAAGTGTGACTTCAGCTCATCTGGTAAGTTTATAATTTACTTTGTATGCTCAGAAAGTTGTATAAGTCATGTGTAAATGAAAGCTCGCGGGAGATGTGACAGTTGCCCTCCCTGCGTGGAACACGATTTGAATTCATATTCTGACTACAATTTAAGCCTGTCATATTCATACCAGTATATTGAGTTTATTCTGTCATTTCGTAGGCTATATTATGCATAGTGCATGCAGAAAATGTGATAACTAAATAGTAGAAAGAAACGTGCGCATTTTTGGAGAGTGTTCCCAGCTGTCAAACCAATAGCCAAACTTTCTGAAAAGTTGGCATGGTAGAAAACATGAAATATGGCAAGCTGTTTTTACATTTATCCTTTAACGAGGTCAGAAGTATTTTATCAGGTACTTGTAGTGCCTTTTGATTAATTGTTTATGACTTTATTTCATGGCTGCTATATTGTTACTTTTGCCCCAATTCTTTAGACAATTTGTTGATCCTTAATTTTCAGTTACTATTTGAGTTACTATTTGAGCATACTAATATGTGTTTGTTGCAAGTGAAATTGTTCAACTTAACAAAAACTATGAAGTAGCCATTCTGATAAGTAACTTCTGAACTAGACGAAATGTTACTCACATCAGTTGAGATGGGATACTAATGTCTCTAATAAGGTAATAGTCTGATCTGGATGGTTGTAAACAATTGAAATGTACAGGAACTTAACACTAGTAGATGTACAGGCACCTAACATTAGTAGATGTAAAATAAGTACCAGCAACAGCTGAAGCACATTCCTATTAGAATATTTGATTTCTGAACTACAATGACGCGCTTGTAACTTATTCCTCTGCCACTGGTCACTGTTGAGTAGTAGTAATAAAAATACTGTTTTAAAGACTTGTCACAAATTGAATTGAAAGTTGAATGTCAGATTCCTGTTTATACCAGTAGAACTTGGTAATACTTTTAGTTGTTTTGTAAATGTCTTGGCAGCAAGTTTTATCTCGTTGTTCTCTGTTTTCTTTTCTTGCAGGCTGGTGAAAGTGTAAATAAAGAAGGTAAAGAATACGGCCTTGTGGTCCTCAAACATTTCTGCTATTTGTATGCTATTTTTGTTTCTTAAACTTATTTTAAAGGTGAAAAAGTCATTTTATAAGTTATGATACTTCATTAATAATTTATATAGACAGCTAAAGTGCAAACTAGAATCACACTCTGCCAGGTCGTGTGGGGTTTAATTGTTATCACTTGCATCTCAATGTTTAATCATACATTTTAATCAGAAAATTAATCAGAGCTGTTTAACAGTCAGTACAGAAAAAGCCCCAAGTTTACCCCAAGAGATGATGCAAATCAATCTCTAAAGAACTTTTAACTGACTTTAACATCTTTAATAATTTGTTAATTAATGCTGGGAATGACACGCAGGTTGCACAGGATAATACACTGTATCAGTTAGACTAATAATGAAGTAACTAAAGAACTTATTCTTTCTCTTTTTAATCAACCGTGGTAGAATTTCAGTAGTTAATTGTACAGTATTAAATCTCTTACTTGATCCTGTAAATTAGAAAAAAAAATAAAAATCAATACAGTACATACAAAAGTCACAACCTGCAGTGGTTAGTTAATTGCCCTTTTTAACCACATTCAGTGAAAAGAATTGTCAAACGGACAACTCATTCAATCTAATAGCTGTAAATGACAAAAAATTGTATTATTTAAAATTTAATGTTAAAATATTGTATGCATATTCAATTAGTCAAGGAATTCACATTTAAGCAACCTCTTTAAGAAGTGTCAAACCGATGTTAGTATGTCTCAATATTAGATGGCGGAACTTGAAATGTTGTATCCGATGAAGCTGAATGAATTGTTTATTTGTGTTTAAGTCCTAAAACAGGCAGTCATGGGAGGCAAATACAGTAGTTTTATTTCTTGCTTAGCCAAAACTGCCATAACAAATTGCAAGAGGAAGAGTTTTTGGCTCTGGCACATTTTTCGATTTGAAATGTTTTCCCCCATGCTAACTATCATTCACATGTCAAGAGGCAGGCCAAGCACTCAAATAAAATTGCTTTGAAATATAAGAGGCAGTTTAATGGATATAAACGGCCATTCAGTAGACTTTGAAACCACACATGGCTAATGTTTTTGGCTATGTTTTTAATTTAAAATAGATTCGTTACAGCAATCCTTTCTCCTTCAGGACTTGAAATTCAGTATGTCTTTAAGTGGCATGAGATGTGAACGGTTTCTATTTAATTTTAATTAATTTCATTTGAATATAATTAAGATTATGTCTGCATATGTGTCTTTTTGTTTCATCAGATTTGTTGAAGAGCCGCTTGACAGAATATGGCCTCATTACTCCCATCAGTACCGACGCAGAGGGACACTACCTCTCGCATCTTCTCTCGGCCAATCACAAGCAGCGTGTGAAGCGGGAGGTTTTGGAAGGGTCAACACAAGCGGCAGACAGGCTGTTCTTTAACATCACTGTCTTTGGCAAGGAATTCCACCTCCGACTACATCTCAACCAAAGATTAGTGGCTCCAGGAGCCATGGTGGAATGGCATGATGAGATTGAAAGAGCTGGGAATGAGACTAAGAATGGAACCCACTCGGAGCGAATACTCAGAAGGGAGTTGCTGAAAACGGACTGCACTTTTACAGGGGACATCACAGATGTGCCTGGAGCCTCCGTGGCCATTAACAACTGTGATGGGCTGGTGAGTGTCCTTTCCAAGTATATTATTTCCGAAATATACTTAACAAGCAGGGTCTGGTGCAAATGACAAAATGAGACAGAAACTTGATGTTGCAAAGCAGTAGGTTTGTGTAGTTTATGTAATGGGCTTACAAATTATTTTGGCCTATTTCCATGCTTCATAATTCCAGTGCAGTTCTAAACTTCTATGCAAATCCTCACTGGCATTGAGTGGTGAGTCATGCCTACACACTTCTAAACCTGCAGGGAAACTGCTTCTATGACCAAATTTTTTTCCTGTAATATTTGCGGTTTGCTTATGCTTGACATTTTCTTTATTTAAAGGAAAAATAACTCTTATGTCTCTCCAAACTACCAGTGCAGCAAAATTTTAGCCAATACAGATAACAATACAGTTTTTCTCCTAATAGTTAAAATAAGTGGATTTTTTTATACTATTAGAACTATTAGAATAAATTGTCTTATATTGTATAGTTGAATTTAGGTATCACAGTGTACAAAAATAATTATTTATAGTTTTTCAGAAAATTACACTGAACATTATTATTAAATTATTAGTAGCTTTTTTTTTTTTTTTTTACAACCAAAGTGGGACTAGTGGCTGTTAGCCTCCATAAAGATAAAAAAGCTGTCCATTTGAGCCATTTATTATATTCCAAGCCCTCTAAAAGCCATCCAATTGCTTTGTGTGAGTATTGGTCTGAATTGTAAGTTATTCATTAAAAATCTTCCTTATAGCAAAAATGAAAAGTTATTCATTTCTATTGTAGCACATGCAGCGATAAAGGGGCCACCTGCCAGTCTTCAGCTACTTCAGGGAAATTGTGTATTGTACTGTGTATCTTTTGGCCTTTCTACTTTCTCACAAAAGACTAAGCAAACTTGAGACGAGTGTCCAGAGTGAACTGTGGGTCACCCCAGAAAGCTGACAAATAGGATGAAGCTGCTCTCCCCAGGGTCTGTCCAACATCAGAGGAGAGCTTTACGCTTCAATAACAAATACAGAGGTCAAATTGGAAAATCGATTTTACATAGACTTGCAAAACTTTGTATGGTCAAGCATGTGCAAAGGAGTGAGGTCTGTCTCGATGAGGCTTTCAGTGGGAAAAAGCATTTCTTTGGAATCAAGCAGTGGCATTTAGTACAGGGCTTTATTTATCTGAGCCTAAACTTGGACTCCATACTCTCTCTTTCTCCTTGGAATCAAGTGGAATGTACCAGCTTTTACACAAATGAGCTAAGTACATAGGGAAAATCTGACTTTGTACTCAGTCAGAAAGCCATGCAAAGGATGCAATTTATTTGACAGTTGAAATGTTTATTTTATTGTTATTTTATTTTAATTATCTTAATTCATAACGTTAATTCATGATCTGCTGTGATTAATTGATTTATTGAGAATTCATCAGATTGATTCTGTGGCTCTTTTCAAACAATCCATAGCAAATAACCACTAATAAGGGTAATTTATGTGTGAAGTCATAAACGATTCGGTTGCAGATCTGATGGGTTTATTGTGATAGATCAGAGAGGAATTCATCAGACTAATTAACTCCTGAGTTTGTGATTCTTTTTGATTGATTCAATAAATGAACCCCTTAACTTAAAGACATTATCTCACTGCTAAGTCAGATTTAATTGATTCAGCTACTTCATTGAGCAAATTCTATATACCTATTTAAGTGCGGGCTAATGTGTTTTTTTTACAAGAACGACTCATGTGAGTGATCACCATCCCATGTGGCCAACTCATCGATAGTCTTTTTTTTTTGATAAACTGGTCTGCATTGAATGCTATATGTCATCACTTGCAAATCCAATAGAAAGACATGTTTTCAGATTCAGTTCTTATTAGAACCCCTGAGTTGGTCTGCTGTGCTCTTCAAGCCAAACTATTCCATTTGAAATGACTCCTTTAGACATTTCCCTTCAGCTCTGAATGTTTTAATTTTCTTACAATAACATCAGTGCTGATATGCGACTTAAAAATCTTGATTGTGTACAAGACCCACTGATGCTTTAGATGTACTTTTTCAGTCTAAACTCCTTGAGTAATAGATCACATGTTTACATGGGACAGTCTTTGATGTAAAGTGGCACTCGAAGTTATGTTTCACTGGTCTTAATTACAGCCACGGTGGATCTTGAAGTCTTCACATGTAGCCGTGAAGCAGATATTTCCTCTTTGAGAGGTTGTGGGGGATGGAGGGATGATTTTAGCTGGGGGAGGAGTAGAAGGAGGAGGAGGTGTGGGAGGCTCACTTACATGACACAGGCATGTTTCTGGCCTGTGAACATTCCTCTGAAAGTGGAGAAAAGTGAACGGTTCTGTTTCTGCTTAGCAACTCAACAAGGTTTCGGAAAGTCAGCACAAATACTTAGAAATATCAAAGCGTCAAACCATTGCCTGTTTCTTTTCCAATAGGGACCAAAGCAGGGTCAGCATTCAGAGTGTTCACAAGGCAACGGGAATTATCCACTGCTAATCTACGGCTCTGTGTCACTCATGGCTTGGCCTCTATAATGCATACTGCTGTATTCTGAGGCCAGGGCGCTGAATGAGGCTCCTCTCTCATTGATGATCAGAGCTGGCTGTGTTACTGAACTCCTGGCTGAGCTTCACACGCAAGACTGGCCCAGAGCCAGAACTTCATCCCCGACGTACCTTTGTCAGGAGAATAATGACATTAATGGTCAGAAGAGTCTGTGTTCTGCTGCCCACTCTGCCACTAACAATCTTGCATGTTCACAGTCTTTCTCAGATCAATTTCACAGCTGTGATGACTTTGAACTTTTTTTCCATAATGCCTTGAATTCCTTCTTGGGTTTTTTTTGTCTGTTCTGTGAGCGGCATATTTCTTACGCACTAAGAAGCCATAACGGTGATTTATATTGCTTTATTAAGCAGCAACTAACAAATGTAAGAGTATCTGACACCAACAATTTGAAGTAAACTATTTTTTTTTGTTCTGATTCATTAGCTTTAATAGGTGATTAACCAGAAGAATAGAAAAGTCCAGTAAACTTTTTGAGATGCAATTAGTGTGTTTATAATTACTACAATAGATTCAAATAATATGATAAGAAACACCAAGCTGGAATTTAAAATAACTTTAAGCCGATCAGTTGTATAAATATATACATTTAGAAAGAAATCAATACGTTTATTCAGCAATGATGCTGAATATGAATGAAATTGACACTGAACACTGGAGTAATGGCCGCTGAAAATTTCAATTTCACCTTCAAAGGGAATACATAGCAATTAAAAAAAATTGTAAAATAAAAAACAGTTATTTTAAATTGTAAATATATTTCATAATATAAATGTCTTTACTATATTTGATCAATTAAAGACATAAGAGACTTCTTTTAAAACTTAAACAAAGAATCGAAGAAGAGCAGATGTTCATTCAGTAAAGAATTTGTCAAACTAATTCAAACATGTGTTTGTATGTTTTTGAACTATTCTTGAAGTATAAGGTTTGTTCATAAGAGTCATGTTTGTGAATTAGATTACGCTGTATATTTATTTTTATATGCCGCCTGTGAGTCACATTTTCTCACTAGTCGTTATAGTCTAGTCTAGTCTATGCTGATTCAGTTACCGCTCTAATAGATTCAGTGAGATATTTCAGTGAATGATTCAACAGATTCATTTAAAGTGAGTCTCAAGCTATTTACATGTTTGTTGGTGAACTGGACTGCACTGTTTGCACTATATATTTGTATACAATTTGTGTGTATCCCAAGTGAAATGTCGTCTTACCATTATTTTGTGGTAAATTTAGTTGTGGTGGACTATAATATTGCTGTGATCACAACCTAACCAGGATGTACAGTGGAGCTGCAGTTCAGAGAGGAAAACTGTGCTGTCATAGTAATTTTTTATCTAGTTACTGTAAGTCTCGGTGGCTGCACAACCTATATCAAACAGAAGTGTCAGTGACTAAATCGTCACAAGTGGGTGTACTCTGTTTTAAGAGTAAACACATCTCTGCTCTCTGAGATCTCTGGCATACCAGTGTGTGTCCAACCCTTCACTCAGTGGATCAGTCAATGCGCCTTGTTTTTAACGCTCCAGAATCTCATCATCTGTAACTGCCAGTGTCAAGAAACAAACTGGAAAGTAACGGAATGTTTCAACCAAAGCAACATGCCCTTTTAACCTTATAACAAAATGTTCTGTACTCACATGGCTGCAGCAAAAGTGGGTCAAGATTGGTGGAAGATTCTGTAGATTCACTTTACTGGTCCACTGAAATGGCAATGAAAATACCTGTCACTGAAACTTTTCAACTTAAAAAAAAAAGATATAACTTACTATAAAACTGTAATACAGTACATGACTCATGAGGCCATGCAAGCTTTGTTTGGCAAAGAGACCAACATTTACGCCATTCACTGAGAACCTTCTACTCTGGACAACTGTGAAACAGTCAGCCAGTTGACAGTTGGATTTATTCGATTTCTGAATCAATCATTCGACTCAAAAGAGTTTCATTCATGTATATACAATTCAGCGTCCCTACCTTTTCATAAAACCTCTTGAGAACTGGGTGTCAAGGTTTTAAATGAATAATGTCTTCATGTTATTTCATAAATATGGACCATTTGATAGTACTTTTATCTGGCGTTTATGACCTTTTTGAAACTTGAAATCTTTAAACCCTGTTCTTGAAATAGCATTTTGTGTTAAACAAAAGAAAGAACGTTATACAGACTTGAAATGATATGAGACTGAATAAATTATGTCTAGATTTTCTTTGTTAGGTGAATCTCTTCAAGTTCTAGTTATATCAAAAGTTAAAAAGAAAAAAAGTATTCTGGATGAAAGAGAGTACAGCAAGATTTCTGAACCAACAGGGTTATCAGAAGTAGTCGCTTTTTTTTGGAAGGAGTAGCATCGAGTTTCACTCCTTATGTTCAAACTTTGCAAACTCAGGTGAGGCTTTATTCAGTCCAACACCAGTTTAAACTCAGAAACCATCCATCTGGGAACACAAACATTCTTTACCAAATATTGGCTGAACTCAGTGACTTCAACTTCAGCATCTCAGCTTGAAATCAGGTAACATTTGGATCATAACAGGCTGTCCTGATTTTAACTGTTACCTCAGTTCTGCTTGTGTTTTTATAGGTAAAGGATTTTAGCTATGCTAAAACTAAATTCCCCCTTCTATGAACCTCTGTGTTTCTGAATGCACTTAAAATGCACCCAAAATGTGCAAATTTGCTGGCAGCAGTCCCAAAATATTTCATAACATTCTGTTTTTACTGGCAAGACTTCCATTACGTTAAGAAAGTGACAAAGGGAGGTTGGAGGAAACAGATGCTTTGATTTTTTGGAATAGACTCAAATCTCCACTCTTATTATCTATTAGAAAGAAAGGCCTTTAGTTCATCTCCAGTACTGTATGATTTGTTAAATATTTGCAAAAAACAGCTGTATATGCTTCAGTTATATGGAAGAGAGGGTATGTTGGGCTTTTAGCATAACCAGAAAAAAAAGGTTGCCTTTGATTGAGAAAGACACCGAGCCAGTTCCTTCCCCCTGAGAAGCGCACCCGTACACAAGAGTTGTATTCACTAATAGTTATTGATGTACTTTGTTGATTCAGCCGAGGACTTGCCTGTTGCAAAGGCTTGACCCTTGAGCTGTTTTGGTATATGGTTTGAGGTTGAGAAGGGGAGGTGTTGGAGGATATGCAGAGGCAACTTATTTCTTTAGGTCTGCTTCAGGAGAAACCAGAGACCAGCAACTCCAGCCGTGTGTTTGGCTGCTTTTATTGATATATTAATGTATTTATACATTTTTAATTATGAGCAGTTTAAAGCCACATTTTCTGTTGTCATTGCTCTGTACACTGGGGCCTGTTCACCAGCAGCTTGAGTTTTATTTAGAGTTAGCCAAGCAGGTCTTGCCACCACTCAAAGTAATGGGTAAATGTTTGCTTTGGGTGCTTTTTCAGAGAAGCACAAAACCAAATGAATGATTCTGATTTGATTCTCATGTTGACTTTTCAAATTGGATTTAAAATGACGTCACATACTATTCCTCTTTCTTTTTTCAGAGTTCCTTTGGGCTTGCCAAATAAAGAAATTTCGGAAAATTGTGCAAACATACTGGAACTCAAACTGTGTCAAGTATTTGACAAGTTATTTGATAAGTTATTTTCAATTTATTCCCGTAAGAACAGAGTGTTGTGGATAATTTGAGTGTTGTGGATAATGGGAATTTTTAAATTTCTTTTTACATTTTATTATGATTAGACTGTGGCTTTGGTGGTAAAAGTGTGCTAAATTGAGAACTTGTACCTAGTGTATATGCTGGCTTTTCAAATACAGTGGGGCAAAAAAGTATTTTGTCAGCCACCAATTGTGCATGTTTTCCCACTTAAAAAGATGAGAGAGGCCTGTAATTTTCATCATAGGTATACCTCAACAGTGGAAATTACATAAATGTGGTAAATTCCTCTGTAAAATAAGTATTTGGTCACCTACAAACAAGCAAGATTTCTGGATCTCACAGACCTGTAACTTCTTCTTTAAGAGGCTCCACTGTCCTCATCCCGTTACCTGTATTAATGACATCTGTTTAAACTCATTATCAGTATAAAAGTCACCTGTCCACAACCTCAAACAGTCACTCTCCAAACTCCACTATGGCCTAGAACAAAGAGCTGTCAAAGAACCCCAGAAACAAAATTGAAGACCTGCACCAGGCTGGGAAGACAGCAAGCAGCTTGGTGTGAAGAAATCAACTGTGGGAGCAATTATTAGAAAATGGAAGACATAGAAGACCATTGATAATCTCCCTCGATCTGGGGCTTCACACAAGGTCTCACCCCGTGGGATCAAAATAATCACAAAAACTGTGAGCAAAAATCACATAACCACATGGGGTGTGGCAGAGAGCTGGGACCAAAGTAACAAAGGCTACCATCAGTAACACACTGCATCACCAGGGACTCAGATCCTGCAGTGCCAGATGTGTCCCCCTGCTTAAGCCAGTACATGTCGAGGCCTGTCTGAAGTTTGCTAGAGAGCATTTGATGAAACCAAAATTGAACTTTTTGGTAAAAACTCAACTTGTCGTGTCTGGAGGAGAAAGAATGCTGAGTTGCATCCAAAGAACACCATACCTACTGTGAGGCATGGGGTGAAAACATCATGCTTTGGGGCTGTTTTTCTGCAAAGGGACCAGGACGACTGATCCGTGTAAACGAAAGAACGAAGTGGGCCATGTATCGTGAGATTTTGAGTGAAACCTCCTTCCATCACCAAGGACATTGAAGATGAAAAGTAGCAGGGTCTTTCAGCATGACAATGATCCTAAACACACCACCCGGGCAACGAAGGAGTGGCTTTGTAAGAAGCATTTTTTTTAAGGTCCTGGAGTAGCCTAGCCAGTCTCCATATCTCAACCCCCATAGAAAATCTTTGGAGGGAGTTGAAAGTCTGTGTTGCCCAGCGACAGCCCCAAACCATTACTGGTCTAGAGGAGATCTGCATGGAGGAATGGGCTAAAATACCAGCAACAGTGTGTGAAAACATTGTAAAGACTTAAAGAAAACCTTTGACCTCTGTCATTGCCAACAAAGGGTATATAACAAAGTATTAAGATGACATTTTATTATTTATTTTCCACCATAATTTGCAAATAAATTCTTTAAAAATCCTACAATTTGATTTTCTGGATTTATTTTTTTTCTAATTTTTTGTCTCTCATAGTTGAGGTATACCTGTGATGAAAAGTCTTTCACGTCTTTTTAAGTGGGAGAACTTGCACAATTGGTGGCTGACAAAATTGTTTTGCCCCACTGTATGAACCCTATGTGTATTTATATATACAAAATAAATATACACAGTACACACATACATATTACTGTATGTACACAAAAACTTTTGTTTTGGATGTGATTATTTGCAATTAATCGTTTGATAGCACTAAGAATGTGCGATATGTCTTGAGCTAAATGCTATTTTATTAGGCTAAATACAGCCTGCACATCATTAAAGAAATTGAAGAACAGTAAGTTGCCATGATGTTTCCGTTTTTTTCCTGCCATCCCTTTATAGAATAAGTACCTGTAAAAGGAGATATTTAAATGTTTTTGCGACTTTTCTTTGCTTACTGGAATTTGTTAGACACTTTTCTTTGTAAAGCTGCTTTACAATATGTTTTGTGAATGAGAAACAAATAATCAGAATCAACAAATAAATAATAGAAAGATCTATTATTCATTAAAATGAATAAGTTCTTCAGTATCATTATAATGACTAGTATGTTCATTTTCTTTTAGGTTACAAAATGTATGGTGTAAATGTAATTATTATTATATTATAAGTAATTAAATATTTCTGCTCCACTGTTTATTTTGAATTTCTTCTTAAAATACAGAGATTCCTCTTTTCCTCTCCAGTTTAGGTGACTAAGAAAAAGTTTTTCTTTTTTTCTTCCAGTGAAAGAAATTAACTGGTGTAACTTTTTAAAAGTTCCTTTTAAAGGAGGGATGAAAATGGCAGGTAATGATGACGAAGGTTTACACACATTTCTAAACCAAACACACCTTTAAACAACATGGCGGATGAAAGGTAGCAGTGTGTCGGCTGAATCCACGCTTTTTTAAAAGTGGCAGTACCTTTTTTTAAATAAAGCATGTTCAGACCGACTCCTTAAGAAGTTTAGACTGGAGTGCCGTCTTAGAAAACTGGACCCCTTCAGCTGAATCCCATATGTTTGTCTTGGCCCATAGCTGGTGTCTGCTTGGCAGGCGCTGATGCTGGGGATATTAAACTGATGGAACACAGGACTCTTGATCCCTTTAGAAGGCTGCAGTTTAGGTAAAGGCAAGAGGCTCTGTCCATCCACCTGCGATTGTCCACTCCACATAGCCAGCTGCTCGTTGGTTGGTGTTGCTAATGGAGCAGTAATAGTGTTTACCACCCTGTCCTCCTTGTCACCTCAGAAATGCTTTTAATGTTTTTAATGAGGGCTGAGTGTAAAAGTGGGTTATTGGGAATACCAGTAGTTCATTGAAAATGATAAGCTGCTGTATTTTCTGATCACAGTGTCCAGCCACAGCTTTATTATGGAGGGCTGCTTATTTTCTGTGCAGTCCAGTGAAATTGTTTCTTGGAAAAACATTTTAACATTAATGAAAGTGTTTTTTGTTTCTATTTCTACATTCTATAAATTGCTTTCCTTAGATACAAAGAGCCTAAGAAAAAAAAGTCATTTATAACACATTAAATACATTTATAAGGATATAGTTATGTCACGATTATTTTAGCTCTAGAACTTTACATTATTAGTCTGCTGGACTCCAACTTCCTTATTGTAACCTAATTCGAGAGGACATTACAACACCATACTTTAAAAAGCCTTGAATGTTTTGTCCTTTTTAAAAATTTCCTTCACCTTTGATGTTCTTAGTGTAACGATTGAGTAGAGTAGGCGTTCGGTTTCAAATGCAAATCTGATTTATTTAGCTCAGAGTCAAGGCAAACAGGGTCGAGCACCGGCAAACGGAATAAGAGAAGGCATAGACAGTAGCAGAAACGTAAACAAAGCAATGGTCAAATACCGGGTTGAAACAAGGTGGGCAGTGCCAACAGTTTCAACATAAAAGTCCGACAATGGCAAACAGAGAAAAACACAAAAGAAGCGCTAGCTGGAGTGCCATAAACAGTCTTTAGCTGGCAGCTGCAGCTGGGCGTGACACTTAGGCGGAATCACACTCTTTATTTTTTTTCATCTTCCTCTTTTCCCAAAGTCTTTTCAAAACTATTAATTTATGCTTGGTATTTCAAGAGTTCATGCTTTCCTAAAAGTAAGATTTAGCTTGTTTGGCGTGCTGTCTGGGGAGCGAGCCGGGAAAACGGCGAACTCCGAACC
>JAUMHP010000046.1:12125458-12135788 GCA_032361065.1 Enteromius trimaculatus
TTTGTACACGCAGAGTTGTTTTGGCATCTCGAAGCGAGATTCCTATTCGTCGGTCTCCGACGTGACGTCGAAGTGACAGACTGAAAGGGAACATTTATATAAATTAGTGAACGCTGTGACATAAAAAATGGTGTGATCGTATTTGATCATACGCCCTATTCCGGTAACTGCCTGTAAGTCTATATTTAGACATACGCCCAAAGCCTTTTTATGTATATAGAAATAATGCATTAAAATGTAGGACAATAGTAAGTAATGTTTGTATACAGGTTTGTATTACATTATGCAGTGATTCAGTGGGAGATTTATTGAAATGATCAAGCCATAAATAGGGAAATATAATGTTTAACTTAATATATTTTATTCATTTATTTCTTTTAACCCAGTTTATATTAGTATGGCATACATTGGTGTTTATTTTTACTGTGAGCCTTATTACGGCTAAGATAAGTAGTACTACCTAAATTAGTGTGCTATTTTCACTTGTTATTATATATTTGCATATTTGTCGGTATTCTTCGTTTTCAGTAGATCTGAACTGTACATTTTTGTATACATATATCCAGCTTTTGGAAAACAAGAGCCTATGGCACATTAAAAAAATAATAAAACAAAGGGGAAAAAATAAATTAATTAAATGAGAAAAAGTTTATGTGCATTTTATGTATTTATTTGTATTTTATTGTATTGTATTTTATTTGTGTTTTAAACGTTGTAAATATATGCCCTTTTTTCGAAAAAATATGAATAGACTGACGAGGAACCATATATGGTAATTTCATTGACCTAG
Source organism: Enteromius trimaculatus (assembly GCA_032361065.1). Classification (NCBI taxonomy): domain Eukaryota; kingdom Metazoa; phylum Chordata; class Actinopteri; order Cypriniformes; family Cyprinidae; genus Enteromius; species Enteromius trimaculatus. Next base: position 12,126,249 of record JAUMHP010000046.1, read on the forward strand.
ATTTACAACATAAAATTATAATTATTTTTATAAAGTCACAGAAGATTAAAAGTCTTGTTATAGCCTCCTATAACATTCCAGGGTTGAAATGATGAATTTCCTATTATTTCAATGAGTACCCTATAAAGGGTTAAATATCCCTCAAGTTTTATGGGATATGATATATGAACTTGCCTTGGGATCTTAATTATTTAATGCTTTAGTTGAAGCAGGAAACTGGAAATGTTAACCTGCTCCAATTATCATATTACATGAAAAGAATGAATGCATTTGGAGGTTTGTACTATGAACTATTTTGACCCTTAAGTCAAAGAGAGAATTACGTGCTTCAATCAGTTATTCTTGGCTAAAGCCTTTTGTAATGAAATATTAATGTTTAATTCAACTTAATCTAAGTTCCCTGCATGATGGGTTTGGTTGAGGAGCTACTCACATTTATTAAACTAAAAGCCACGTAATGAATTCTGATAAATGGCTAATGCAAACAAAAAAGGTGATCACATAAATATCAGCCACATCTCTCATTTAGCAATGTGTACTTCTTCTCTAAGAAAATTGGGATATTGGAAAACCCAACAGAGCTTCTTCTGCCAAGCTTGACCTTTTTGTCAGAGAGACGGAGAGGTACTGTATGTGCAGCCCTCCAGTTCTCCATCAGAGTCCCTTTCTTTTCAAAATTCAACTCCAGCCAGTCAACAGGAGAATATTGTGTGTTATGTGTAGCGAATTGGAGTAATTACACTCTCAAATGAATTGTTCTGTGAAATGAATCATTCAGGCACTGTTCTTTCCATATTCCCTTTAGAAAATAACTCATAATAGTTGATACATTTACTCCATGAGCCATTGTTATAATTATCCTCCAATCTTGGCTCTGAAGTGTGTCAAGTTTGACAACCTTGAAAGCCTTTTTACATCATTTAATGTGTCATTAGAGTTGGGAAGTTACTCTGTGAGTCTCCGTTCCATTGAATCACCCCTTTGCCATGCCATCTGGCAGTTAAACAGGACTGGCTGTATTCCGATCCCACAATACCCTTCTTCTTTCCTGTCTCTGCAGGGTTTGCTGGAATTAGACACAGGCAAATAGACAAAATTCGTAGAATTCTTGGCCCACAGAATTATGTCACAACTGCTGCGCATTTTATTCCATGAGTAATTTATTAAAAGAAATAAAAGAAAAGAGGGAAATCTGGCAGATTTCATGTCCAGTGACTGGGGTTATCATTCAAGAATGTATTCACTTGAGATACACATATACTGTGGTATGCAGATAATTTTCAGGTCTATTTATATAGCCTCTGGATTTTATGCAGTTATACATGAGTAAAAATCACCTGCAAGGCACTAATATTATGCATTTTTCAGACAGCTGGTTTACTTTGCAAATATAACTGGACAGTATTAAATGCCTGTTCTGTTTTTTATGGACTAATGTTGTCATGTGCAACTTCTAGTAACATTTTCTTATTTGTTATTTATTTATTTGTTATTTATTCTTATTTTCTTATTTTCCTATTTTTTCTTATTTTCTTATTATGTTGGAATGTTTGCTTTCCAGCAAGACTTTTATGTTTTAAATGTACCTGGTTTAACGTGTTCAAGGCTTATTATCAGGTTCTAGCTGCATTTGGACACATCTGTTTTTGTTTTGTTTCAAAATGTTGAAAAAAAAAAGTTCATGGCTTGTTTCTCTCTCTTTTTCTCTCCCCCTGTGTGTGTGTGTGTGTGTGTCGGGGGTGGGGGTGGGGGGGGTGGGGGATGGGGTGGGGTGTTACATCTGGGTTGTTAAGAGGTCATCCCCATAGGGCAGTCCATGCCGGAAAACAAAGCCTAACAGGCAATAGAAGTCTCTGTGTAGTCATCAAATATGACATATCCCATCATCCTTCAAGCTCCCTGCACTCACTATAGTGTAATGGGCAGTATTTGTGAAGGATATCACACACATGAGGTTTCATCCTCATGAATGAATTATAGACATTCATTCTTTCACTTTCATGGTGTCCTGTGCAAGGCTGAGAGAAGGCCTTTGAGAGCTGAACCCACTGACACCAAATATTTTTCTGATATATTTACAGCATAAACAACAACAATATATCAGCATGACAGTAAAATCCCCTCTTAACTGTAAAGGATATTACTCTTTGAGACAGCATTGAGATTTAGCTGTCAATGTCCTGTTATTTTCATGCATATGTGAATCAATTTCATGACAGCCTGAGTACACTTTGCATCTTAGCATAATAGACTTAAAGAGTGCTGTTCTGCTGGATATTGTATTATTATATGTGTCCATATGCCTATGGTCGAATTTAGTAAAAGAGTGCACATGTGGATGTATTGTTCTTATAAATAACTGAACAAGTTATATACAGTAATTTCCATTTCAGACAACAATATTTGCCCTCTGCTAATAATAAGTAAGGATGCATTAAATTGATTTCACATAAATGCATTTATGAATAAAGAATTACACTTTGTAACATAAATCAGCATATCAACATATGATTTCTGATGGATCATGCAACATTAAAGACTGAAGAAGTGCTGTGCAGTGACTGTCTTGTGCATTAATTAGACTGTTATTTCATTATCAAACATGACAACCCAGAGTTTGCCACGTATTGAAAAGCCTTGAGTAATTGAACAGGCAGAATGAACTCACCAGCCCAGTGAGTGATCCACATTTGTCCAGCTGCATGTGTTTTAGTAACAGATATGAGTATAAATGTCATGGAGTATATTATTTTTATATTCATTGACAACTTTGGACATTATGTTCCTGTTGATTCAGAACTACATAACTGTTAAGAATAGAAAACGTTTTGACATTCAGTCTGCATTTGTTCTGAACTGGAGGCCAGATGACATGAATAGGGTAATAATTAAAACTGATTCGTGTCATAGCTGCATTTACTGTGGAATAGAATGAATTGATACCAGAGATCACAGATGGCAGCGAGTCTCAGTGGGGCACAGAAGATCATTTTTTTCTCTCGTCTTAAAGAGTTCAGTGTATTTGATAATCTGACGTCTTAGGAGACTTTTAGAATAATGGATATAAGCTCTTTTGTTCATGAACAAATAGAAAAAAAGACAGAAATTAATTAAGATCACCCAGAAGATATTTAGAGTCACAATTAAAAGTTAAAGATAACTCAACAATCTTAAATAAGGCCAAGGGTATTCTAGAAGCCTTACAGTAAGCCCCCTGTTGTCGTACTCCAGCTTTAGGGGGGCGATGTTTGCTAACTCAGCTGCTCTCATTTACAACAGTTCTCTTTTATCCTAATAAAGAGTTAAAGTAGCTCCTAGCACATTAGATCACAGCTAGTGGTGCTATCCTTGAGTGCCACGTGGAAGAATTCCACCGAAACTACCTCCTGCAGCATCTTTTGATCCCGATGCTGTTTGTTATTAGGACACTGTTGCCTGCTAATTGTTTATGCTTCCAGGGAAGGAAAACCACCTTCACCCGTCAAAGAAATGGTCGTTAATCCTAATGCAAGTTTTCTGTGAGGAGAGCAGAGGGACCTATTTTCTAAGCTGAGATAAAGGAGAAAAAACAGCGAAATCCAGTCACGCTGCTCCTGTCAGGATACACTGCATTGAAGCCTTTTATATCCTTGTTTAAAAATGTAATTGGATTCCTAGGTGGTTTTAGCATGCCCAATTTGTTTAACAAATAATGTCAGAGTAAGCGGATTTCTTGATATTAAAGGAACCGTGTACTGTCAATTCAATTACTTCATTTTGTCCCGCTAAGAATGCTTTCATCATGACAGCATGTGCAATAATACTGTGTATGTAATCATGCAAAATTGAGCTTTCATGTAAACTCCTAATCTTTTAAGTGGAATTTAGGAGAGAAGTCAATGTGACGTTCAGCACTTAGAGAGGTCATAAAAAATGTAAATCCAAAGTGTTAAAGCTCAAGGTGCTCAGAACGTTTCTTTGTATCATGTATGCGTCTACTTTGTTCTCCACAGCAGCCTACAGCCTCTAGATTTTATTGTTCAGAGTGTGGCTGGCAAGGCTATCCCACAGTAGTGGGTCATGTTTTACGAGCAAGGAATCAAAATAAGATTGAGTGGAGGTAAACACAAGCACACACACCCATTTGTTTTTGTCATGGTGGGGCCCTTCCTTTGACTTTGGTTGTTGTTATACTGAGGTAATGAAATATTCTGTCCCCTAATCCAAATTGTTTTTCTTTCATTTAATTTCTTTTTCAGTAAGATATTTTTTATTATGTTTATTAATCCGTTTTCTCTGAGACCTGGTCTTGTGTAGCCAGAATAATGGCAGTAGGTCTGGGAATATTTGCCGCTTTGAATGGCCGTATGACTGACAGGTAAATCACATTTCATTAGTGCCAAGTCATGTTTAGAGGCGTGGAAATGACCAGTGTGTAAAACTCTCTTACATAATTTAAAGATTCTATGCCAAGAACTTTTTTTGCCAAGAAATTTTTCATTTTTCTAAGTGTGCCATAAGCATCAGACGTTCAGTCAACGGTCCACAGCGAGGCTGCATTTTGCAGTCTAGACATGGTAGATTTCCACTGGTGATCTGGATGGTCTCATTTGCCATCTAAAGTAATTTTTAGAATTGAGGCCAGCGGGTTAAGTAGGTTTGTCATGTGTGTTCTATCCTCACTCTGCCATTTGAATGAATGAATGGTAACCCCTCAGGAGAATGAGGACATGCATGGAGACACTGCAAAGGCAGGGACACACGGCACGTCTGCACGTGAGGGAAAGCCCTGTGCTTTTTGAAGTGGAACTTTAGAGACGGTGTTTACTCTTCTGGGATCTGGGCCACACAAGAATGCGTGTGTCATGACGGGATGTAGGAGCTGAGGAATGTTCCTCACAATCCCCACACTGTAGACCAGAGCCAGCCAGAGAGCAAGATGTTTGAAATATTTATTTTAGCATCAACATTTAAAGAAGACATTGGTTCATAGCCTGGATTGATGTTGAATCATGAAGAGCCCTTGTTTGGATTGCTTTCTGCTGCTCTTGGCTGGCATACACTTGAAAAACACGCAAGACGCTAGTTTATCATAATGCAAAGAGGACTTTTTTCTGTTTAATGTGTCATTTTTGACAAATGATAAAGATAATGTGCTGTCTTAAGCCTCATCATTTTGTCTTGCAGAGCCTGAATTGGATGCGCCAAGGGTGCTGGATAATATTGCTAAACAAGTCAACCGGACAGTCAGGAGACGGAGACATGCTGGTGGTGATGATGTCTACAACATTGAGGTGCTGCTAGGAGTAGATGATACTGTTGTCCGTTTCCATGGGAAAGAGCATGTGCAGAACTATCTCCTCACCCTAATGAACATTGTGAGTATGTAGAGGAAGTAGAAGGAAGATTTATTTATGTATTGGGTGCTAGTCTTCCGATATTATTTGCAAAATTATATTTATTTTGTATATTTACAGTATTATGTATCAAATTAAATAATCATGATTAATCACGATTAATTGCATTGCAAAATAAAAGTTTTGTGTACCGTGTATATTAATTATGCATATAATAATGCACATACATACATACAGACTATGAAGTTTGCCTCAATAAAATGCTAATTGCTGGCTTATTTATAGTAAGTAAGATAGTTGTTACGTTTTAAGGATGTTGAATATTGTAATGCAGAATATGTCCTTTAATAAATGTTAATAGGCATGCTAATAAGCAACACATGACTGTTGGTACCTATGCTACATTATTACAATAACATTAATTTTAATAATTATTCATATTTATAATATTAATATTATAATTTTATTTAATGATTTACTTTTTATTTACAAATATTTTACAAAACTCCAAGATAGCTAATTTAAACAAATGTACTATATTCGAAATGCCAGATTTAAACCCATTAAATCCCCTTAAATGTCCCAAAAACTGTATAATCATAAGTTCATCTTTATTGTTGAGCAATCATTTCTTTTCCTCCTAATAAAACTCTCCTTCTGATTTAGTCCTCTGACACACAGGTAAATGGAAGGCACAGGTGCCTAAGTGTCCTTATTTTAGGAATTAATTTCAAGACAATTTACTGATGACAAAACACCACTCTGCCAGAATACAGAAAGTGAATGGCAGCAGTCAGTGTTTGCTTATATGCAAATATGTCATTAAGCTGCACCTGTAAAGAGAGTGACCTCGTATGAGGCGTGAAATTGTCCAGATGTGGTCATGTCTCTGACATTTTCTGTTTTGGGAGGAATAGCACATTCTAAGGCTACCATAAGAGAAAAATGGAATCGTCTTTTGTAAAAAGGAGGACCCCATTATGTCTACAAGATTGACATATTCCTTATTTAGTAAATAGTGCTGTTCTGAGGAGAGTTATGAAACATGACCACAGATGCTCTGGGTAATCAGTGTCGATTATAGCATCACTCATCAGGCTTTAGAGATTTAGCATACTATGGCCAAAAGTTTCGCTTAAACAATTTGCAGGGATTAATGTCAACTAAATATAAAGAAATGCTCTTCTTTCTTTTGTGGAGGTGTTTTTTTATTTGCTTGTGGTGCATAACAAGGGACAGGAAATATGTGGGGTATTTGAGGATGTGGGTGAGAAATATAATAGCTACACATTTATTACAGTTTAAATATACACATGTACAGTTTAAATTTCAGAAGACCTTCCTCCAGTAGGTGTCTCTGCCGTCCTGTTCACTAGTGCATTAATGAGATGAAAACTATAATGTTTAATAAACACTGATTAATGATTGGCCCATCGAGAGTACCCAAAATTTCCTTCTTCTTTCATAAATATAAAAGCCTGAGACAAGGAATATTTTAGAAGAAGATTTCAGACAGCATAAATAAATTAGTTTAGTGGTATTTATTTATTGGTTTATATTTATTTATTTATGCATTCTCTTATTTTTTATGCCAACCATAGCCCAAACACCTACACAAACGTCTACAAATGCGACTATGCCTCAGAAAGCCACTGTTGGGGGTCTGAGATTCATTTTTTTTTGTTATTTATTTATTGAAATATTTGTTATTTTTCTGTATGTACATTAATTTTCCCTCAATAAACTGGAGTTGGTTCAAGCTTTCAGATATAATGAGTTCGGTATCAAAATGCAACATTGCTCCAACTTTCACACATGCAGATGTCTTCGATTAGGTGCTTTGCATGCTTATTTTATTATATGTTATTATACGATTTTCTGCTTTAAACAGAGCTTCTGTTTATTTGCATGGGATGGCTGGGAAGAGAGGGGGCAGTTGGTAAGAGACTTACCATTCTCTGCTGATTTAGAGCGTCATTGAGGCAATCTGTGTTCATATGCCAGTGAACAATTTAATCATTCGCACGGGTACATTTTTTGCTGCTCCCTACAACAAATCACTACAGCAACACATATCTGCTGAGGCATAGTTTTTCTTTCCGTGCCCCTCTCATCTTCTTTTAAAAGCTGTCTAAACATGTTTTTTTTGCAACATAATTGCTTTTTCTCACCTTTCCCTCCTGAGTGCAGTTTGTGGCAGACCTGACAGCATCTGCAAGGTTTAAGGTGAAAAAAATGTTTGCAGTAGCCTACATTTTGGATGCAAAATTACTTTTAGGGGGACACAGTGTATCATACTTCTCTTTTTTTAATCACATGCTTTAGTTGGCTGGTTGTGTTTAAATGCAACAGTGTACAGTAAGTACATGCAGTGCATATATCAAATGTGTTATTATTATTATTATTAAAAATTGTGTGGTTCTTTTTTCTAGTGCAGTATCGCAGAACTAGATGACCATATGGCAAATCTCCAGCATGTCTGGACATAACGCTCCCTCTGATTGTTCATGCACTTTACAACAAAAAGAGATCTCGGCACAAATTGAACACAGATGTGCATTTAGATCCACCACAGTTGTCTCCCCTCTGCCGTACAGAAGATCAGGACAACCAGAACATTTTGTTTACAGAGTCATATGCTATAAAATGCATAACTAGGTCAATTGGTGTCAGTGTCAAGAGAACAGTTATTCGTTTTAGTATTTTATTATTTGACTTATTATATCTGCATCACAGCAAGAAACTCCAAAAACTTGAGGGTTCAGATTCATTGGTATTCAGTATATATCTATCGGATATATGTGAAAACGTGGGGTTACGTGTCTCCAGTTTTTGTCCAGTAAAAAACAGCTCTAGAAATTTCTGATGAAACATTTGTACCATTTAGGATATAGTCATTTAGTACAGCACTACACCCTGCATTCAACTGTGCCTCCAAAGTGCAGCACCCCACACAGCAGCCTCTTAGCTAGGTGGGGAAGGAAAACATCTGAACCTTTAAAAGGCCTCTGTATGACCAGCTCAACACTGGTTTCTTTTCATTTACCAACCTTTCATAGGCTTTTCCATGCCAGCCGTAGCCCCAAAACCTGTCTAAAAATGCCTTCTGTGCCTTAGAAAGTCACTCTTACAGGTCTGAGATCCCATTTCCTCCTGCTGTCTTTATCTTGATGCTGAAAAAGCTTTGGTCTCTCTTTCTCATTGTCACTTGTGGTGAGGGTTTGGAAATGGGATGAAGCAGCATTGTTTGTTTTTTCAGTCCCAGGAGTTGATAAAATCAGTAGCTGTCATAGATGACTAGGCGGAGAACGACACAACTTATATCCTTGCCTGATATCCTTTCCCCCCTTTGTGCCAGGATCAGTGTTTTGTTGTTTTATTATGTTAAATGTAGGGAATAATAATGTATTTTTTCATTGTGTGTTTACAGGTGAATGAGATCTACCATGATGAATCATTGGGAGCCCACATTAATGTTGTGCTTGTGAGGATGATTATGCTTGGTTATGCTAAGGTAAATTACTACTAAAATAAAAAAAAAAAACTACTAAAATCTCAATATGTCAAAAAAATTAAAAAATGTTATAAAGCATTATAGGTTTACGCGTTTATAGGTTTAGGTTTTAAATAACTTAGATGTAATAAGATGTAATGATTCAAGACATTTTCATATTTTTATGACCTTTGCCTCCTTCTCTTTGACTCTCCATTTACAACCATTAATGGGCAGATGCGTTTTGCATATAAACATACTGTGCAGTTTCGCAGCATGTTTTTTAGGGTTATTTAAATAAGATAACTGTACTTCACTGTATAAATTTACAATTAAAGCCAAAAGGTAAAAACCGACTGATCAATTGTAACCAGTCTAAAATATGTTAATGCAGACTAAGACAGTAATATGTGCTGTATACACATGTTTCTGTGAATGTCGGGGACTTTCCATAGACTTTTACTTATACTTATTACTTTTATACTGAACAAACAGTATTTTCTATCCCCTAACCCTAAACCTACCCCTTACAGAAAACCTGCAATTAGCATTTTTGCACTGTCTTGCACTTCTGTCCAATTATGATATTATCAAAACCTCACCTCGCCCTAATGCACACAACCATTTACACTTCCACACTGTAAAAAAAAAATCATTGCCAATACTCAAAATTTCAAGGCAACACATTGCATTCACATTTTCATGTTTTCC
>JAUMHP010000046.1:12141945-12155265 GCA_032361065.1 Enteromius trimaculatus
TATATTATATAATTACGAAAATGTGAGTAATCTAGATAGATATTTAGTTCTTACTTTCATCCTTGATGAAAAAAAAAATCTGTCTCGTACTGTATATTGTTCAAAATATCCATCCTGTTAATTTTTGAGCTCATGCTTAAGAGTCCTTGTGGCTTTAGCAAGCCTAATCAGCTTTGTCACGTCTGTTTGGTGGGTTTAAAATTCTCATTGACAACAGTTCCTTAAAGTCTGTAGGCATCTAACATTCAAAATGGTTTCAGAAAAAACTCTCCACCTACACAGAGATTAGTCATTGAGTCAACCTCCTTATTCTTCATATTGAAACTATTGTTGAGGACTTTATCCTCTCAGAACATCTTTCCTATCGGCCTATCTCTTTCATTCATATGCAGTTTTCATTGAATACTTGAAAAAATCTGGTAAACCAACATTGCTCTACAGCATTTTACCCTCATCCTAATGATAGTCTTTGATTTAGTTTGGCATTAGCACAGACTGAAATAACATTTTGTTTAATTCAAAGCGAGATGTCAGGGCCTCAGAGATCACCTTTTTCTGGCAGGCAGCCACATAGAATTGATTCCGCTCTCAAGCCTCTGGCCGTCATGTTGTCATATCAATCCCTGCACAAACTTATCCATCTGTTTGACATTTGTGATATACAGTGCCCTCCACTAATATTGGCATCCTTGGTAAATCTGAGCAAATGTGGCTGTGAAAATAATCTGCCTTGTTTATCATTTTGATCTTTCATTCAAAAAGATCTAAACTATCATTGAAGTAAAACAATTGAAAATGGGCATAAAAATTCACAATGAAGTAAATGTTTGTCTCCAATATGTTGGCCACAATTATTGGCACCCAATTATCGCTATTTCCTTTTCCCAAGATAACAACTCTGAGTTTTTTCCTGTAACGCCTGAACACCTGATAGAAAAGTTTGTTTTGGATTATTGTCCCAATGGAAGACCCAACCATGGCCCATTCTAAGATTTCTAACAGAGTCAGTGAATTATTGGTTTTTATCTGTTGGTATTTGATAGAATCATTGATGCCATGTGTCTAAACAAGATGTCCAGGACCTCCAGCAGAACTATAGACCCACAGAAGTATACTTAATTGTACACATGGAGTACTTTTTATCCCTGTGTTCACCAAACACATTTTTTAGTTTCATCTGATCATAGAAGCCAGTCCCATTTGTAGTTCCAGTCCTCTCTGAAGAAAAGATGGCAGGGAGACACAGGATGAATCAAACATGAACATTCAATAATAATCCAGGAAAATAGAACCGAGACAGCAGGCACAAACGCGATGAGATAGAACATTCAATGAGCAACAGGGAAAAACTCAAAAGACGGTTTAAATGCAACATGAAGTCAAAGACATAATACAAAACACCTGGAAACACGGCTGGCAGGGAGTGAAACTCTAATGAGAAGGGCGGGGTCACAAACAAGGCACAGCACATGTAGAACAAAAGGGAAACAAAAACAAAACAGCGCATGAAAAGGAGACAACATGACAGACACACGTCCTCTTCCAGGCAGTTTACTAACATTGTATGTTGATTGGAAATTATTAATCATTTCCCTGATGGTGGAAATGGTCTAGAAATTTTCACTGCTCTTGCTCTTTTCTTAAAGCCACTTCACTAATTTGTGAAGCTCAATCATCTTTTGCAGCTTACTGTATAAGACATATATTATTTGGATTTTTTGAATGAAATATCAAAAGGATAAATAATGCAGATTTATTTTTAAAGCCACCTTTGCTCAGATTTACCAAGAGTGCCAATATTAGTGGAGGGCATTAAAGGAGTAAAAATTCTCATTAAAAAAAATGGCTTCATTATGCAGAAATGTAAAAACTTACAGACTACACTGCCTACAGATTGTACTACGTCAATAAGATTTGAAAAACATTAATTAAGGATGCATTGAACTGATCAAAAAGTGACAGAAATGTCATAGCAATGAAAAGACTTTAAAAAACTTTTAAGCAGCACATCAGCATAATAATAATTAGAAATGTTTCTGGAGCAGCAAAGCAGCATATTAAATACAATAATTACAATAACATTTTTATTACTGATTCTACTGTAGTTTTGATTAAATAAACGTAGCTTTGGAGAGGACTTCCTGCTGCAGTGCTGCAAAAATGACCAAAAGACTGACAAAATGTTACAGCTAATTAGCCAAAAGATATATTGCTTTATTGTGTCTCGCCTGGTTAGGTCACAGTGTCACATTGTAACTTCATGCACCCTTATAAAGCTGGGGGCGCTGGATGTGTGTGCCTTACATAGATATAACTATGCTAATTGGAGTAGAAAATGTTACTTCTAGTCATTGCTGCACTCAAATGTTCCTGCTTACCATAATCATGCCTTTTCTGTAGGCTGGGAATGGAGCATGACGGTCAGGGCAACCGCTGCGGTGACGAAACAGCCATGGGAAGTGTCATGGCCCCTCTGGTGCAAGCAGCCTTCCACCGCTACCACTGGTCAATGTGCAGTGGGCAAGAGCTAAAGAGATACATTCAGTGAGTTCACACTTCTCTCTTCTCATACCTCACTATGTTTTATCAAAAAACTGGAAGGCCTTACACTTATGTGCATGTTTTAAACAAAAATGTGTCTCTTCACATATATGCCTATCATGTTTATTGCTGGTGGGTTACCTGAGAGAGTAAATATTGGCCCTTGTTTTGATTGGAGCACTGCTTTGTTTGGTGTCACCTTAGGGTCAGTTGACTGTTTGTTTACCTGAATTAGAGTCACCAATAGGTCGCTTGCTGTGAGAGAGTAGAATGGCGAGATCAAAGGGCTTTAATTTAACTGGTCAGAAGACTGTTGTGGTATCTTTTAGTTTACAGGCAACGTGACCAACAGGGATTAACTCTAATGCAACCCATAATTGCTGCTTTTGGCCATGAAGATTATGGTGTTTGCTCCATTGCTCAATCAGCATATTAACTACATTGTGCAATGGTTTTGTTTTTATAAGATGTGCTTTAGAAATTTGTTCAAGCTTTTTTTAATTTTGATTTTGAATCTGAACCTGCTTTAAAGTCATAGTGAGACGATTTAGAAATAACACGGCATATTTTGAACAGATAATGGTTTCATCTGCATGGCTATGTTTGCTGAAAAAACACACACGCACACACAAAAATGGACATTCACGGTTTGTTTCACAGGCCAATATGCTGTGTTCTGCACCTGGGACACTCTGAAGTCATTGTTTATATAATAAAAAATGTGAAAATATTTTTTTTATAAGATATACACATAAAAATGCATTTTTGTATGATTTACTCAACCACATGGTATCTCATCTGTTTGACTTTCTTTCCTCACACACAAATCATTACTTGAATAATGTACCTGTTGATTTTTGTTCTTGTCCGCATAATAGATGTAATTGAAGTCCAGTGCTGTTTTGGACCGCATTGTCTATCATTAGATGGACCAAAAAAATGAGAATTTTTAATTTCAAATAAACTATACCATTAAGAAAATACTAGATTAAAAACCTTTAGGTTACGGACGTAACCCACGTTCCCTGAAGGTAGGGAACTGCACTTGCAGGAGGAAGTTTGCTGAGTAGCCGAGCCGGCGTCAGCGCGACCTCTGAGTTGTGGCACGAAAGTGTAACGTCTCTGTTCCCTCCTTCAGGGAATGTGGGTTACGTTCGTAACCGAGACGTTACCCTTTAAGTCGAATCACTTCAACGTTACATATAGGAAAACCCATAGAACAGGCCACGCCCCCCGCAGACAGACCCAAGCACCACTGCAATCGTGCATCTCTGTCGGTCCTCTCCGCGAGAGAAACACCAGTCAACGAGCTCTTCGGAACCAGATGTGCAGGTTCCAAAGATGCCCATCCCCTGAGAAAGAAGGTGCTTCCTCAAGGGGATCTTCCAGGGAGGGTCTGCCACAAAGAACATGAGGTCGGCAAACCAGGTCTGGGGGGGCAGTATTGTGCTACCAGCAGAACCTGCTCCTCGTCCTCCCTGATATTGCACAGTGCCTGTGCAAGGAGGCTCACAGGGGGAAAGGCGTACTTGAACCCAGGAGGCTGACTCGTCGAGGGTTGTAAATCAACCGGCAATGAGCAGACTCGGGGGAGGCGAAGAGGTCTATCTTGGCTTTGCCGAAGTGGCTCAGCTGGACTACCTGAGGGTGGAGCCACCATTCCCCAGTGTGGGTGAACTGCCATGAGAGCTAATAAGCTGCATAGCATGCAGCGATTTCCGCCGCCTTTGACTTTACAGGAGCAGATGGCGGGTGAGTTGTGACATGCGACAGGACCACCTTGTCTATTGATGTACAGCATCAGTCGAAAGTGACGCAGAGCCAGAAACACGGGTAACAACTTGAGGCAATTGATATGTCAAAGCACTCCCGCCCGTAGGAAGGCAGGGTCAGACCACGGGCTGAATAGTTGGCAACACTGCGGGGAAATGCCAATCCAGAGTGTAACCAACACTAAAGCATTCTCATATCGTCTCAGCATGGCCTGCTTGGTTTATTGGTGAGGCGGGCAGTCATCAGATCAACAGATCCACAACAGATCCCTCGAGTGAGCTATTATTAGTCAGTCGTCGAGAGAGTTGAGGATGTGGATGCCCATCTGCCACAGAGGAGAGAGGGCACCCTCCGCGACCTTTGTGAAGATGTGGGGAGAGAGGGACAGACCAAAGGGTAGGACCTTGTACTGATCTGCTCGACACTCGAAAGCAAAGCGCAGAAGGGGTCTGTGTCGAGGCAAGATCGAGACATGAAAGTACCGATCACGAGTCTTGACCGATTCAAGGCTCGTAGATCCAGGATGGGTCTCAGTCCACCGCTCTTTTTGGGCACGATGAAGAAAGGACTTTAAAACCCTGGCCTCATCTCGGATGGAGGGACAGGCTCGATTGCATCCTTACAGCCTCCCAGTGAATGCTGTCAGACGAGAGAGCAGAAGATCACAGGAACTCTTTTTCAATAACGCTCCACTCCAACTTCAAAATGAAAGCCAAGGGGGTCTCCAGCTCAGGAACGGCGAAGGCTCCAAAGTGAAAAGCTGCAAGTTCACTGCATTGTGCAGTGCACTGTCTTTTCTGCCCTCTTATACTCGCGTAGTGATGAGGTGCACCTGAATGCAATCAATGCACGCCAATACTTAATGGCCTTTTATTTGAAGCTCAAAGGCAATTAATCTGGCGAGTTCCCCATATGTAACATCAAAGTGATGAAAATAGATGACGCTATCCAACAGCAAACAGAGACACATACAAATTATATTCTAAGCTATGGAGCTGGGGCTGAATTTCTGTAATAAACCTCTTGATTTGAGGTCATTTATTCATTTTTTAGCCCTCATTGATTCACTGAATCAGTTCAGAAGACATCTAGTGCCACTTAAGGATTTTTGAATTATACAGCTCCATGTTTAAGGTTAATCCTGTCAGGGCCAAGGGCTGATGGGATGTAAATTACCCATTAATCTTGGCAACTTACTGCAACCAATACAAATGAGATGTTGAGTAGCTCTCTATGACAGGAAAAGCCTTTTCAGCGTTGTATATTGAGTTTGAAGTGGTCACTATTCTCAGTAGCCTTTGAACTGTGTAGAATAAATGATTTTTCCATTTACAGCAAGAAAATCAATGCATTTTCAGAAGTTAAATGTGTAATGCATCTGCATTTACCAAAACATTTCATTTGTGCTCTTCGTCTTTTCTTTTTTTACTGAGAAATCAACTCTTGCATAACCTTTAACCTGCTGATGAAGAAATGTTCATGATTAAAAGTAGACAGATTTATTTCTGATAATAAATGGCTTCACTTTCAATGGAAATCCTTGAGCAGCTCATCATTGGCTTCAGCTTAAATTAGTCAGCAAGAGAAGAAAATCTCTAAGGAGACTTTCTAAGTTCAAAATCACTTCATGGGTTGGAAGTTTGAAGTTTCTGGTCTCACTCAGCACTTCAGGATTTTAAACATTTACTGTAAAATCTATTGCATGGATGTTAGGAAGCGAGATTGATTCACTTCTCTGAGTGTTCAGTAAGAGCTCAATTTAATTATAAGAATCATATGAATCTGTCAATGTACAGTAGGAGTCTCATTTTCATACTGTCCTCTTTAGGATTACCATTTGCCACTGACTTTAGAAATGACTTCCAACATTTATAGGGTCTTTCATTAAAACATTTATTAGGTTTACTTAAATAGCTGTAGTAACTTGTTTGTTTGTTTTTCACAGTTCATATGACTGCCTGTTGGACGATCCCTTCAAACATGACTGGCCACAGCTCCCTGAACTTCCCGGTATCAATTACTCCATGGATGAGCAGTGTCGTTTTGATTTTGGAGTTGGTTACAAAATCTGTACTTCAGTGAGTATGGCTGGAGGCTATATTCTCCCTTGACAGATCTGATAAATGTCAGTCATTAAACCAAGCACCAAATATAAATTCTTTATGTATGCATGAATGCATGTCTCCGTCCAAGGTCATTTAACTAGATGTGCTTCAAATATCTTTAAAAATATTTCAGTGCCAGGTTATATTTATGAATGTGAACATATAAAGAAAACATGTGACTGTACTCGTTTCTGGCTTTATAATTATTTAGTTTCACTTTTAAATATGTTCATTTATATTCTGTTAACCAAACCAAGCCGCCAGTCTCAAAACACTTTTAAGTGTGAAATGAATAGGTGCTACAAAGTCCATATCACATGTACAGGGAAAGAGCCTCACACCTGGTTTACGGCCTGACACTGAGAACCAGCAGATGGCAAGATGTTTGGCGTTCTGTCATCAAAGGTTGTAACACTAGTAAACAAGAACAGCATGCTGTGATCCTTCCTCCTAGCCCCTCAGTCATGCCTAAACAATCTGTGCCAAGCTGTGCACCACAGCCCAGCAAAAACTCACATCTCCATCAAATATTCTTTGACCAACCAATCATGCTTTGAACTGCTGGTTCTCTAAAGACATGAAAAAAGGGGCCCCATTGTCAGTATCGATAGAAACAATTAGATTTCAATGGGCTTGTAAACAAAATTTGTTGCTTCTCCCATCTGCAGAGTAACATTTTGATTAGCTCTCTGATGAGTTTGTTGTACAAAAAAGGTAATTGTGTATTTTTTTGTGTATTATCATTTATTTGAAAGCTGCTAGCCAATATGCTGGCTGATTAATCAAATTTTTATTTTTTTATTTTTGAGAGCCTTATTTAAAAAAAAGCCACGTCCCAAACTCTTCATCATTAATCAAACATATAGCATCCTAGTTTGAACACTACATTTTAAAAATAATAGCACCTCATTTCACCATAAAAAGTCTTCAAAATAAACAAAACATTGCTTAAGTAATGCAAACAAGTAATTTGACATCATTGCTTGTGTGTGAAGAATCTTTAGGCTATAGGAGAATCAGATATTTATAGAACATAAATATTATATTGCAACTTTTATATATGCTGTAAAATTATCTTGAACTAAGTTACTGTTTGTGCTAGGCAGAATGTGTAACTAAGGAATGCTCTCTTAGGTCTTCCCGTATCAATGTGCTGAAACACAGCAACTCAACCCAAAGAATTCACAGTTTTATTATAATATTGTTCTCATTAGAATGTTATATATTCTATTTTAATTACATGATTCTGCTAATCCGTCAGGTTTTTTCGCATTGTGGAAATCATTGGGCCTAACTGATAAGTTACCAGTGTCAGCCTATGTGCAAGAGTTCACTCAATTTTTGCCCCTCAGTATAATAAGCATTGCAATGATTGGCACGCACATTAATTTCTGTCAGTTTCTTCACTGTATTTAAACCTGCGTGGCTTTTTTTTTTCAGTAGAGCACAAAAGGACATCAAATTCTGCTGTTTTCTTGTGTTTTTATGTGCAATTGCAATAAATGATGAATGAGGTCTACAAATTTAAAAATTTTGTTATTTCATTGTAGTTGCATTTCATGCCAACTTTTATAACTTGACAAAAGAATACCAGCAATCAAAATGGCTTCACCTATTGAAGTGCAGTGCATGAATGATATAAAACCTTGAGGCAGTGACAGAGCTAAAGACAACTTATAATCCTTTAGTCCAGTTGCTTGTCAAGGGACTTGTTAGAAGCTTTAAATGGGAGTTCATTTTACAGTCTTTCACATCTACACCTACAACATAGTTCTGTTTCTCCCTTGGGCACATCCATCCATTTATTAACAGTACATCTAAGCCTTTCTACTCTGTATGGAATTGCAAATAAGTCGCAATATTTTGGTGAGGCACAGAACTGAAGTATTGTATCTATTAGTTTCCTCTCCCAGTCTTGTATTCCAGACTGCCTTTTACATTTTTTGTTTACATTCCCTTTTTTTATCCTGCAAAATATTGTTTCAAACCTTTGTTTTGTAAAATGAGTGCTACGTACTCCAGCTGTGATTAATGACAAGTAAAAGTAGTAAACAGAAGTCTAGCTGTGTTTAATTTCTGAATTAAGCAATTAACAACTCATTTGTCAGAATCAAACCCCTCTAAATGGAGTTATCCTGTGTTAAGTTTTTTTGGTTAATTGTGACCAATGGTCATGAAAACAACATTATAATATATGCATTTGATGTGCTTTATACCAGAAAACAACAGTGTAGAAATCAGAGGTGAATTAAGCAGAATAGCAGTGTTATGCGACAAAATCCAATAGAACCCAATTATATTTAGTGATTCTGTCTTCTGACAAAAAGAGCAAGTGTATTTGCAGCATTCACTTTGATGTGTAAAGTGTAGCCTGGCTCAAGCTGTTGCGGTGCTAATCACACCTGGTGTAGGTGGCATGCAATGAAAGATGGGTACATGCACCCTTTTTTGTTCTAGAATCACTGTCGGCTCAAATGTCACTATGGAGTGAAGTCATTTGCAGTAAGCAGTATTTCCTTTTTTCCATTTTCATGTTAATTTCCTGGTTGTCTAGCAGTAGCACAAGCTCAAGAGTGCCACTGGCAGCCCTGAAAGGAGGAAATCAATACTTTTTTTTTATTATCTCAAGCACGTAAGAGGAAAAGGATTGTCAGGGCTTATCTCTGCTGGTATTGTAGCTCAGCCAAAAAAAGTTCAAAATTCTTTCAAATTTGTCTAGTCATTTAATTCACTCTAACTCTCTCCTAAAATGCCAAGCAACCAACCATGGGTGCTTTTCTCTCTTTTCAGTTTCGCACATTTGATCCATGCAAGCAGCTGTGGTGCAGTCATCCAGATAACCCTTACTTCTGCAAGACCAAAAAAGGGCCTCCACTGGATGGGACTGAATGTGCACCTGGGAAGGTGAATTAATGTGTCCACATATTGCTAGGCCTACTTTGTCCTGTTGTTTCCAATTTGAGTCTGTCTCACTCCTTACCTTTCACAGTGGTGCTACAAAGGTCACTGCATGTGGAAGAATGCCAACCAAGTGAAGCAAGATGGAGCTTGGGGTGCTTGGAGCAAGTATGGCTCCTGCTCTCGCTCCTGCGGAACGGGCGTACGCTTCAGAACACGCCAGTGCAACAACCCTGTGTATGTTATCTACTGTACTCACAGTCAGGATTGCTAATGAAGGTCACTGGCACCCTAGTGTACTTTTCATAATCAGAATTATCATATGGATGGTTGCAATGTCTTTGAAGTGAAAAGAACTAACTTTCCAGAAATAAAGCATACTGGCAGCAGGGGTCAACACGATTGACTCTAGCCAATGAGATAAAAGTTCAGTCACAAATGTAGCATTCCTCTGATATAATGGTTAGTTTGTCTTTTATATCATAACTTGAATATTTAAAACCGCATAACGTCTGCATCAGGCCTGCTCATTTTTTTTTTATTTTAAACAGCATGAAATAGTCTGATTACCTGTTTACATTCATAAAATTCTTAAGAAACATCTGCACTTGGTGTTCTTTAATCAGTATAGCTGCCATCGTTGCTGCCTAAGTGTAATTTTCTTTTGGAGGAGACAGCATTTTTTGTGCCAGGCTGCTTCTTAATTAACATGCATGCTATGAGAATGAAGGAATCGAGAGAGCTGGGGATTTAGTTTTTTTTTTATTGGCAGCACATTAGTGTGCTAGTTGTGAGGAGTGTCAGTTAAGGACTTGTTAAACGCCATTCGAATTTAGCAGATGCTCTCATTTACAGAAAAATATGCGTGATTAAAAATCCAAAATTGGGCTTAGTAATGAACGATGCAGAAATGAAACTGAAATATCATACATATTTCGTATTCCATCCAAACTTTGATTAGGTTGTCTGAAGCCACATCTAAATATTTTTCATGAAAGAAGGCATAGACATGTTTCTAATTTCTGTTTGTGCCAGACCTGTTTGCTGAAGTGAACTTTGTTTCTGATTAAGCTTAGTTATACTTTAACATACTTTAATGTTTAATGCAATTTGTTGACCTTCTTTGAACATTATCTGTTATCTGTTAGTCCATCTAATGGAGGTCAGGACTGTCCAGGGGTGAACTATGAGTACCAGCTGTGTAACATAGATGATTGCCCCAAACACTTTGAGGACTTCAGAGCTCAGCAATGTCAACTTCGCAACTCCCACTTTGAATACCAGAACGCCAAACACCACTGGATTCCCTACGAACACCCAGATGGTGAGTTTATCAGATTTTAAAGCAGTGTAATCGGGGGAAGTATATTTATATAGTAGATATTTATATTCAATGTTGTTGTGGTGTTCCAGGAGCACTAAAATAGAGTGCAATAGAATGCTTGTCCACTTTTTTTAGCCACCTTGTTCAGGAAGTGTCTCTCTCTTAAAATAGATATTGTACTGAGTCATATTATTTTGCTAAAACGCATTGTTTGGCAGCTATATATAACTAAAGTCGAAAATGTCTTGTGCCTAACCATCCTGGTTCATGGCTCCTGCCTGTCTTCCCTTGTTTGTGTCAAATTCAATTTTCACATTGCTCCACATTCTTCATGGCTCTTATGTGTAAATCAAACAGTATGTATTGCCATTCCACTAAGCACTAATTTTAATAGCGACACAGAAATAGAACAGCTTCTCTATGCCATATATTCACATTTACAAAACTGGCACTCTATATTTTGCAGGAGCAGGGACAGCAAAATAAAAACGAGCTTAGTTGTCCACACACATACACACAGCCTGTAAATGCGTCCTCTCTCCTGGGAGAACTACAGCACATCCATTCTAATTGTGGTCAGTTCCACTTTACAGCAAAAGAAGGGAAGGCATTCAGAGTGCCAAAGTGTCATTTTGAGTGTATTTTTCGTCAAACTTTACACTTACTTCTGTCCAGTGCTATTTATTTGCTATACTTTTGAGTATGATGAAAAACATGCTTAACACCAGAGCCAGTGAAAAGCATCACTAAAAGCCACTTCACTCTTCTGTAAACAGTTTCATTGC
This sequence comes from Enteromius trimaculatus, assembly GCA_032361065.1. Taxonomy (NCBI): domain Eukaryota; kingdom Metazoa; phylum Chordata; class Actinopteri; order Cypriniformes; family Cyprinidae; genus Enteromius; species Enteromius trimaculatus. The sequence goes on from JAUMHP010000046.1 coordinate 12,153,372, forward strand.
TTTTCATTATATGTTCATAACATTTTTATTATAGAGACCTTAACAGAACATACACATTAAAATGTGATTAATGTATTTAAATCAATGTTATTTAAATATAATAATCACTTTTTTTGTAATGTTTGAAATATGTGTGTGTGTGTGTGTGTGTGTGGCCTGTATGCTGTAAGGTGAGGTAGCATTTTTCTCATGAATGTTAATTGTGTGCATTATTCAGCTGTAGAATTAATCCCACAGAATTGTGAAGGTATACTTCATATTTATTTAAGTTACTTGGCCAACATTTCCACAAGGTTTCCTGGAATCGTATAAATTGCATTTTTTTAATATTCACACACTATATGTTCATTTCTTTGCATTCCGTGTCATCCTTTATTCTTGTCACTCCGAACCTGTATGACTTTTTCTTTTCTGGAACTTTTCTTTTAAACTTTTGTGCTTTTTATGTCTTGACTAAACAATTATTTTAATAGATGTTTATTCGGGTGGCAAATGTCACACCTAGTTTAAAACCTTGAGATCAACACATAAAAAAGGTCATTTCATATTAGATGAATTATTTTAGATGAATTATTTTAGATGAATAATGCCATTGTTTTCCTATAACCTTATTTAAATAATACAGCAGACAACAGCACACATAAGTCCAGCTGTAATTTGTGTTTTCTCTAATTAAATAGTTTTTTTGTGGTAACACTTTATTTTAATAGTCCACCTTAGACATTCTACTGACAGTAAGTAACTTTGCAGCTACAGTACATATCAACTAACAGTCATTAGAGTATTAGTAGGCTCTCTGTTTAATATCTTACACTTTATTTTGAGGGGTCTACAGCATACAACATACTGAATCAGAAACTTTGCAAGTGTGTGTATATATATTTTTCTTTTCAGCAAACAAAAGATGTCACCTTTATTGCCAGTCCAAAGAAACAGGTGACGTGGCTTACATGAAGCAGCTGGTGCATGATGGAACAAGGTGCTCTTACAAAGACCCATATAGCATCTGTGTGCGTGGAGAGTGTGTGGTATGTATCTGAGTTTATTTATGGATTTTAAGTATTATTTCATAGTTGTGTGCTTTATCTTTTAGATTTTAAAACTGGTAATAATGTGCTAAAACGTCATTAGCTCAAATTAATACAATTAATATTGCTTGTATTTTTCACAGTAATAATGATGTGCAAAAACTGATTCTCACAACTGCTTGTTTAAAACAGAAGGTAACACTTCAGAATAGGGGGTCAGAATAATGCATTAGTTAAGCATTAATTAATGATTAATTTGTTCACAATTAAGCAATAGTTGAGCAAAAACACACTAGTAATTAATGATTAACTTAACAGTTTAAGGGCCTGAATTATGCATTAGTTAAGCACAAATAAACTAGTAATTTATGATTTACAATTAAGCAACAGTTAAGCATGAACATGTGTTCATATAGTAAGGGCATATTATCCATTTTTTACAATCCATTAGTCATTTTAAAGACTATAAACAAAAAGACAATTTGACCCCCTGTTCTAAATCTACATTATGACACTTATTGAGTGATATTCAAGTTTATTAATTAGGAAAAGCTAAAAATTAAGGCTAAACTGCGATTAATATAGTGCTAATAAATGGAATTTGACCCCCTATTCTAAAGTGAAATTTAAATCCATATTAATAATGGCACCTATTGAGTAATATTCAAGTTTATAGACTAATAATTATAGAGGTAATAATTAAGGCTAAACTACCTGTAATTTAGTGCTAATAAAGGTGTAACGTGGCGTGTGTCTCTTGGAGACAAAGGAGAGCACGAAGGCGAAAATGTATAATAAAACAAAAGACTTTTAATAATAGAAAACAAAACGTGGAGCAGTATCCAATAACTTTACAAAATACAGAC
>JAUMHP010000046.1:12169751-12188782 GCA_032361065.1 Enteromius trimaculatus
TACATCTAAACAAATTAATACTTCAGTATTTTCAGCATTTCAAACTACAATACTTACACACTGATGACTGTATTATATTTCTGCCAACATTTAAAGAGAACAACTACATACCAGTAAACTAAAAATTGAACTAAACTAAACAATAAAAGTAATAACATTACTGCAGACGTTTAACCATTTTCTATCACGTGATATTTAAAGTTACTGTGTTTTTCATGGGAGACAAAAGGCGTTTTCTCTGACATGCTGTGACTGAACATAAAATCATAAAATACACCAAAAGTGCAACAATTACAAAAGTCTTCATAATCCATACAGCTCCGGGGAAAAGAAGCAAATCAAAGGCTGTATTCGGTGATCTTTATCTCCATCTCAAGCGAGAGCAATCACCCCTAGTTGTAAAGCCTGCAGTGCTCTGACTGACGCAATCGCGCCAAATTCAAATCGCGCAGAAAATTGTAGACCCCTCCATGATTTCTAAGTAAGAAAACTTGCAAAAACACAGGGTGATCAAATACTTATTGACCTCTCTGTGTGTGTACATATATATATATATATATATATATATAGTCACAGCTGATGTAGATATTTTTTCCCCATGTCTGTCAGAAAATCTAGACTTAAAGCAGCACAACTTCTTTTCCTAACGGACATTTCTGACAGAAGTTTAAAGCTGACATTTGCAGCTTTGACTTTGACACCTGTAAAAGGTGTTTGTGAATGTGTTGCTGTTCCTCATATGTAGTTTACTAGTACATTTTAGGAGATTTTTGGGGGAGTGGGTATCTTTCGGTTTAGCTGTTGCTGGTGGTCCTATTTTAACAATCAAACCATATGGTTCAAGGCACACGTGGCAGTTGCCCTTTACAAATTCGTGCTCGTAACCTGGCGGATTTACTGTTTAAACGAAAAAATTAGAACTGTGTCAGGCTAAAACAAGCATAAACACTTGTGCTACACCACATTGCGCCGAGTGCGTAATAGGGTTCTTGGTGTGAAACATATGACTGGATGTGCTTTAATCTGATGTAAAGATGCTTTTCTGTCATATTGCACACTTTAATGAGCAGACAGATTAAGGTGTTTCCATGCCTGACCGAAATCAACGCAATGGGCAAAAATATAAGTTGGCTGGTTTATGCGTGAAGGAACATGCCACTTTTTTTGAAAATAGGCTAATTCTTCAACTTCCCTAGAGTTGAAATTTATAATGTTTTATATATTCAACTGATCTGCGGGTATGTAGCTTAGCATAGATCTTTGAATCTAACAATAATCTGAAGTGCCTGAATGAAGTCCCCAGCATTTTCAGGCTCTGCGTAATATCATTTTGCCAAGTTCCTTCATTATTATGCTGGAATGAGAGTATAGTTCCTAGTTATATGAGACTAGAAAATAGCAACTTTTCAACTTTTACACAATGTAACTACAGAATAGTCAACTTATAAATAGGAAAAATATTGAAACTTTTTGGTGATTTTTAAACAAGATGCTATGTAGTGAGTTCTACGAATACTACATCAAATTAGTTGCTTGTAGTAGCAGAGACCTTCAAATCATTTATTTTTTTTAATATATTTATAAGAACAGTTTTATTGTGTTATTGGGTATGATAATTGATAACACACAATGAACATGAGTCATCTGCTCAAAATTAGCCTTAAAGGAAAAACTCAAATAACATTCAGCACCTAAGAACTCACAGGATGTTGTAAGGTACTGTGCAGATCTTAAATAAACTTAAAAATGTAATATATTATATATTCCATTATAAATGAAGTAGATTTAAAAGTGAAGTAGATCTTCATTGTGTGTTGTAAATAATTATACTCAAATTATAAGTTATAATCAAAAGTAGAGAAATAATATACTGTATAATAGTTTTTTATGATTATTCAGGTGATGTTATAACACATTATATGTTTTTATAATGCATTATGCATTAATTATAATGCCTTAAGAACACCCTTTTAATGTATTATGAAAAAACAGGCTTCATAGACAGTGTCACCAAATAATGTTTTTCCACTCACTTGGAAACATTGATATAGTAGGATGTGATAAGACAAAAACAACTGGGGTAAGTCCTTCAGAGAAAAAAACAAGCATAAACATACTTATAAATAACGTATTAAAGCCTTTGTGTTCGGTCACTGGCACTTTGCATACCAATGGCACATTTGTGAAAAGAGGGAATAAATGATTTCATCTGTATGAATTATTCCATTGTAGTTGAACCGTATTGGAACTGGAGTTGATTTGGAAGGTGTTTAAGTGGCTTTTCTCCAGTTGATTATTTCTGTTGAATTCTGTGTACTGCATATATGGTATATCCATATGCTCAGGCATTGAATATTAATGCTATTCATTGCACATTTAAGTTCCTGACAGACGTTTTCTAACTAAAACCGAGGCGAGGCCTGTCTTGAGAAATGAGGAGAAGCACAGCAATTGGAGTGATTGTCTGTTGTATATACATCATACTTATTTAGTAATTTTCCTTCTAATATGATTATATTTCTTTTTTTTTATATTAGCATTAATTGAATTTCTCTATTCAATCTCAGTTTTATCTAGGAGAAACGGCTGAGATGCTACAGTAAATCTATTTCTGTGACCAATTGTTATAAAATAATTTCTTAATCATAGCATCTTTTGCAGAGGTCTGTGAGGTGATGTACATTGTTTTGAATGTGATACACACTATGGGCATCATATTAAATAATAAAAAAGACAATATTTGGTTGGTAATAATTAGCAACACAGAAATATGTAAATGATTGTTCATAAATAAACAAATGTTTTTATGCACTTAACATTTAGGATTTAGGAATGGTAAGTTACAGTTTCTCTTCAGTTATAGTCTTGCGTCAGGCCAATCTTAAAATTTAGCTGCCTCGCATGAACTTATTACTGGTCATGCCACAACATTTCAGCTAGATTAGGTTGAAGGCTTTGACTTCAGTTCTTATTCTTCCCCTTTCATATCCATGCAAATATTTCCTTGTTTAGGATCTGTTGTGTGAAATGACCTACTTTCTGTAAAGTGTAAGCTCATGGAAAGACACCTTGACATTTTCCTGTAAAATGTATTGCTGCAGTCTATAATTCATCAATTCTTTAGTGACAACAAGCCATCTGGGTTCTCATATTCTGAGGCTACAAATCCCCAAACCTCCGATATTACTACCACCAAATGTCATTATTTGAATGAAGCATTTGGTTCTGCTAAAACATGATTTGATTTGAATGCTGTGGTGTTTCTCTTTGATATCCTTTCTTACCCCACAAGGTGAATTCACAAACACTGACGTCAGCCAATTTAGAAGATACTTGGAGATCTTTAGATGTGTTTTTAAGCCTTGCTTGCAGAAAAAATAATAACCTATGCAGAGCAAAAACAATGTTAATTATCTTCCACTTGGTCTGACAAACTTGTTTCTGATCAGTGCGTGATTCATACGAATTCTGTTTCAGTTTACAGTTACTAATTTGGGACACAAAATACACTGTCTGGTATGTGTTTAATCACATAATTTTGATTAGTTACTACTAGTTACCTCAAATGAAGGCAAAATAAATGCATAAATTGTTGCATTTTAAATGGTTCACCACCTTTTTCCTACTGTCAAAATTACTTTTAATAAATTGTGTGTCCTGGCTTCTGAGTGCAGATCTAACTTGCATATTGGTGTTATATTTGGCTTTTTAAAATAAAAATCACTATTAGAATATGAATATCTAAAGCAAGTATGAAATTGCAAGTTATAAGAAGTAAAATGAATGCAAAATTAGTCGTCCTTGAAACAACTCCACAAGTGTGTGGAGTAAAGCTTGTCATGCTTGTTTCGTTTTCAGATGTAATTAAACAGATCCTCGTCTGAGGCATCTCACACAGAGGGCAACACACCAATCTGCATACTCTTACATATGCATGAACAAATGCTAGTTCGCTGCGTACATAACCAAATGCTTGTAAATATCACTTTGCTATTTCTAAATCTTTTGTCCTGTTTTTCATCTCCGTTAGATTATACCTAAAGACAATGAGACAAGGTCCACACTAACATACAAATACATCATCCATGAAGATTCAGTGCCTCTTAACAACAATAATGTCATTCAGGAGGACACATATGAATGGGCACTGAAGAGCTGGTCACAGTGTTCACGGCCATGTGATGGAGGTACAGTAATATTCACGTCATATACTCTTTTAGCTCTTCTAGGTTAGTCAGCTGTATACATTTAATTGTAAAGCACTTTTCACAATACATGTCCTAACGTTAATATTACCTTAATGTCATCTTGCCTTATAGCTGCACTTAGCTGTGCAATTATTTAGTTTACATTTTGCAACAATACAAGCAATAAGCAGTGATGTGATATATAGTATCTATTCCCCTATTTGAGTATGTGTATGCATTGTGAAACAAGTGTTTCCTTTTTTCAAACATTAAAGGAATCATTCACTCAAAAAAAAAACATTTAGATGTTTATCTGCTTACTCTGAGGGCATCCAAGATGTAGGTGACTTTGTTTCTTCAGTAGAACACACATAATATTTAACTTATACCATTGTAGTCTGTCAGTCAAGTAATGGCAGACAATGGGACATTGAGAGTAAAAAACTAAACAAACAAAAAAACTAAATTAGGCCCTTCGGCTCATTATGATAAATTAAGGTCTAAAGATCAGTCTGTGCAAGAAACTGAACAGTATTTATATTGGTTTTTTTTTTTTTTTTTTTAATGATTCACATTGACACATTGAAATTTTTCTTGCTTTATGGCAGATCACAGACTTATAAGAGGATTACCACCACCTATCCCTTAAATGGACCACTGACAATCTATCTACAATCGCAATTAGGAGTTTAAATGGTCCATTTGAGAGATAGAGGGCAGTAATGCACTTATAAGTCAGCAATTCAATGTAAAGCATGTAAAGAAGACAAATGCTGGCTGATGTGAGCACGCTCAGGACAATTGGACATTGCAGTGAATCAGACTGATCATTTTGTGTCTTTAGACCTCAGTGTATCATCACAAGCTGCAGGGTTTAATTCGGTTTTGTCTATGTATGTTTTTTTCCCATTTTTGGGTCCCATTGGCTGCTATACTGTATGACTGACAGACTGCAACAATTTAAGTTGAAATTGTGTTCTTATAAAGAAACAAAGTTAACTACATCTTGGGAGTAAGAAGATAAACATCCCATTTTCATTTTTGGTTAAACTATCCCTCTAAATTAAACTAGTAATTCAAAAAGTAGCTATGTTTAATTACATAGGATATGTTTTCACTTTCTCCATTGTATGCTATAATTCAAATCAATGTTATACATAATTTTGACATAACCTATACATTTATATTTAGTTAATTATAAATGATTTTTACTTATTAGCATATTCATTTTTACATAACAAAAAATTGTCATACCCAAGAAACAACACCAGCGTCTATTGAGTCTGAGATGGATAAGGGATTTTGTTCTGGCAGTCTTCATTATTGGTGACTGTTAACAATATACACATCATATTGCTTTTCATGCTTTCGTTTCATTTTATCTTCAGGACACCAGTACACCAAATATGGATGTCGTAAAAAAGGTGACAATAAAATGGTGCACAGAGGCTACTGTGACGTCAAAAAGAAACCCAAACCTATTCAAAGAATGTGTAACTTACAGGATTGTACGCAACCACAGTAAGTCGAAATTGAACTGTTTTTAACACTTCTCACAATAACTAACTGTAACATACAATATCCAAAACTAGATTTTTCATGGAGTGTAAGCTAGAGTATAAACTTGTCATGGTGCAGTATGGGATTTCTTATTTCATCATATGTAACTCAATCTAAACATCACTAAATAATGTATAAGCGCTCATGCTTACCTAGTCTTGCTCAGAGAGCTCAGAGCTGGATTTTTGATTGCTTTATACCATTGAGAGGTCTTGTTTCATTCATTTCTCTTGTCAGAGGCTATGAAAAAATCTCAGAGTGTGATGCGTGTGGATGTGTGTTTTAAATAGCTGGGGATAGCTTGCCTTAGCCTTTAGTTTCTACTGCATTTGTAGCCTTGAATGATTTTAAACTTTTCTTTCTTACTCAAGTCACATCATTTCTGTGCCATAAACATCTTTTCATTTAAATATGCATAATGAGGTATAAAAGGCATATAATGTATTTCACAGCATCACAATCCCACTACCTTGCATATTAGCTTTGACAGTTTTTGAGTAATCTGGTTTGAAGGGTTTAAAGAAAAAAGAAGAAAAACATTTGGCTCTCTTAAGTCGTTATTCTGCTTTTTTCAGCTATAGCTGCTACGGCCACAGGCTCATTTAATTGAAATATCAGCAATGAGAATATATCAGTGCCTATCTGAAAGCAGCAGTTTTTAAAATTAATAACCAGAAAAGGATTAATTCATAAAAATTTAACATTTATGCAAATCGTTTGATCAATAGTTCATGTCCACAAACATTATATTTCTCATTATAACATACTAAAAACAAAAATGTTGGGGGGAAACTTAACCTAGATAAAGTATTTCTCACCCATCACCACTGTAAATGATGCCAATAATTACAGTCTTTGTTGCTGTGCCAACATTGTTACATCTCCATATTTCATCACAAGTCTACAGTGGGTACGGAAAGTATTCAGACCCCCTTACATTGTTCACTCTTTGGTATATTGCAGCCATTTGATAAAATCATTTAAGTTTATTCTTTTTCTTTTTCCTCATTAAAACACACACAGCACCCCATATTGACAGAAAAAAAACAGAATTGTTGATATTTTTGCAGATTTGTTTAAGAAGGAAAAACTGAAATATCACTTGGTATTTTCTTATTTGAGGCTGCAATATACAATTTGAAAGGATATATTGTGGTATATTTTTTCAAACAAGTAATCACTTCCTTCAATAAAATAGCAGCAGAGGGACTTGTACTGTAGAGGACACTTTTAATGGGATTATAATTAATGTGTGCCACTGCCACGTCATATTGCCTATTTCACGCCAAAAGGAAAACAATACAATTTTGACTGAATTAGACTAAGATTATGATTAAGATTCTAATGTGGCACAGGAATGAAAACTCTGAGCATGTTGACCCTTTGATAATGCTTAATATTTTAGAAAATGAACACAATTAGCATAATGTCTAAAAAAAGATAAAGAAGACAAATGCAGAAATATATATGTGTTGATGTGAACAACAGGAGGTGCTTCAGAATCATATGTTTTTTCACAAACTGATCTGTTGCTAGAGAGTCAGCTGCTGTGACACATTTCTATTTCGATTCTGATATTTCTTCATGTACCCATCAGTTACCACGGGACTCCTTCCCATCTGCAGAGGATGAGATTGCGCCTGAAGTTCTTCCTGCATTTCCTATTTCTCATTCCCTTTGCGTTGACTTCTCTTAATTTCCCCTTTTATCTTCTTCACTCTTGCAGCTGTCTCTGCAGGTGGTGGCCATTTTAGTTCCCTTGGCTTTTTTGCTTCTTTATTAATATGCTTTTCTGCTGTAAAACCTTTTAGAAATAATTAAACCTGGTAAAATGTGAGAACTAAAACACTAATTTCTTATTGCATAAAGTGTTAATTAAATTAACTTAAATATTCAATTAGCATGCAAGGAGTGGAGAATATACATCATCTCATATCAGTGTCTACTTTCTTCCTGCTCTGCTATGGTTTTGGTGGCTTGTTTTATTAACAAGCTTGGAAGAATGTCTTCGTTTTGTCCAGCGATGTCTTCAAACAGTCAGAAAATCTCAGCCTTCCCATCCATAATGTAAAGACTGCGGTGGGGACGTTCGGATCTATATGCATAATTTTATTCATGGTCAGCAGGCAGGGTCAAAAGAACAGGCAAACAGGAACAAACAGGCAAGGCAGAGTCGTAGTCGAGAACAAAAGCATGCAGCAAACAATCACAGAAGACAGGACAAAGTCAAACAGTACATAACATGGGTAAATAACGCTTACTATGCACTGATGAACAGGAGAATGGCAGTTAAGTGAGGGACTGGGTGTGGTGATGAGCTGCAGCTGATGGAGATGATTACAGAATGTGAACAGGTGTAAGAGTGCAATGCATGATGGGATATGGAGTCCATAAAAGAAGGGAGGAGTAGTGAATGCGGATGCCCTCTAGTGTAGCTTTAGGGCACTCATGACTCATATGCTGCGTCCAAAATCGCATACTGCTTAAGTAGGTACTACATTTAAAATTGAACGTACTACCTGACCATTAACCTTTTGAGCAGTACGGTCCCACATATGGGATTTTTCGTTCCGTTCCCATGGGAGTACAGTCCCACATGTGGGATTAAGAACGTTCGGTGACGTCGCATAAATGCCAAATTCAAACTGAGCTTTCGCACGTTTGCTGGCACTGAGCCAGAGAGAGACGTGCACCGTGCTTGTCATATTATCTCAACTATTCAGTGTTCTGAACCACATAATGCATATTTTAGGTTTCTGACATTTAAATACACTTAAGCACTAGCGAAACAATACATTTAGAGCTTGTAAAATACACAAAGATGTCTATGGAAGCAACAATAACAACCAATTCAAATTTCATTTCATATCTGTCACGATCAGCTGGATGGGCCAGCCCAGGGCACTGGATGGCACTCCAGCAGACTGTGTGTGTTTTTGTCTCTGTCACCCTCAATGCCACGACTGAGGTGAGTCCCTTGAGCAAGGCACCGATCCCCCAACTGCTCCCTGGGCGCCGCAGCGATAGCAATATGGCTGCCCACTGCTCCGTGTGTGTCTTCACAGTGTGTGCGTGCGTGTTTGATCACTTCTCACTACAGTGTGTGTGCACTTGGATGGGTTAAATGCAGAGCACAAATTCACCATACTTGGCCATACGTCACGTCCTTTCCTTTCCTTCCTTAGTTTCTCGTGTGTCTAGCCATCTGTGTATTCCTTCTAGTTATCTGTGTTCGCGTCTGACCCTTGCCTGCCTGTGGATATTTGCTTCAGCCTTGCCCTTTGGACTCTGTTTGCTCCTCGATCGATCTACGCCAAGTTATCTCATGCTCATCCTCGTGCTACACTCTTTAATTATGTCGGTTCACACAGGTCAATAATGCCTCCACTGATGCACCACGTGGATGGGTTAGAAAGTCACAAATGAGGCACAAATGACCTTCTGTAGTGCTCTCTGTTATACAGGCTGGTTCAGCTGCTAAAAATTCTCCTCATTTCCAGAAGCATGCTGTGAAGGGGGTGGCAGGTCAATTATAGTGACTAGTTCCTCTTCAGCTATGAATCGCTATGGGGAACGCCTCCAGCGTGACAGCTCTGAATAGTATGTGTAATCAGTCCATTGGATGGGCGAAACGTCATAGGCGGATGACGTCATTGACCAGGAGGCATAAAAGCACATGGAGTGCAGCCGGCTTCATCTTTTTGTCATTCAGTGAAAGCGCTCTGTGTGTGTCAGTCTATTTTTTATGTGCCTGTCTATGATCACTCCTTATCTAAAAAATATGAGTGAAGGCAAGGGCAGCGGGCAGCATTTCGGCCGTGTTGCTCCCTCCCCGAAAAAAAAAAACGGGTGGGGATACACGCAGTTTGAGTGTTGTCTGCTCGAGAGTGAACCACACACAGTCAGCTCCCGATGGGGCTAAGTGCGAGCATATGTTTCGGTGTGTGCTTTGCTCTTGGAGGGCTCTCTTTGAGGAGAGAGCCTTCAACGGTGTTCCTCATGGGCCAGCCCCGCTTTCACCGAGGTGGATGTGGTGGCTGTGCTCAGGGAATGAGGGATCAACATGTGTTGGTGCTCACCGACAAGACATTGGTGGTTTCTTACATCACCCACCAAGGAGGTCTGTGATCGCACCCCTTATACAAGCTGGTGCACCAGATCCTTGTGTGGGCCCGAGACAGACTCGTCTATCCATCTATATTACGGGGTACCTTAACGTGGGAGCAGACATCCTGTCGAGGCAGGGGCTGAGGCCCAGGGGTTGTTCCCCCCTGAGAGGTTGGATGCCATGGTACAGTGGTGGCCGAGGCTTTGTCTGTACACAGTTTCCCTGATTGCTCTGCTCCCAGGAGTTCTGGAGAGAGTGTGCCCGGGACGCGGTCAGTCTACTACTTGTAGTGCCGTTCTGGCCGGGCCAAGTATGGTTCTCAGACCTGATGGCCCTCTTACACAGCTATCCTTGGGAGATTCCAGTCAGGAGGGACCTCCTTTCTCACGCAGGGGGCACCATCGTGCACCCTTGCCTGGAGTTGTGGAAGCTGCGAGTGTGGCCCCTGAGGGGGCACAACTCATAGCCTCAGGTCTCTCAACCGAGGTTGTCGAGACCATTCTCTAATCCAGAGCTCCATCCACGAGGAGACGGTACGCCCTGAAGTGGAAACCTTTCACTTCTTGGTGTAGAGAACGCCAGCAAGACCCAGTTAACTGCCCAGTTGGTACAGTGCTGGAGTTCCTGCAGACCAGATTCTTCACTGGGGTCACCCACTCCACCTTAAAGGTTTACATGGCGGCAATATCGGCTTACCACGCCTCTGTCTAGTGGACACACAGTTGGTAGAGACCCCCTGGTTACACGCTTCATCCACGGTGCGCTGAGGCCTCCAGTATGATCCCAAGTCCATATGTGGGATCTGGCTTTGGTGCATCCCTGCCTGCGCTCTCTTCATGACATTGAAGCTGAAGCCGGCTGCACTCTGCTGTACTTTTATGCTTCCTGGCCAATGACGTTAGAACTATAAGGGTCAGTAAATTATGCCAGAATTGCCATCTTTTGTGTGAACTATCCCTTTAAATGTTGTGAGGTAGTTGTTGTTACATTGTCAGCATTGACTAGGTGTCATGTGTTCTGCAATGATATAGTCTGTATATAACTTCATAATTGGTCTAGAGGTTTATGAAGCAGCTACAGATGCATCCCACTTTAAATTCATCAGGCTGAGCATTTACATTCTATGATCACATTCTGGGTGCTAAATAGTCCATCTGATTCATTTTGTCTGACACAGATTTGTTAGCAGCTGGTCTGTCTTGAGACAGGGAATAATGAATAGAAACTAGCTTAAGCAGGAAATACGTTGTGCAGGTGTATAGTCCTGGAACAATGGGACAGACCTTTGAATGATAACACTAAATCAAATAGATAAGTATAATTGAAAACTGGAAATTCAAACTCATACAGGTTAGAAATAACAATTTAACAAGTAGATTTTCTTTTTCTGACAGATGGATCACAGAGGAGTGGGAACACTGCACCAAAACCTGTGGCACCTTGGGATACCAAATCCGTACTGTGCGCTGTGTCCAGTTCCTTCATGAAGGCACAAATCGCTCCATCCACAGCAAGTACTGCAGTGGGGAAAAGCCTGAAATCAGGAGGCCATGTAACAGAGTGCCCTGTCCAGCCCAATGGAGAGCTGGGGCCTGGTCAGAGGTATGTTTTTCTTAAGATAACATGATGTTTTGTTGCTATGAGTACAAAACTGCAAGCTGTCAAGGTTTTTGCATGTAGCATTTTGTGAAATTTAGAAATTGGCTCAATTCTATAGTTTTAAGTGTAATTGGGCTTGATTGTGAGGTTTCAAAATCTCATTTGAAGAATACATTTACCATATCAGATGATTTTTTTTTTCTGTTGAGAAATGCCTGGGGAAAAACAAATGAACACACATTTTCTTACACTTCATACCTTTTACCTTGAAATTAGAGATTACCATTCTCCCCCTCTGATAATATCCAAGGTCTGACATTTCGATAGATTTTATGTCAATATTGATTTTAAGATAAATACACACAGAGGGATTGTTTAATGAAAGTGACCTCATTAGCCAGCTCTGTCTGAATTTGAAGCTTAAACCCAGGCTTTGAATGTTTCATGAGTGTTTTGATGAGCTTAAGCTAGCATGCAGCTAGTACTGTAGGCACAATCTTCTAGTGAGCAATATGAGGTATTGATTTTGACCCCAAGCAAATGGATTTAACCCTGTGCTCTGTCTATGCACAATGTTGTTAATTCAATAAGTAGTTGATCAGGGTTACCATAAACTCCTAATCTAAACCAGACATTTGGTGCATAACAATTTGCATATTCACAAAATGACACATTCATTGTCATTTTATTCTATAAACTGTGCAATTCCAAAAAGACAACATTTACTGCAAATACAAATGCATTTATTTAACCAAAATGTTAAAAATATAATAAAAATGTCCTAAAAAGCAACGATTGCAACACATATTAAGAGATCTGTTGTTACTTATCTTTCAGTGCTCAGTATCCTGTGGAGAAGGTGTGGCGCGACGTCTGGTCACATGTCGTATTGGAGATCAATGCACCGGGGAGAAGCCAGAGTTGCAAAAGCCCTGCAGGCCAGGACCCTGCCATGGTAAGACAACATAGACACACCATTGCAAATCTTGACACACAAAGCAGAGGAAAAAATCTGCACTCTTCAGGCGATTTTATGATATCTTGATCGACTGAACTGTTTCTGTTGTTCATTTAACAAATGCAAGGCTGTTGAGAGAGAATGGAAAATATTGCACAATGCACAAATTCATCTGCATTGATGACATTATTCATGGTGCTCTTAACCACAGTTAATTTCCCAGAAGGCTTTTGTGGTCTGTGAACTTCTAACCTTCTCTCTGGAGAAGCTTGTTTACCCCGTATCAATTGTCTGTTTAGAGCTTTTATTTAGACATGCGTTATATTTGATAAAGCTATTAATTCGGTTATTAATATAAGCTTATTAATTATGCCTACAAGATTTAAATTAACATGAGGTTTGACAGTGTTTTTTGTATAATGTACTATTTTTCAACATTTCTTCCCAGACTTTTAATGCAGTTTTAAACCCTATGAGCTATAAATTGTACATTTATCTTTATGTTTAACACAACATGTTTTACTGAGATGACGTGTAGTGCCTACACACAGCTTCTTAACACACATGAAAGCCTGATTTTGTTCAAGAGAACACTATTGCTGCTCTCCTCCAAACATTTATTGCTACCGCTCAGCTGGTCAGCATTATTTCTTACAACACAGTGTGTCATGACTCCAGTAAGAGTGTGAGAAATCCAAAATAAATCTCAGCAGTCATCACAGTGCATAGCCCTTTCTTTATGTCTGCTTGCATGACGCTTACCCTAGTTTCTCTTTAATGGCTTGAGCCGCACCTGGATGACATCCATCTCAGTGGAAATGGCACTCTAGCGGCACACTGTTTAACTTTTCAGCTGTGTACAGTATAAAGCCAAACACCTTAGGGAGCTTGAGGCATTTTGCTGCTTTTCAGCAAAATGCGGTTAATCTGTTGACCAATAGTCTGTAATCCAACTTCAAATGGAATAGGGTTTTTCATGACTTGAATTAATTGGAAAAACCTCATGACCTCTGTATTTTTTTTACTTTTGTAAAAAGTACCTTTTGTACTGAATAGGACAATGAGAGGAGAGAAGAACGGTAAAGTAAAACTGAGGGGAAACGAAAAATACACAAATCTGAGTCAGAACCCCATGTCTCAACACTGAGTATTCAAAAAAGCTGAAATGTGAAAAAAAAATTCTGTAAGGAAAAAACTGCATTCAAAGGCACTGGATAAAAGCCTTTTGCTTCTCTGACAGATGAGCCATGCGGAGGAGACAAGTCCATATTCTGTCAGATGGAGGTTCTGGCTCGTTATTGCTCGATACCTGGTTACAACAAGCTCTGCTGTGAATCCTGCAGTAAGCGAAGTGGCACTTTTGCTCCTCTTCTGTACGAAGCAGCTAAGACGGAGGAAGAACTTCGCTTCGATTCAGCCTCTCAACTCCTGGAGACACTCTCAGCCTCTGTAAATGGAACTCTGAAAGTCCCACGGCTACACCAGCAGGGATCCTCGTCACAAGGCCAATTTTCAAAGCAGACTGCCACTCCCCCACCTCGCAAACTCAATACCGAGAACAGCAAGACTCAAAAGCGCCTCAAACTCAGCAAAAGAAATCTGCCTGCAATGACGAGCCACATCTCGTGGAACGAGGATGCTGCTAAAGATGCACCATGGCAGCTGGGAAGTTTCCAAGAGAGTCAGTGGCCAACAGCATCATCCGAGGTGGAGAGATGAAGGCTAGGTTCTCTCTTTTTTCTCTCTCTCTGGACTCTCTCTTATTTGTTTGTCGTAGACATAGACCTTTAACATTCATATTTCATCCCTTCAGATCATCCTCAACATATTTAAAAGCAAGAGAGAGTAAAGTGCTGGTTCACTTTCAAATGTTCTCAATTCCCCCGCCAGCAGTATTTGTTTTGAAAACACACTTGTCAATCACACACTGTTGTGATGGGGAATGTGCCAAAGAAGTTCTTCCGATGATCCTCTCAGCAGCCTGGTCTATGGGGGTTTGGTGCGCGTACATAAAGAGACTCCGGTGGTACTCGTGAGGAAACGCTTGTAGTTG
The DNA here is from genome assembly GCA_032361065.1 of Enteromius trimaculatus. Classification (NCBI taxonomy): domain Eukaryota; kingdom Metazoa; phylum Chordata; class Actinopteri; order Cypriniformes; family Cyprinidae; genus Enteromius; species Enteromius trimaculatus. The sequence continues at coordinate 12,184,217 of JAUMHP010000046.1, forward strand.
TATCAAACTTCACAATCTATACGGCTCCAAACATGTTTGACCAATCGATATTTATGAACGTTCCTGTAAATACTGTATATGAAAAAGGTCAGTATTATTTTTACAAAAATACAAACTGAGGATTTTTAAAATAAGAGATTCAGGAGCCTTATCGGTGCTTTTTGTATTAAGAAAACGTAAATAATATGCTAGGAAATGTGCTATCAGCCATGAGTTCAGCACTGATGAATATATATTCCAAACGGTGTGAGCCACAGGGACAAACATCAGTGAAATTGAAAAGAAAAAAATAGCCATAAAATATTTACTTTTCATTCCAAAAGGATTTCATTCACAAATCAGCCTCTCATTTATCAAATGAATTCTTATAGACTGTGAAAACTGTCTGTTTTTTCTTTACCTCCTCATTTTGCCATGTTGTTGAGGCAACTCTGTAACACTTGCTTATTAGATTTCCCTTGTTTTGTCTTAAGAATTCACCTTTGCAGCCAGAAGTTTATATAGCCAACAACAAACATGTATAAAAGCAGCTTCACCATGTTGTAGGAGACCCAGCATATATTATGAGATGAATTGGATGTTTAAGGCCAGATTTGAACAAGTAAAGCTGGACTTTCTGGAGATCTTATACTGTGAGACACTGCACAAGATATTTCACTTGTCTGAGGGAGAGGGAAGCTATTTATTTTTTATAATTAAGGATTCTATCACAACCACAATGCATCTGACTGCAATACCAAGGAAACCAGTTAGTCTATCAGTGGAGTTCAGCTGTTCATTACTGTACACACACGTTCACCCGTGTGCCACTGTAAAGCTAGTGTATATACCATTGAGAACTTTAGAGTATTTATTAAGATTCAAAGTTCACCATCCTGTCTTATGTGCAAACGTTGTCTGTCTTTTAAGACCAAAAATACAGACTCCTATTGAGTAGTAAGTGTAGCTCACAAAATATGAATAACCTTATTGTTGTCATTGTAACTGCCATTTAGAAGCAAATAAGACACATGCTCAGTTTTTGAGATGTTAAAAGGTAAAGCTGTTTCACAGCCTTTTAGAATAGATCAATTGTGAAAATCCTAAACAAAGCTGCCATTTACAGCGATTCCCCCACAAATCCCCCAATCCTGCACGAAACTGTTTTTACAGTTAAATTCGTAGCTTTGAAAATAAAAATGATAGTGGCTTTTGAATAGACAATAGTTGTATCTGCATACAGATAGTGTCAGTTGTCTTTGAGCATCATTAAACCAATGAAAGCTAAGTTCAATGGTGTGTGCATCACAAAAAAGCTTTCATTTTATTGTTGTTCACTGTCTGCTAATAAACTGTTGCTAATATTATTGACAAGCTTTCAGAGACCCAAAAGAATGCGAGATAGCGAGTTAATTTGACAATCCCTAAGCCACAGACAGACACCCAACACAAAGGGTAAAGCATATTTATCCTCGCAATCCCAAGTTCATAAGCTTCAATTGTTGTTCTGTCTCACAAAGACACTTTCAGTTGCTAACTGCTTCAAGTCATTTCTTTTTGTTTTAATTTGTACTTTTGTTAGTTGTAATGGAAGCGTACACTACTGAGGCTGTTTGTTGTAATGGGGAGCACATAGCAATAAAGAAAGTAATAAACATCATGCTGTCTCTTGAGAGTATTTTTTGAGCTTCTTCCTTATAAAACTCTTTACACTTAAAATCCATGTTTATAATCCTAAGCTTAAAAAGTGTGTCTTCCAATGTGTTTGTGAAAAAGCAAGAAATATATAAATCTTATCAAATGCTGGGGCTTTCAGTTTGTCTTTGTTTGCACCATTGTTCTCTTCACAACACCAAATACACTTCAATTCCTCTTGATTGAAATTTATTTTGTCATAGAGACTTTTCTATAGAAGTCAATTACTTCACTTAGGCCACACATTTTATTACAGCATTTAATGGCTTGAGAGCGCTTCCCTGGTGCTGTATATGGGGTTCATTTAAAAGTGTAATTTGGGTTGCCAATTGATTTTCCAGCTCATCATACCATCAGGCTCAAAATTGCTACATGCTACAATAGGCTCTAATTTCTGTAAAGATTCAGATTAATAAACCAAACTGCAGGACATTCATTATTTTCTGAATGGTATTTAAAGATCACCAAGATCATTACAATTTTACTCAAAAGGGCATTCTAAATAAAATACCTTATAGTATGAGTAAGATATTACACAATCCACTAGTACAAAAGCTCAGTTGGATCAGTTAATTTAACAAAAAAAGAATCAGCAAAAATCATTTACATACCCTTATTTGCTAACGATTTTGTTAGTCTTAGAAACATAAAGATATTTGTGATGAACCCTGAGATCAAAAAATATTAGTTTTGGGTGAACTACCACTTTTTCCCCGCTTTCATAATTTTCACTTTATACAGTACTTTATTAAATTGATATTAAATATGGCAGATGAGGAGTACTGTACAAGCAATTTTCACTGGTAATTTTTGGTATAGCTAAAACAGTTGCATGTGTAAGCTACCCATCCTGGTACGCACTTTTGCCTTGATAACTGATTTACCATAGCAGTATGTCACATAGAAACTGATGGACTTCGTCACACTGGAAGATAGTATGCTATATCCCTTAAGTGTGATGAAAAAGCATATTGACACAAACCTTACAGCACATCACAAAAGAGCAGCACCTATAGAGTCAAGCGTGGGAAAAAGGGTTAAAAAAAGAACAAATGTGCTACAAACTGTAATCAAAAAACAGAAAGGAATTTAAATTGTGATGGCCAAAATCTGTGACCCATTCTTTCTACATTACACAACAGTTTATCTACTAAATTATTATTAATATTGTCTGGATTACTGATACTAGGGCTGTCAAAGTATTACATTTTTCACATAATTATGTAGGTTAAAGAATTCACAGCATTATAACACTTTATTTAGTGCCAAGTAAACACACAATTGCATCAAAGAAATGAGCTGCATGTTATCTGAAATGTTATATCCAGTTACGTTTTGGTCCTGCGTGCGATTTAGATGATCTGCTCCCCACTGGTGTTGCCAATTTAGCTACTGTCCCCATCCCTTTTTGAGACTTTTTTTTTTTTAAGTTTAAGGACAACCCTTATCAAATTGGCCATCTTGCCAACTGATCTTCATCTTTATATAGAACAGTGAATTTGCCATTAAGATGTCATCTAGTGACATTTACAGTAGCTACCAGTTTTAGCTACTTTCAATTAAAAGCAATTGGTTACTATTGGTTACTACATCCAGCACAGGAGCACAAGTGGAGGCTTAGCTAATTAAGGACAATACTAATCATTCTCTCTTTTTTAATTTCCTCTGTCTGTGTTTATACACAAGAACACATGGTATATATTATATATACCATGTGAAATAGAAAATAATATTTATTTTCCTAACCTGTCTACTGCAGTAAGACATTATTAACCTTGCAGCTTGGAAATATAGCTGAGCTTAGATAGAGGAAAATTGGCAAGGCGAGATTTGTCTCACCCAAAATGAAAACCTAAGAGCACCGTGTTTTATCTTTAGCCCTGTATCCAATATCCTGCTGAGCTCTGAGAACACATACCGATGTTTTATCTGCTAAAGAAGTGACAAATATGGTTACCCAATATCTTGCTTGAAATGTTTTAGCCTATAGCCATGGGAACATTGATTTTCTATTATTCACCACAACGTCCTGCACAAAGGCTGCCGATTTGAAACAATCACTATCAGTGAAATTGCTGTCTATAAGCACTTGTATTGGACTGATTCCTGCCCAGCTCTCTTTTCAGAGAGCAATACAGGTACCAACACTTGTATTATCTCTGTAATAAAGGTTCACAATTGCCTAGTAAAATCTACTATAATTTGTTTTTAAACTTCATAATTTCATAAAATTGAAGCTGATGGCTTACAATAGCCTATATTTGGCTTTTAAATAAATTGTTCGAATTATTCTCACAATTCATGCCTGATATAAAAGGCAAGGAATTTGTGTTTAGCTGGACTATTGTGTAGTTTTCTGGTTTTCTTTACTCATGTTATAGCGATATGTCTTCTTATAGAAACGCAAATGCAATTCAAGTCCTCTTGTGTTCTCACAACAAGGTGAAATATTGTGTAGAAGTATACAAGCAATAGCTTTGCAGATGTATGCAAATCTCCCGCCCATGTTCTCCGAGGACTAATGTGTATTTTTTGAGCGTCCTAGTTTCTTCACTGTTCAGAGCCTGTGCTGAACGATGTTGTGCTCTCCGCTGTTCCTCATTCAATGGTGGTTCCTCTGCGAGAGTGAGAGAATGCTGAGTGGAGTGTCTGCGGTTCAGAGATAAGCCTGGATACTTGAGCAACGTTTTCCTACTGCACACCTTTGTATTAGAGCACATAAGAATCCTTTTTTACTCTTTTAAATCAAGGGTGTCAAACTCATATTTAGGTCTCGGGCTAGATTGGACTAAATAAAAAAAAATAAAAAAACTACAGGTAACACTTTAGAATACTGTATCTTACTTACTGCATAACTAATAAGAAGTTACTGTGGAACTAATAGGTTGTTCT